>OZ007577.1:32987018-33482018 GCA_963931925.1 Onchidella celtica
AATTTTAAGTGTAGTTCTGACGCTAAAATACAGTGATTTTTTTTTTTTGTGTCCTGCTTCCTTTGATAAACCTAGACGCCATTCAGTTTGGTGCAATTTCAGAACTTAGAGACGGCTGCGTGGTGCAATGACAGGCATGAGATCTGGATCAAGAATGTAGACAGATTTTTAGAGAAAGAGAGAGAAAGAGAGAGAGAGAGAGAGAGAGAGAGAACAGAGAAAAGTGTAGGAACGCAGGTTTATCCCGGGCAATGCCGGGCACCTCATGTATTTATTTTTTCAAATTATTGTGGCATTTTCTCAGTTATTCCAGTTTATGTTTTTGAGTTCGAGTTTGGCATCAACGGCACAATAACGCCCACTTTGCGCCCTTTGCGTTTCCCCCCCCCCCCTCCCCTTTTCCCCCTTATTTTACTTTGGGCTAGTCTTAAGCCCTCTGATTCCTTTACATAAGATCAAATCAAAGTGGGGTAAAAAAAATCTAACGGGAAAAAGGCCCGTACTGTAAAGTATGTCTAAAAGAGACCTGTGTTTTGGTTTGTTTTCTTTATGTAGCCCAATGAAAATCTTCCGTAACTCAAGGCTTGTTCTTTAATTTCTTTCATTTTCATGAAACTGAAAATTACCGGGTAGTTTTCTTGTTTGAAATCTTGTTTTTGGGCTTTGCAAAATATCTGTTGTTAGGGGACCGTAGTGTAATTACAAAGCCGAATACAAAAAATACTAAGCTGTGTTCACTGTTCATCTATAGCTTACTATGTAAAAATAGTAAAGGACCCCAAAAGCCTTGCAGAATACGATTTTTCTTGTCTTTTCGCCGCATTTGAACTTTTGAATATAAAAGTATGAGAATGAAAAAGAAACAAACAAAAGGAAGACGCGGTGGCCAAGATACAAGATGTTCGCCTCTGGTGCCGAAGGTACCGGGTTCAAATCCCGGTCCGTGCAAGCAGGTTGGAATTTTGGGATTTTTTCTCATATTTTCCTGTCCCTGATCCTATGGCAGGTAGGATCGAGCACCTAGACTTCTCAGATACGGACGAAAAATTCGGAGGGCCCGTGTGTACGTTGCGTACATTAAAGCAGCTGGAAATTGCAGCTGCCCGGGCCAAATTCTGAAGAAAAAAAACCAACACGAATTCCCCACTACAACATGAAAATAAAAACAAAAAAAAGTGAGGTGTAAATGCCAAGGGCAGCGAACTTCCTTAATTAAAGACCTAAACACAGAAAGAAAAAAGTATTATGTTCAGGACGAGATGAGACCAGGACTGTTTTACTTGGTTAAATTTGAAGTGTTTTGTGTTTAAGTGTTGGTCACTGCATGGCACTTTCGGCGGATATTATGGGGAGTGTGTATGTCCGAAGTCGATGTAAGATAGGTAAGAAAGATAACATAAGACAAGAATCACTTATTTAGCCCACGAGGAAAATTTTCATTCACAGAGCGTTTAAGGCACATAGATGGTTCATACATCTTATACATCATCACATAAAACATAGTTATATCGAAACTCAGTAATTTGCTCTGAGATAGAGAGAGTGAGAGAAAGAGGGTGAGAGAAAGAAAGAGAGAGTGAGAGAGATGCAAATCGAGAGAACAAGACTTTCTGTAAAGCGCCTAGAGCAAACTCGTTTGGATTAGGCGCTATATAAATGATCTTCATTCATTATAACAGACATACATGAAGTGACATGGTAACGAACCTCAGTGAAATATGGCACACGTCTAGCTGTAGTGTCTTGCTGATGGCGAATTGCGGTGGGCAAAAACGATCTTCTGTATTTTTTTCTGTGTGCTTTGATGGGTATGATTCTGTTGCTTCTGGATGACCTGGACATTTGATGAAACAGGAAATGGTGACTGTCATTTAAGATGGATATGAATTTCTTTACACGGGAATTTGAATACAGATGGTCAAAACTGAAAAAATTGCCGCGTCTGGCATGCATAGTTTCTCGATGACTGTGTTATTGAGCGAAGGAGATTGAGGTATATAAATTATATAAACCTATATGTATATAATAGAGATCATTTATATAGCGCCTAATCCAAACGAGTTCGCTCTAGGCGCTTTACAGAAAGTCTTGTTCTCTCGGTTTGCATCTCTCTCTCTCTTTCCTTCTCTCACCTTCTCTCTCTCTCTCTCTCTCTCTCTCTCCCTCTCACTCTCTCTCTATCTCAGAGTAAATTGTAACGCAGGCTGTTAGGCGCAGTTCACAACTCACAACTTGTACTCTAAAATATTATAATATGATAAGAAAAATTCACACGTTTTTTCAGTAAAAACTGGCATGAACATTTCAAATTACTTGAAGTTCGCATGACGCTGTTGTGATCTCGTCTCCTCCCAAAATTATAATTTCTGCGGCCTTAGCGGAAGGAATAATTTTTACTGCAATGCGGCATAATTCTGAGCGGTTACGCGAGCGTCAAAGTATTAAGAGTATTTTAAACCTGTGGTTTGAATGGTTTCTGTACATGCACCACTGCCCCCCATCCAAAAGTTGTTCAAGGACTGAAAATCCTCTTTTCTTTTGGGAGGTAGTATGGGGGGAGGGGGGAGGGGGGGGTGTACGTGTGTCCAGTTGTTCTTAACCTTTGTCAGGCTATCGCCCCCGTAGGCTGCAAATTTGCTTTCATCGCCCCCCCCCCGCCCCCCCGGCCCCAAATCCCCCATCTGTTCTCAAGTCCAACAGATATAATTACTTCAACAGAAAACGGACTATACACAAATTATGATGTTACATATTTCGAAGGCTTATTAATGGCATTACCATCAGTTGCCCTGTTTGGAACAGACATTGGCGATCATGGCTCTCCACTCGGATCTGTCATCAGCCAGCCTCAAGAAGGAGCTGATATTGTGACGTTTATTTTGTTGTCCATGAATTAAGACTGTCAGTGAAAGTTTTTCTCTGTCTATCCCTGCTTTTCCTGCCGTCGATCTTCCCCGTGACTGCTAGATGTTCGAGGCTCCTGAGGCGACAGATGTATCCTAGAAATTTCAGTTGCCTCTGTCTTATTGTTTTAATTAACGATCTTTTCAGAAAACAGAAAGCATTCTTTCTCAAATGCACCACAAGAAAAAAAAAAAAAGGCCTTTTAGTTTCATAAAACCCACCTACTCGGGCACTTGTACAAGCCAGTGACTGCCGCTGTATTTCCTCCCCCCCCCCCACCACCAAATCGTCCTTCATTCATGTTTTCTCGCACCCACCCCTCCCCACCCACCCCACCCCACCGACCCCACCCCTTCATCGTGTTTTCTCTCTCTCTCTTGTCGCCCTTTTTCTTCGTTTTCGCCTTCTTGGAAATCAAAATCGCCCCCCCCCCTTTCTGGGGACGGTTTGAGGACGATATCACCCACGATGAGAACCACTGGCGTAATCTTTCTTGGGAGTATGAGCTTGTTACAGGTCTGGGGGAGGAAGTGTATAACTGTTTTGTAGAACCTGAACGGTGTGAATCACTTTGAAGATTAACTCTTGTAAAGAGGGCATCACACTAAGCCCGGAACGCCACACTCAGCTGATAGCAGACAAGACGTGCACACCTTAGTTTCATATATTTTCTTAGTAAATCTGGGAAAACACTATCATACTATGTCAGCTCCAGCCCCTATTTCTTGTGTGAACGCTCTGCTGGCAGCTACTAGTGTGACGTGCCAGGCTTAGTATGATACCTCCCTATAATAAAGATGAGATAAGAATCACTTTAACCCTTCGAATACTGACGCTGTGAAAGCTAGATTTTCTCAAATCCAGTTTATATTGAGATCCACTTATTTCAGTAAGTTTCAATGGTAAATATGAATCTAAATCAGGCTTTTGATCTGTATTTAAAGGCTAGACATGGAGGAATAAAACCTATATTAGTGATGGATCAGGAAAGGATTAATAGCAGTGCTGTTTCAGTATTTAAAGGGTTAATATCCCATGAGAGAAATTCACTTCTGCACAGCGTTCAAGAGCACATACGTGGTACCGTGCACATGTCTTACGCATCATTTCATAAACTTATAATCACCCAATAAACTCAATAACAGGCATGTTAGACGAAGTAACGTACGTGGCACAGTACCTTAGTAGAAGAATGGCACACGTCTAGCTACTTCTTATTGAAGTGAACTGCGGGGGGGGGGGGGGTGCAAAACGAGTTTCTGTATCTTTCTCTCCATGTCTTACAATTTACAATGTAATATAAGATTTTTTTTTTCTTCAACCACGATTTGGGGAGTTATTTAGTGGTGTAAGTGTGTGTGTGTGTGTGTGTGTGTGTGTGTTTGTGTGTGTGTGTTTGTGTGTGTGCCCGCATGTGTGTGCGTGCATGTGTGTGTATGTACATGTGCATGTGTGTGGATGTGGCTGCATGTCAGTTCATGCGTATGATAATTAGAATGTGTGTTTTCTAGAAGAGCTTCCCTTTCCTCACTTTCCACCCTGAACTATGACAAATAAAAAGGGTACGGTCATACGCCCCCCCTCCATCCCGCCCCCCCCCCCAAACCCCTCTTCCTTTTTATGTCCCTCGTCTCTAGACAGGCTGTCAATCACGGAGAGGGGTACATTGTTCATTTATGTCGAAATACACTTTTTTCCCCCTTTGGTTACGTTATCACACTGCGCCAAGCCCTGCAGCGACCTCACGGCCTTTCGCGATCAGAAGAGACAGCCTGACTTCAAAATCCTTTTTCATAGGATAGTTCGGTTTTCCCAGAAGGACACTGGCTGTTTCGATTCGCGTCTGTCTTTGTATGTCCTGAATCAGACAATGTAAGCCGCGAGGAGTAATGGGGAAGGCGCCAAAATAAACTACGCCACGGCCTCTTAAAGAAAGACAAACAACAAAACTTAGCCTGAGAACACCCCAGCCGAATTTTGGTCGGCCGACTAGTTGGGTGATGACGTCACAATATTGACTTTTAGTAAGCTCTACCTAGTTGGATGATGAAGTCACGGTATTGACTTTTAGTGAGCTCTACCTAGTTGGATGATGACGTCACGATATTGACTTTTAGTGAGCTCTACCTAGTTGGATGATGACGTCACGGTATTGACTTTTAGTGAGCTCTACCTAGTTGAATGATGACGTCACGATATTGACTTTTAGTGAGCTCTACCTAGTTGGATGATGACGTCACGGTATTGACTTTTAGTGAGCTCTACCTAGTTGGATGATGACGTCACGGTATTGACTTTTAGTGAGCTCTACCTAGTTGGATGATGACGTCACGATATTGACTTTTAGTGAGCTCTACCTAGTTGGATGATGACGTCACGATATTGACTTTTAGTGAGCTCTACCTAGTTGGATGATGACGTCACAACATTGAGCTTTAGTGAGTTCCAACTAGTTGGATGATGACGTCATGATACGACTTTTTAGTGGGCTCCAACTAATTGGGTGATGACGTCATGACATTGAGCTTTAGTAAGTTCCAACTAGTTGGATGAACCTATGCTGGTGTGCCTATCGGCATTATTCACTTTAACATACAACTTATAATCTTAGATACAAAATGCAGTGAAGCAAAAACATATTTTATTTTAATAACACATTTTACATATATAATAATAATAATGTATAGCATTTATATAGCGCATATCCATTTAAAATGCTCTATGCGCTTTACAGAAACAACATGTCAACCACAGAGCAGAATGGAGCTGCCAGCGAAGCGCTCAACACACTGCACTGCTTCTTTCTCTCTCCCTGTCTCGCTCGCTCTCTCTCTCTATCTCAGAGCAAATTGTAACGCAGCCTGTTAGGCGCAGTTCACAACTCACAACAGTTCACAACTCACAGCAGTTCACAACTCACATCAGCCCACACAACACACAAATCAAATAATATTTGAATATTTATTAATAACAATATATATTTAATAATGAATAATAAATTCTGAGTTCCCGGCCCTGCCCGGGATAAATCGATTTATTAGTTTCAGTTGTGGGTGATTATTATGGACCTGCTTTATTTTGCCTGCTCCTTTAGCTTTATTTAATTTTTGTTTATTTGTTTTTGGATACGTTTTACTGCTCTCCCTTTGCGCGTTGACGTCCTGCGCGTCCCGCCAGCATCCGTCAAATGGCTATGATTTGCGCACGGGTTAGTTTGTTTGCACATCGCAGGAAGTGATAACTTCATGTGTTAATGGAAAAGAAATATTATAATATTTTCCTAGACATATTGAAAACACAAACCTGTACTTTTGGCCCTGAAGCGTCAATCTCCCAATTCCAGACCCTTTCTTTTTCCTAGTCTAGGCACATTGAGAACACACA
This sequence comes from Onchidella celtica, assembly GCA_963931925.1. Classification (NCBI taxonomy): domain Eukaryota; kingdom Metazoa; phylum Mollusca; class Gastropoda; order Systellommatophora; family Onchidiidae; genus Onchidella; species Onchidella celtica. Next base: position 32,993,307 of record OZ007577.1, read on the forward strand.
AAGTTTTATACTTGATAGTCTAAATCAAATCTCAACATTCGAACCAGTCCTAACCGGAAGTTGTTTTATGAGTGTGATACAGTCTGTACCGGAACCAATCTCAATTATATTTGCCGAAAAAATAGATCGAACGACAATGTGTCGCAACCTAGAAAATAATAACAACGTTCTGCGAGTTATTAATTATTTTTTTATTTTCTGTGCCGGCGACACGACGACAGTCTATACTAAGCGTTGTATCAAATCTGAGGGCCACCGAATCAGCATTAAGAGAGGAGTAGCGAAAGGCGCGCTGCAAGTGTCGTAAAGTTTCACTTTTATTAGTATAGATACCTCGCGGGTGTATCCTACATTCATCCCGCGATCGATTGCCAAGCACTTGAAGATCGACCGGTAGATCGCGATCGACTGGTTGTGCACCTCTGCTCTATTCTGTCTGATTTGGACGTAACGGGCGAGACTTCTCCATAGAATTATGTACACAGTTGCAAGGCATAATTATCATCCCCTTACAATGACAAGGCTCTAACTCCCTTCCATCAACTTTTGAGAAATTGGTGATCGAAGTTTCATCTGCTCATACCTTTTAGAGAAGCCACTTTTGTTTTTCTTCTTTTTAGTAATATTTTCAAAGTATTCACCGAATCCGCTTTATCCTTTGACACACCATGGAGAAGGCCTGTAGAAGTAATGTGTAGTGTGTAACTCAGTTCAGCCCAAAAGTGGAGATAGAACCTTGTCATTCTAAGGGGGGGGGGGTGATAAGTCAAGGTTGAGATATTTTACCCTCTGTGGTAGCGTTTCTGATGTGAACTGGTTGTATATAATGTGCAATGTGCAATCTTCAGTCTTTCCACCTATATGTTCTTGTTCTTGTTGTTCTTATGTCTAGTCTGTCCACTGCAGAATGTAACTCTCCGCCAATGATCTCCATTCTTCTCTCTTTTATGTCCGTCTTCCCCATGCCGTGGCCCTCGTTACTGTTAATGGCCTCAGCGCGGAGATTAAAATGGCGGCCGTCTGCGGCTGGCGAAAGTCGCTCGCTTGCTCTCTCGCTCGCCAAGCAATACGTATGACTAGACGTGGCTAGACCTAGCCTAGCCAACTTCTAGGCATAATTATCTCTGGGCACCCACTGTTTTACGCACGCACATATTTTACATTGTTTACACGCATATCACATCAGGCCTAGCATAGACCTAGCCTAGATTTATATAATCTATATTAGAAGATAATGTCTGGGGGTAGAATAAGGCTACGGAAAATATAATAATTTAAAATACATGTAAACATAATTAAAGATCTAGGGCCTATAGATCTATAGATATAAAATAGATTTCTCTTCTAAATCTAGATTAACGGATTGAATTCCAAATCAGGCCTCCCCACCCCTTCCTCACCCTTCTACTCTTAGCAGTCCCTTGGTTTGCCCTGCCCCTATCTCCCCTACCCTTGGGGGCAATCTCAGTGCCCCTATCTCCCCTACCCTTGGGGGCAATCTCAGTGCCCCTATCTCCCCTACCCTTGGGGGCAATGTCAGACACCCCCACCCTCGATGGCAATCTCAGACACCCCCCCCCCCAACCCTCGATGGCAACCTCAGACACTCCTTCACCACCCCCCCCCCACAACCCTCGATGGCGATCTCAGACACCCCCCCCCCCCAACCGTCGATGGCAATCTCAGACACCCCTCCACCTTCCCAACCTTCGATGGTAATCTCAGACACCCCCCCCCCAAACCCTCAATGGCAATCTCAGACACCCCTCCACCCCCACCCCAAACCCTCGATGGCAATCTCAGGCACCACCCCCACCCCCAACCCTCGATGGCAATCTCAGGCACCACCCCCACCCCCAACCCTCGATGGCAATCTCAGCCACCACCCCCCACCCCCAACCCTCGATGGCAATCTCAGACACCCCTCCACCCCCCCCCCCCTCTTAAGAAACACTGTGCTAAACGAGGCAGCTTCTACTGTTTTCCTCCCTCACCATCCCTTTCGCACCCCCTCTCCCCTTTTCCTTTCTGCTGTGTACTGTTGCATGCATTGTGATATCTACAAAGAACCGCATACACATCCCACTTGAATCCCCACTTCAAATACGCCCTCGGTTTGGAAATGAAACAACTTGTTGGTGTCAATAAAACTAAAATGCAGCGTTGCCGCTCGGACGAATACAAAAGGAAGTCAAGTCTCGCGTCACCCGCCCAGCGCAGTGTTACCACAGACCTTGTGTAGTTCATTACCACAGGAGGGTGGTCTCTGGTTTATTAATAATAATTGCTGGTTTTGTCACCAGTTAGGAATTTGAGATTCTTGTGTAGGGCGACTTTTCATCAGTTCAAAGGGAATGCTTGGAGAGTTAACATCAGCCGAAGTTTCAGTTGCGTTGGAACGAAACTCTACATTATGAGGTAAGGAAATTATAGCGGGCATATTTTTAGCCGGTTCATATTCATTTTATATTAATAATAATAATCATAATAACTTGGCGTGGGTGGGGCGGGGGGGGGGGGGGTTCATTGTAGTGCCATTTTGATCCCTGTTTTGTGCTCAGTGCTACAGCGGAAATAACAGTGCCAGAAATTATGGAACTAATTTTCTCAAGAGTAGGCCTACAGTAATCTAACTCAGTGGTCTTTTGTGTGGACCTGTCGTGTTTTTAATTTAAGTTTGAGGCAATTTTAAGTGTAGTTCTGACGCTAAAATACAGTGATTTTTTTTTTTTGTGTCCTGCTTCCTTTGATAAACCTAGACGCCATTCAGTTTGGTGCAATTTCAGAACTTAGAGACGGCTGCGTGGTGCAATGACAGGCATGAGATCTGGATCAAGAATGTAGACAGATTTTTAGAGAAAGAGAGAGAAAGAGAGAGAGAGAGAGAGAGAGAGAGAACAGAGAAAAGTGTAGGAACGCAGGTTTATCCCGGGCAATGCCGGGCACCTCATGTATTTATTTTTTCAAATTATTGTGGCATTTTCTCAGTTATTCCAGTTTATGTTTTTGAGTTCGAGTTTGGCATCAACGGCACAATAACGCCCACTTTGCGCCCTTTGCGTTTCCCCCCCCCCCCTCCCCTTTTCCCCCTTATTTTACTTTGGGCTAGTCTTAAGCCCTCTGATTCCTTTACATAAGATCAAATCAAAGTGGGGTAAAAAAAATCTAACGGGAAAAAGGCCCGTACTGTAAAGTATGTCTAAAAGAGACCTGTGTTTTGGTTTGTTTTCTTTATGTAGCCCAATGAAAATCTTCCGTAACTCAAGGCTTGTTCTTTAATTTCTTTCATTTTCATGAAACTGAAAATTACCGGGTAGTTTTCTTGTTTGAAATCTTGTTTTTGGGCTTTGCAAAATATCTGTTGTTAGGGGACCGTAGTGTAATTACAAAGCCGAATACAAAAAATACTAAGCTGTGTTCACTGTTCATCTATAGCTTACTATGTAAAAATAGTAAAGGACCCCAAAAGCCTTGCAGAATACGATTTTTCTTGTCTTTTCGCCGCATTTGAACTTTTGAATATAAAAGTATGAGAATGAAAAAGAAACAAACAAAAGGAAGACGCGGTGGCCAAGATACAAGATGTTCGCCTCTGGTGCCGAAGGTACCGGGTTCAAATCCCGGTCCGTGCAAGCAGGTTGGAATTTTGGGATTTTTTCTCATATTTTCCTGTCCCTGATCCTATGGCAGGTAGGATCGAGCACCTAGACTTCTCAGATACGGACGAAAAATTCGGAGGGCCCGTGTGTACGTTGCGTACATTAAAGCAGCTGGAAATTGCAGCTGCCCGGGCCAAATTCTGAAGAAAAAAAACCAACACGAATTCCCCACTACAACATGAAAATAAAAACAAAAAAAAGTGAGGTGTAAATGCCAAGGGCAGCGAACTTCCTTAATTAAAGACCTAAACACAGAAAGAAAAAAGTATTATGTTCAGGACGAGATGAGACCAGGACTGTTTTACTTGGTTAAATTTGAAGTGTTTTGTGTTTAAGTGTTGGTCACTGCATGGCACTTTCGGCGGATATTATGGGGAGTGTGTATGTCCGAAGTCGATGTAAGATAGGTAAGAAAGATAACATAAGACAAGAATCACTTATTTAGCGAACGAGGAAAATTTTCATTCACAGAGCGTTTAAGGCACATAGATGGTTCATACATCTTATACACCATCACATAAAACATAGTTATATCGAAACTCAGTAATTTGCTCTGAGATAGAGAGAGTGAGAGAAAGAGGGTGAGAGAAAGAAAGAGAGAGTGAGAGAGATGCAAATCGAGAGAACAAGACTTTCTGTAAAGCGCCTAGAGCAAACTCGTTTGGATTAGGCGCTATATAAATGATCTTCATTCATTATAACAGACATACATGAAGTGACATGGTAACGAACCTCAGTGAAATATGGCACACGTCTAGCTGTAGTGTCTTGCTGATGGCGAATTGCGGTGGGCAAAAACGATCTTCTGTATTTTTTTCTGTGTGCTTTGATGGGTATGATTCTGTTGCTTCTGGATGACCTGGACATTTGATGAAACAGGAAATGGTGACTGTCATTTAAGATGGATGTGAATTTCTTTACACGGGAATTTGAATACAGATGGTCAAAACTGAAAAAATTGCCGCGTCTGGCATGCATAGTTTCTCGATGACTGTGTTATTGAGCGAAGGAGATTGAGGTATATAAATTATATAAACCTATATGTATATAATAGAGATCATTTATATAGCGCCTAATCCAAACGAGTTCGCTCTAGGCGCTTTACAGAAAGTCTTGTTCTCTCGGTTTGCATCTCTCTCTCTCTCTTTCCTTCTCTCACCTTCTCTCTCTCTCTCTCTCTCTCTCTCTCTCTCTCACTCTCTCTCTATCTCAGAGTAAATTGTAACGCAGGCTGTTAGGCGCAGTTCACAACTCACAACTTGTACTCTAAAGTATTATAATATGATAAGAAAAATTCACACGTTTTTTCAGTAAAAACTGGCATGAACATTTCAAATTACTTGAAGTTCGCATGACGCTGTTGTGATCTCGTCTCCTCCCAAAATTATAATTTCTGCGGCCTTAGCGGAAGGAATAATTTTTACTGCAATGCGGCATAATTCTGAGCGGTTACGCGAGCGTCAAAGTATTAAGAGTATTTTAAACCTGTGGTTTGAATGGTTTCTGTACATGCACCACTGCCCCCCATCCAAAAGTTGTTCAAGGACTGAAAATCCTCTTTTCTTTTGGGAGGTAGTATGGGGGGAGGGGGGAGGGGGGGTGTACGTGTGTCCAGTAGTTCTCAACCTTTGTCAGGCTATCGCCCCCGTAGGCTGCAAATTTGCTTTCATCGCCCCCCCCCCGCCCCCCCGGCCCCAAATCCCCCATCTGTTCTCAAGTCCAACAGATATAATTACTTCAACAGAAAACGGACTATACACAAATTATGATGTTACATATTTCGAAGGCTTATTAATGGCATTACCATCAGTTGCCCTGTTTGGAACAGACATTGGCGATCATGGCTCTCCACTCGGATCTGTCATCAGCCAGCCTCAAGAAGGAGCTGATATTGTGACGTTTATTTTGTTGTCCATGAATTAAGACTGTCAGTGAAAGTTTTTCTCTGTCTATCCCTGCTTTTCCTGCCGTCGATCTTCCCCGTGACTGCTAGATGTTCGAGGCTCCTGAGGCGACAGATGTATCCTAGAAATTTCAGTTGCCTCTGTCTTATTGTTTTAATTAACGATCTTTTCAGAAAACAGAAAGCATTCTTTCTCAAATGCACCACAAGAAAAAAAAAAAAAGGCCTTTTAGTTTCATAAAACCCACCTACTCGGGCACTTGTACAAGCCAGTGACTGCCGCTGTATTTCCTCCCCCCCCCCCCCCACCACCAAATCGTCCTTCATTCATGTTTTCTCGCACCCACCCCTCCCCACCCACCCCACCCCACCGACCCCACCCCTTCATCGTGTTTTCTCTCTCTCTCTTGTCGCCCTTTTTCTTCGTTTTCGCCTTCTTGGAAATCAAAATCGCCCCCCCCCCCTTTCTGGGGACGGTTTGAGGACGATATCACCCACGATGAGAACCACTGGCGTAATCTTTCTTGGGAGTATGAGCTTGTTACAGGTCTGGGGGAGGAAGTGTATAACTGTTTTGTAGAACCTGAACGGTGTGAATCACTTTGAAGATTAACTCTTGTAAAGAGGGCATCACACTAAGCCCGGAACGCCACACTCAGCTGATAGCAGACAAGACGTGCACACCTTAGTTTCATATATTTTCTTAGTAAATCTGGGAAAACACTATCATACTATGTCAGCTCCAGCCCCTATTTCTTGTGTGAACGCTCTGCTGGCAGCTACTAGTGTGACGTGCCAGGCTTAGTATGATACCTCCCTATAATAAAGATGAGATAAGAATCACTTTAACCCTTCGAATACTGACGCTGTGAAAGCTAGATTTTCTCAAATCCAGTTTATATTGAGATCCACTTATTTCAGTAAGTTTCAATGGTAAATATGAATCTAAATCAGGCTTTTGATCTGTATTTAAAGGCTAGACATGAAGGAATAAAACCTGTATTAGTGATGGATCAGGAAAGGATTAATAGCAGTGCTGTTTCAGTATTTAAAGGGTTAATATCCCATGAGAGAAATTCACTTCTGCACAGCGTTCAAGAGCACATACGTGGTACCGTGCACATGTCTTACGCATCATTTCATAAACTTATAATCACCCAATAAACTCAATAACAGGCATGTTAGACGTAGTAACGTACGTGGCACAGTACCTTAGTAGAAGAATGGCACACGTCTAGCTACTTCTTATTGAAGTGAACTGCGGGGGGGGGGGGGTGCAAAACGAGTTTCTGTATCTTTCTCTCCATGTCTTACAATTTACAATGTAATATAAGATTTTTTTTTTCTTCAACCACGATTTGGGGAGTTATTTAGTGGTGTAAGTGTGTGTGTGTGTGTGTGTGTGTGTGTTTGTGTGTGTGTGTTTGTGTGTGTGCCCGCATGTGTGTGCGTGCATGTGTGTGTATGTACATGTGCATGTGTGTGGATGTGGCTGCATGTCAGTTCATGCGTATGATAATTAGAATGTGTGTTTTCTAGAAGAGCTTCCCTTTCCTCACTTTCCACCCTGAACTATGACAAATAAAAAGGGTACGGTCATACGCCCCCCCTCCATCCCGCCCCCCCCCCCCCCCCAAACCCCTCTTCCTTTTTATGTCCCTCGTCTCTAGACAGGCTGTCAATCACGGAGAGGGGTACATTGTTCATTTATGTCGAAATACACTTTTTTCCCCCTTTGGTTACGTTATCACACTGCGCCAAGCCCTGCAGCGACCTCACGGCCTTTCGCGATCAAAAGAGACAGCCTGACTTCAAAATCCTTTTTCATAGGATAGTTCGGTTTTCCCAGAAGGACACTGGCTGTTTCGATTCGCGTCTGTCTTTGTATGTCCTGAATCAGACAATGTAAGCCGCGAGGAGTAATGGGGAAGGCGCCAAAATAAACTACGCCACGGCCTCTTAAAGAAAGACAAACAACAAAACTTAGCCTGGGAACACCCCAGCCGAATTTTGGTCGGCCGACTAGTTGGGTGATGACGTCACAATATTGACTTTTAGTAAGCTCTACCTAGTTGGATGATGAAGTCACGGTATTGACTTTTAGTGAGCTCTACCTAGTTGGATGATGACGTCACGATATTGACTTTTAGTGAGCTCTACCTAGTTGGATGATGACGTCACGATATTGACTTTTAGTGAGCTCTACCTAGTTGGATGATGACGTCACGGTATTGACTTTTAGTGAGCTCTACCTAGTTGGATGATGACGTCACGGTATTGACTTTTAGTGAGCTCTACCTAGTTGGATGATGACGTCACGATATTGACTTTTAGTGAGCTCTACCTAGTTGGATGATGACGTCACGATATTGACTTTTAGTGAGCTCTACCTAGTTGGATGATGACGTCACAACATTGAGCTTTAGTGAATTCCAACTAGTTGGATGATGACGTCATGATACGACTTTTTAGTGGGCTCCAACTAATTGGGTGATGACGTCATGACATTGAGCTTTAGTAAGTTCCAACTAGTTGGATGAACCTATGCTGGTGTGCCTATCGGCATTATTCACTTTAACATACAACTTATAATCTTAGATACAAAATGCAGTGAAGCAAAAACATATTTTATTTTAATAACACATTTTACATATATAATAATAATAATGTATAGCATTTATATAGCGCATATCCATTTAAAATGCTCTATGCGCTTTACAGAAACAACATGTCAACCACAGAGCAGAATGGAGCTGCCAGCGAAGCGCTCAACACACTGCACTGCTTCTTTCTCTCTCCCTGTCTCGCTCACTCTCTCTCTCTATCTCAGAGCAAATTGTAACGCAGCCTGTTAGGCGCAGTTCACAACTCACAACAGTTCACAACTCACAGCAGTTCACAACTCACATCAGCCCACACAACACACAAATCAAATAATATTTGAATATTTATTAATAACAATATATATTTAATAATGAATAATAAATTCTGAGTTCCCGGCCCTGCCCGGGATAAATCGATTTATTAGTTTCAGTTGTGGGTGATTATTATGGACCTGCTTTATTTTGCCTGCTCCTTTAGCTTTATTTTATTTTTGTTTATTTGTTTTTGGATACGTTTTTACTGCTCTCCCTTTGCGCGTTGACGTCCTGCGCGTCCCGCCAGCATCCGTCAAATGGCTATGATTTGCGCACGGGTTAGTTTGTTTGCACATCGCAGGAAGTGATAACTTCATGTGTTAATGGAAAAGAAATATTATAATATTTTCCTAGACATATTGAAAACACAAACCTGTACTTTTGGCCCTGAAGCGTCAATCTCCCAATTCCAGACCCTTTCTTTTTCCTAGTCTAGGCACATTGAGAACACACAAAGTTTTATACTTGATAGTCTAAATCAAATCTCAACATTCGAACCAGTCCTAACCGGAAGTTGTTTTATGAGTGTGATACAGTCTGTACCGGAACCAATCTCAATTATATTTGCCGAAAAAATAGATCGAACGACAATGTGTCGCAACCTAGAAAATAATAACAACGTTCTGCGAGTTATTAATTATTTTTTTATTTTCTGTGCCGGCGACACGACGACAGTCTATACTAAGCGTTGTATCAAATCTGAGGGCCACCGAATCAGCATTAAGAGAGGAGTAGCGAAAGGCGCGCTGCAAGTGTCGTAAAGTTTCACTTTTATTAGTATAGATACCTCGCGGGTGTATCCTACATTCATCCCGCGATCGATTGCCAAGCACTTGAAGATCGACCGGTAGATCGCGATCGACTGGTTGTGCACCTCTGCTCTATTCTGTCTGATTTGGACGTAACGGGCGAGACTTCTCCATAGAATTATGTACACAGTTGCAAGGCATAATTATCATCCCCTTACAATGACAAGGCTCTAACTCCCTTCCATCAACTTTTGAGAAATTGGTGATCGAAGTTTCATCTGCTCATACCTTTTAGAGAAGCCACTTTTTTTTTTCTTCTTTTTAGTAATATTTTCAAAGTATTCACCGAATCCGCTTTATCCTTTGACACACCATGGAGAAGGCCTGTAGAAGTAATGTGTAGTGTGTAACTCAGTTCAGCCCAAAAGTGGAGATAGAACCTTGTCATTCTAAGGGGGGTTGATAAGTCAAGGTTGAGATATTTTACCCTCTGTGGTAGCGTTTCTGATGTGAACTGGTTGTATATAATGTGCAATGTGCAATCTTCAGTCTTTCCACCTATATGTTCTTGTTCTTGTTGTTCTTATGTCTAGTCTGTCCACTGCAGAATGTAACTCTCCGCCAATGATCTCCATTCTTCTCTCTTTTATGTCCGTCTTCCCCATGCCCGTCCACCTGTGTTTGGAGGGGGGGGGGGATTGTACGTGTGTCCCAGTAGTTCTCAACCTTTGTCAGGCAATCGCCCCCTTAGGCTGCAAATTTGCTTTCATCGCCCCCTCCCCCCCCCCCCGTCCCCCATCTGTTCTCAAGTCCAACAGATACATTTCACTAGAGAACAGACTATACACAAATTATGATGTTACGTTTTTTCGAAGCCTTATTAATGACAATTGGCATGTTAATTGTTCATTACAAAACGGAAAGCATTTTTTATCGAATGTACCGAAAGGAAAAAAAAAAGAAGAAAAAGGCCGTTTAGGTTCATAAAACCCACCTACTCGTACTGTTGAACAAGCCAGTGACTACCCCTGCTGTCCTTCATTCATGTTTTCGGACCCCACCCCCCCCCCCTTACCACCGACCCCACCTCCTCCCCACCGCACCGATCCCGCCCCTTCATCGTGTTCCCTCTCTTGTCGCCCTTTTTCTTCGTTTTCGCTCCCTTGGAAATCAAAAACCTGTCTGCACAATAGCATCAAAAACCTGTCTGCACATAGCATCAAAAACCTGTCTGCATAATAGCATCAAAAACCTGTCTGCACAATAGCATCAAAAACCTGTCTGCACAATAGCAACAAAAACCTGTCTGCACAATAGCAACAAAAACCTGTCTGCACAATAGCAACAAAAACCTGTCTGCACAATAGCAACAAAAACCTGTCTGCACAATAGCAACAAAAACCTGTCTGCACAATAGCATCAAAAACCTGTCTGCACAATAGCATCAAAAACCTGTCTGCACAATAGCATCAAAAACCTGTCTGCACAATAGCATCAAAAACCTGTCTGCACAAAAGCATCAAAAACCTGTCTGCACAATAGCATCAAAAATCTGTCTGCACAAAAGCATCAAAAACCTGTCTGCACAAAAGCATCAAAAACCTGTCTGCACAAAAGCATCAAAAACCTGTCTGCACAAAAGCATCAAAAACCTGTCTGCACAATAGCATCAAAAACCTGTCTGCACAAAAGGATCAAAAACCTGTCTGCACAAAAGCATCAAAAACCTGTCTGCACAATAGCATCAAAAACCTGTCTGCACAAAAAGCATCAAAAACCTGTCTGCACAAAAGCATCAAAAACCTGTCTGCACAATAGCATCAAAAACCTGTCTGCACAATAGCATCAAAAACCTGTCTGCATAATAGCATCAAAAACCTGTCTGCACAATAGCATCAAAAACCTGTCTGCACAAAAGCATCAAAAACCTTTCTGCACAATAGCATCAAAAACCTGTCTGCACAATAGCATCAAAAACCTGTCTGCACAATAGCATCAAAAACCTGTCTGCACAATAGCATCAAAAACCTGTCTGCACCATAGCATCAAAAACCTGTCTGCACAATAGCATCAAAAACCTGTCTCCACAATAGCATCTCTCCATCGTCCCCCGAGGCGTTCGCCTGTTATCTATCCTTTTCTCGGCCTCCATTCAGTGCAAAACTTTGTCCATCTGTAGACTGTCATTCTTCCACCCAAGGGGTGAAACAGACGAAGGCTGGTGTAGGCGCTAGACCGATGGCTGTGCCGTCCATCAATTGAAGACCGTTTAGTATAGGTAGAATGCGCATGACGCCACAGAGTGTATTTATTTTGATCTTCCTACACTAAATATGGCCGGTGGATCAGCTGACTAGTGTAACTTCGAGATATATCTAAGTTGTTAAAATGCCTCCTGGTTGCATTGTAGTTTATTGTTATCACAGGGGTGTAAAGGATGGATCCAAGCTGGTCAGATTCCCTACCGTTCGTGTAAACAAGAGAACATGTACACACGTGCCGTTGTTTACTGTAGCGAACTCCTTTTAACTCGCCGCAGGTTGGTTCGCGACGCCCCACGTGCTCGCAGTGCAAATCAGCTAACGAATCAAAATCAGTGTCACAATCGCCATGGTGATACTTGGGTCCTTACACTAAACATTGCGGATATGCGCATTCTACCTATAAGACAAAGTATAAGTGTTCAGTTAGAGCTTGCTATGCCCTGTCTTAATATTATTCGGATAAAGGCGGGGCATAGCAAAGTTTTAACTAAACACTTACACCGTGTCTTGCACTAAGTTTGAATGACTATCTGAAAAGAGCCATTACTCCTGCAAATTTTCACTGACCCAGTTTGGGAAAACCGCTCTTCAATTCTGCTCCGCTCTAGCACACCAGGGACTGCCCACACCACGACCTAGCGGGCGGCGTGATTTTTTCCCGTACGAGCTTTAGCAAATTCAGGAGCGGGGCAGCAACACACACCCCCAAACACAGGTCATCGGCTAAGGGATTTCTCGTCCTATCGAACACTGCCATGGGTGCTGCAATCTCTGGATTGTGCCTGATATGACTCTGAACATCACCGAAAATCTATGGGATGTGTTGGAGCTGTCCTGTGTTTGGGGGCGTGTTGCTGCCCCGCTCCTGAATTTGCTAAAGCTCGTACGGAAAAAAAAATCGCGGGCAGTGGCCAGAGTGCTAGAATGAAACAAAATTTATTTGCGACGAGTCACCGGTCTGGGGTCTACACCAACCTTGTTCTGTGTCACCCCCAATACTAGGGGAGTGGGGGTGGGGGGCGTACTGTTATGACGTGTTGTAATGCCATGCACGGTAACTGAAGGGTTGGAAACGGTTGATATGACACCCCCCCCCCTCCTCCGCCAATACATACACAAATAGACCGTTCTTCCTGTTCGATAAATACAAAAGTGTAATCAACAAACCAAAAACAAAACAAAAACCTGATAAACCTCAATATCTAACAATTCTGCGTGAAATTCTGCAACGTTTGATGTGAACTAAAATCTTAAAAGTGGAAGAATTTTAGACCGACCAAAATAAATATGCATGTTAATTACAATTTTTTTAAAGTTCTATTTTATTTGTTGTGTTTTCTAATTCTTTATCTTATTCACAGAAATGGCTGTGGCTGTGAGTCTATCCATCTTAGTCAACCTTTTAATCATCACAACTGTCTGCCACACTAATGTCTGTGAAGCGGCTGATCTACTCAAGTTCAGTCTATCTGGTCCATCCAAAGTCTACGGAGAACGTAAAAGTAATGATAGAAATTCCGGTCACCACACAAGGAATCCACTGTCTCTGAATAACCTCCTAGCAACAAAGAACTTTCCAGCACCTATCAACTCTGGATTTGATAAACAAGTTATAAAGTCAGATAAGACCGATCCAAGTAGATATGGATTTGGAAACATTGAGCAAGGACGGTCTAATCAGCAAAGAACAAGTAGGAAACGAGGAGTTACCAAGAAAAAATCAACCTTTTCTGGCCAACGAGAACCAGAAATTCCGAATGACATAAAACCATTGACTTCCCATGAGAACATCACGTCACAAGGGGATATCAACGAAAAATCAACTTTCCTCGGCCAGCAAGAATCTGATAAAGTTCCATTTGACACAAAACCATCGGCTTCTCACGAGAGCGACAAGACAGCACACAAAACTCCCTCACAAGCTGTACGCGCGGAGTATGAGTACGATCTTGATGTTGACACACCGGGGGTAAATTCCTCCATGGGGCGGCATCAGATGACTACTCCTCACGGCCACGAATCATCAACGTCTTCTCATGAACATTCCAAGTATAATAATCGTGATGAATCCAGCCTGAAAAGTGAGACAAATGTGGGCGGTCCCAGTTCTTTCTCATGTAATGCCAATGTCCCCGCCCGGCACATCTCCACTGATACCGGTACGTATTTTCATTACGAAACGCCGTCACTCTGTGAATATAATTCCACTGACCGGTACGTCGACTGTTCATCCAGAAATTTGCCAAATGTACCCAATCAACAGCAGTTTCCACGTGAGGCGCTAATCTACACTCTGAAAAACAATTCTATAACTAGGGTACTCAGTTGTGCCTTTTCTGTATTCCACAATTTAACCCACTTGGATTTATCGAACAATCTCATAGCACAGTTAGGACCATATGCGTTTGATGGACTTCATAACTTAGAAGAACTCAGTCTCTGGGGGAATAAGTTGAAGATGACACCAGAAAATTTCCCTAAAACTATATTCCGCCATCTTTACTGGCTGACAAAGTTAAAGATTAACCACAATAACGAGGACATTAGAAACGGCGGCTTGGAATATCCACATGAAGCCCTTTCTGCTTTAAGGAGTTTGACTGAGCTGTCCATGGATGGGCAGTATCGTAAAAAATTTGGTCAAGATTTTCAAAGCTTGACTTTACTGACCTCAGTTTCCCTCAAGGGTTATCTATCGGGCTATTGCAACATCAGCACTTTATTCAACGATACCTTCGTAAATGTTCCGTATATTAAGCATCTGGATATTAGCAGCTGTTATGTTACTCACATATCTGATACAGCATTTGCTGCATTGCGGCAGCTCGTCTTTCTCAACTTGAATCACAACGAAGACATCGACATCAAGCAATTGCCCAATGTCTTTCACGGACTGCAGAATATCAGCACGTTAAGACATCTTCACATGCAACTCATTGCCAATCGTTATTCTATAGGCATATGCCTGGACAGCACTTATCTCGAGTACTTTCCACAAAATCTGGAAACATTTGGTGCCCAGGAGAACAACATCGAAGGTGTTGACAGACATGTAATCCATCGTCTATCCCCTACCCTCAGAAAGCTCGATGTTAGCGGTAATAAATTTGTATTTGGAACATATTTACGAGATTTACCTCTCATGAGGAACTTGACCCATCTTAGACTTGACGGTGGCAATTTTGTCTATAGTCTCCCCGGTTTGTACCCTTATGAGTTATCAAGGATAAAGGAAAAGACAAACTGTACCCTGTATGAAGGCTACGAAATGCCTTTTAGGAAAGATTTGAAATTTACACTCCTACTACCTCCGAAACTAAAGAAGATTGAAATGAATAACGCTGGATTGAAATATATGTTATCTAAACTTGAGGTTGACCCAAATAACAAACTGGAGTACCTAAGTATGGCTGGCAACAATTTCCAGAGATTAGAAGGTCCCTTTTATGGCCTTCACAGTATACAAACTTTAAATTTGTCCAGTTGTTATGTGATAGAAATCTCTACAAAATTCTTCAGTCAACTTCAGTCCTTGAGAAAGTTAAACCTTGGCTCCAATTTGCTGGGTGACTTTTTTGCTAATTCCAGTGACGCAGTGTTTGCTAATCTCTCCCTATTGACACATCTGAATCTGACATTTAACGATATTAAAGTATTGAAAGCTAATGTATTTTCTGGACTCCATAGTTTGAAATGGTTGATGCTATACCACAATCCTCTTAGTAGTTTCATAAAAGAACACATTTTCCACATTCCAAATCTGCACGTCTTGTCTCTGGACAACACCAGAATTCGTTGGCTGGATATTTCTGTAAGAAATCACTTTGACAACATGACCGCTGCAGGGAAAGGTCAAATCAAACTTGAAATCGAACGTTGTCCAATCATGTGCGACTGTGACAACCTGGACTTTTTAATATGGATGTCGAAATCCAAAGCTGTGGATCTCGGTAACAAGTTTCAGTATCAATGCCTTTATCCGGACACCTCTTCCAAAATTATAAAAGACGGCTATGCTGACACCCTGGAGACACTGCGTAGACAATGTACTGCTCATCAACTGTTGTTCTTCTTCGTTGGTGCTGGAACCTGCCTCATGCTTTTTGTCATCATCGGTGCTATTATCTATCGATTTCGTTGGAAGATACGTTATCTATACTACGCAGCGCATTTATTCTATCGGGGTAAAGGAAGCAGAGGAGAAGATACGGAGTACGAGTACGACGCTTTCATTTGTTACGATGGTGAAGATGAAGAGTTTGTCGTTAGAAAATTGTCCCCCGAGCTGGAGAAGCGAAACCTGAAACTCTGTATACATGGCCGAGACTTCATCGCCGGCGACTATATCGCGTCCAACATTGTCAAAGCCGTGTGCTCCAGCCGCAAGACGGTGGTAGTGCTAACGCGAAATTTGGTAGACAGTTACTGGTGTGGGTACGAACTGCAAATGGCAAATTTGGAATCCATACATACGGGAAGACAAGTTCTGGTGTTTCTGTTGGTGGAAGAAATTCCGCAGAGTGTTCTTGGTGTGGAAGTTCTTTACAATATTCGGAATAACACATACATTCCATATCCCAATCCTTTACCAGATGCTACGAGTATGGGACGCTTATGGGACAAACTGGCATCTGACATAAGAAGTTAAAAGACACAGAAGTGGCGTAGGCCTATTTAATAGGAAAGTAATGAAACAAACCAGAATTCAGCTTGGATTTAATTTATGAACATTATTTTCTTTTAGTAACACTGAGCCAGTACTATGAGATGAGTGGAGTCCCGTATGACAAAGGGATATCAGATTGCCAGTTAAGATACATGTAAAATTGAAATTCTTGGGGCAGCGACACCCCATGAGTTCTTAATAATAATAATTATAATAATAATAATAATAATAAATGGCATTTATATAGCGCCTAACCCTGTTTGACAGGCTCTAAGCGCTTTACAGAACTTATTTATTACAGAAACAACATGTCAACCACAGAGCAGAATGGAGCTGCCTGCGAAGCGCTCAACACACTGCACTGCTTCTTTCTCTCTCCCTTTCTCGCTCACTCTCTCTCTCTATCTCAAAGCAAATTGTAACGCTGCCTGTTAGGCGTAGTTCACAACTCACAACAGTTCACAGCTCACAGCAGTTCACAACTCACATCAGTTCACAACACACAACTCAAATAATATTTGAATATTTATTAATAACAATATATAATTTAATAATGAATGATAATACATTTTTGTTGTTGCTGGTGGGGGAGGGGGGATGATATGGATAAATTTTTAATCTATAAATTTCAATTTTCAATTTTGCCCGGGCAGCGGCCTTTCGGCCTGCTCTTTACGATTTCCAACTGCCAAGGTATCTTTAACGTGCGCAACGTGCACACGGGCCCTCCGAATTTTATCGTCCTTATCCGAGAAGACTAGGTACTCGATCCTACCCCCCAATAGGACCAGGGACTTGAAAATATGAGAAAAATCCAATTTCCAACATGCCTGCACTGCCCGGGTTTTGAACCCGGGACCCTTGGCATGAGAGGCGAGCACCTTGCCTCTAGACCACCTTGTCCCCAGGCGAAGAGACCCCCCTCCCCACCCCACCCCCTCAAATAAGGGTTTCGGCCCTTGACTTCCTTAACCTTGTCTGTGGGGGGCGCAGTCGGATCAAGGATGTCTGTGTTTTTCGTTTTCAGTTTCCAGTGGTGACGAAAGTAGAACTGTTACTTGGAAGTTACTGTTGAGTATTTTACGAAATATCATAAAAACCACAGAAAAACTGTGGGGTCGCAGTCTTCTCTTTAGTTTGCTTTGTATTGTTTGGGTTTGATTTCTCACGCAGGGTCCTGTAACATACAACCTTTTCTTTTTGCCCAATTTTGACTTTGTTGGGTATTTTATCATGACAAAACTTAACAGAATTTATCGCGTGTTAGGGTCGATTTCATTGTAGTGACATGGGACAGGGATTCCCAAGTTGGGTGAATTACCCTTAGGGGATGAATTTGCAGATTCTGGAATTGCACATACTATAATTATGGATGAAAAATATTTTTCTTTTCAAGGGCCTCAGATCTGGAATTCTTTGCCTCTGTCTTTGAGAGAGACTGAATATTTTATGACTTTAAACATCAGCTGAAAAGTCATCTTTTTACACTCTGAATGTCCATTTTTTTGTTTTTTCCTGAGAATGCCTGTAGATTGTGTGTGTGATTTATATATGATATAAATGTTGTAAAGCGCTTACAGCCTGGTTGTTAACGGGATGAAGTGCTATATAAATGCTATGTATTATTATTATTATTATTATTTATTATTATTATATAATTATTTTCAGGGCGGTATCAAGACCTTTAGAGGAGATAAGCATTTTAAAAAATGTGATACCCTCATAGACTTATGTAATTCTAAGTATACCTAAAGCTTGATCTTCATAAACATTTTGCAGTCGCCTGTGGATTTTTTTTTGGGGGGGGGGGGGGGGCGTTGTCCTTCAGTAACAAGGAATTCAGTCACCGCTCTTTTTTCTGACAGACTTCCGGGGGGGGGGGGGGAAGGGGGGAGCCATTTTGAAACAATCCCACTCACTCAAAAATGAAATGAAATAAAATGTTAACAATTTTAACAGATAGATAGATAGATGGCAGACAGACAGACAGACAGACAGATAGATGGATAGATAGATAGACTGACAGACACATAGATAGATAGATAGATATATAGATAGATAGATAGATAGATAGATAGATAGACAGACAGACAGACAGACAGACAGACAGACAGACAGACAGACAGACAGACAGACAGATAGATAGATAGATAGATAGATAGATAGATAGATTGATAGATAGATAGACAGACAGACAGACAGACAGACAGACAGACAGACAGACAGACAGATAGATAGATAGATAGATACATACATACATACATACATACATACATACATACATACATACATACATACATACATAGAGAGAGACAGACAGACAGACAGACAGACAGATAGATAGATAGATAGATAGATAGATAGATAGATAGATAGATAGATAGATAGATAGATAGATAGATAGATAGATAGATAGATACAATGTAAACAGATGTAGACAGATCACTATAGGTCACTAGAAGATCCAACTACGTCTCTTAGGTCACCCGGTGAAGGATCAAACATCTTGACACACCATCTTTTCAATGGATGAAATGTAAACACATCTTTTTCTGACCGTTGTCACGTGTTTCATTATGTTCTGTGTATTGGTGACTTAACTATGAATGGTAGAATGGCTGTGGAGCGCTTAGAGCTTGCAGACTGTTATGGAATTAAGCCCTATTGGGGCAGGATTAAGACCTTCACAGGCCCTAAGCACTGAAAAATTTTTTGATGCCCCCCATATACTGTATATGATATGTATTTCAAAATGTAAACAGAAATAAACCATAAAAATAAAATCATCGTTTTCAAAATGAATTTTTTTTGATACAGTAAAAATTATGAAACAGCGAGTCTTATATGCCAGAAAATACTGAAATTTATTTTCTTTTCTTGTGGAGGAGAGGGGCGGGGGGTTGTGGGCCCCGGTTCAGTTGCACTTTTGGCAGTTTTGCACCGTAATTATGGCCCATGGTAAATTCGGCAATGAAAAATGTTCTGTGGTGCGCCCTCCCTCCCCCCCCTTCCCCCGATGCCCTAAGCACGTCCTTATTTTGCTTAATGGCTACTCTAACCCTGACTCTATTTATGGATGTTATTTATTATTGTTACTGAAGCTTCATTTCATCCATACGTTTATATGTCATCTACATCCAACTGTTTTCGCATACATTTGTTTCTTTCTTGTGTTTTTGCCCTTTTAATCTTGCAGAGCCCTCAAAAGTGCTGTTTTGGGCTGGCGCCAGTGATGAGAGGAGTACAGACGCAAGGGTAAAGTTTTGACAAAACCGCGACATTTCGTCCCTGTTTCTTCCAGCTCCACTTTTTGTACAACTGAGAAATTCGACGTTAAACGTTTGCGGCTTTAGTAACTATGATAAGGAGTTAGAATAAATCGGAACTGTAAAACAGCTTGCTAAGTAAGCCTACCACAACGCACTTTGAACGTGTGTCAGAGTGTGTATTTGTTATACCTCGTCTACGTACTAAATGGTCTCCAGGTTTTCAGAAAAATGGAGATAGACCAAACAAGAAGAAGTAAGGTCAGGAAAAGGTTCTGTGAAAGAGTCCCCCTAGCGTGTTTCCTTTATACATGTATTAATATTAGTGATGATTATCATTGCCGACAGTGGCCGTTTTCTTTACTGCAAATCATAATATGTACAACTGTTTTGAAAAATGGTGAAATAATGTTTTGAATCAATTTTTTGACGGGTTACTTGTGTAGCTATTAAAGATGATAAAGTAGTATTTATTTCACATCAGTGCTTTTCTCTATGTCATGAGCCTGTGTCGTGGCAATGTTTTGTCGATTACTGTGTTAATGTGTTATGGCATCTATCTATCAATCTATCTATCAATCTATCTATCTATCTATCTATCTATCTATCTATCTATCTATCTATCTATCTATCTATCTATCTATCTATCTATCTATCTATCTATCTATCTATCTATCTATCTATCTATCTACCTGTCCATCTATTCAGCCACTCATCCACCCATCCACCCATCCAGCCATCCAGCCATCCATCCATCCACCCAACTGAGTATCCCACCCCTTCGCTCCCTCCTCCACTCCACACACATAATTATTTTCACAGTGGCCAACAAACTTGGACACCGCCCTTCCTCCTGCCATTAAATCTGGACCCCTATGATTAATCCCATTTAGCCCTTGCACAACTGTTGTTCTTTCTCCCTGTAGATCTAGTTAGTTTACAGCGTGAAAACATTCTGATTTGATCCAGAACAACTTCAATAGAAGTTTTTTTTTGAGTATTGCACCGGAACACAAATCAAACGCATTTTCAAAATGGCAATGAAATTTAGCCATACAAGTTAGTCATATCCGAGACACAGGATATCGAGGCGGCTCAAATAGCCAAATTCCGTCCGTCGATTTGCGCGCGTATCATCCATGTCAAAAATGCAAAAAATCACACCACACCCCTTCATAATTGAACGAAGAAGAGTAGTACCATAGAGCGCCGTTAGTAGTACTTACTGTGTTTATACGCGCGCAAGTCGTGGACATATTATTATATGAAAGAAGGAATAGTTCGTCTCGGTATTCTGTCTCGGGTCATAGCCTTAACTCTGCCTCTTCACTGAACCATTAATTTTCATCGAGTCAAGTTTAGCCTTCCTTTTCTATTGCAGTGAAAGACAAAAAAAAAAAAAAACGAAAGCCTGTATTCGCTGAAAAACCGGAGGTTGAAATAATATTTTGTGTAACCGCCCGACAAAATGAGGCACTTCATGCCTATTGTTAGTATGGAGATATTAGTATCACCAAATAGATTATTCAAAGTCCTTTCATTTTGTGAAAAAAATATTGCTGTAATTTAATTAGCAGAGAAGATCTAGACTCTCAAAAACAAGAAGTGACACAACCACAGTTTTGAGAAAAACGCATTTAAAGTTTTATTTTTTCATCAAAAGTATTGACGACGACTGGATTCAAAGTCAATTTTGAGGCATTTACCCATCTCACACAGGATTATCATTTGGAAAAGGCACAGTCTCGCCAAAAACCGCTGCCGGCATTCACTTCAAAGATCCGCGTTTCTCGGCGTGGGAAGTTTTATCGCCTCATAAATCTTGGAAAATTCTTTACTACTGACATGTTGGTCGTTGTTAGTTATTAATTTTGATGCTGTCGTAACTCTGTCTTTATGATATCCTAGCATTAGAACGCCTGTAGTATTTTTTCGGCTCGTCTGTCCCGTTTGCTGGAAAAGAATTAAAATGTTACAACTTTGCCAATAAAATATTTTGCTTCTTATACACTGAAATTCTGAAATTTCACGGAAGAAATACCCAGGCCGTTAAAGAATGAACACACTAAATGTCGCAATCTCAGCTCTTGTTTGTTACAACTTCACTTGTTGCACAACTGAGAAACTCTACTTTAAACATTTGCACTTAAGCATTATGATAAGCAGTTAGAATAAAATGGGAACTGTGAAACAGCTTGATAAGCGCCAAAAGGCATTTTTAAACAAGTGTCAAAGTGTGCATTTGTTTTATTTTTTCTGCTTACTAAAAACTCTCCAGTTTTTCAGAACATGGAGGTAGAACAACCAGAACTAATGTCACCATGTATTGCGACAGTGCAGAACCACATTTATTTTTCTTAATCCAGTCTGCACATAATAATTTATCCATTGGCGTCCCAGTTAACCACTGTTGCTTACTCCCATTAACGTGGGTGTCTGCACCATTGCTTTGCTGGGTCTTTGGAACCAAACGCGCCAAAATAAGATGCCCCTCCCCCCCTCAATTAAACAAACAAGCAAACAAAGCGCTGGAGGAAGTTTAAAATACAAAAGAGAAAAAGGAACTTCTCTTTCACACACGCACACCCCCCCAATCTTCAGTGGAGGAAATATAAACCATGAAAAATGACTGTAAAAGTTAAGTTTAAGAACCACTCAGGAAGAATAAATGTCAAAATATACCTTAAAACCACACAAATTGTTTGGCATCTTCACCTTAATAAAAGTACCGCTTTAATATAATTTTGAAATTTACCCACACAAAGAGAAAGATAATGAACCATCGGAGGGTAAAACAGTAAGACAACTAAAGTAGTTGACCGTTCTGGTGTACAAAGACTTCAGAGCAATCATGATACACGTAGGTAGCCGATACTCAGTTATTAATATACTTGCTTATTTATCATTCTAGATGATTATATTATTTGGCCATCAACGATATCTCCATACAGTCACTGAGTCAAGCGCATAATGGATATATTTGGACAAAACAATAATTATATTAAGGTCCCCCTCCCCCTCCCCCAGCACCCCCCCCCCCCACACACACACAAAAGGTTGGAATTGACAGGATGTTTATCTATTTGCCTTCCGCAATTCGCCTCAACAAGACATTATAGCTAGATGTGTGCTATATTTCACTGCGGTTCCATGCCATGGTATATCATGTACTATCCCTGTTATTGAGTTGCGATATGTTTATGTAGTGATGTGTCAGACTTGGATAAAGTTTATGTGCTCTTAATCGCTCTGTAAAAGTGAATTTCTCTCATGAGATAATAAAATGATTCTCATCTTATCTCATCCACAGCAAGCAATGGAATTAGAATGGACAACGTTTCTGGACATGAAATATATAATTGGACGATTGTCCAGGCAATTGTCTTCTCTAGTTTTGTCTGTCAGGTAGTTGGGCTGACAATTTGGGACGCCACCGATGACCTTGCAGTCACTTCCCTCCACCCTCCTGGCTCTCTCAGAGAGGGTGTCGCATGTGGGTTAGATGGGGAGAATTCGTCTGACACTCTTTCGAGGTCCGCTCCCACAATCGACGAACACACAAAAAAAATACTTGCACTCTAAAAACTAAATAAATCAATTGCTTTGATTTTTAGCAGAACTGTAGGGCAGTTTAATTACAGGAATTAATGTAACAAATATAATTATAAATATAAATATCAATTCAAAGGCAACTGAATCTAACTAATGAAACTACAGCTTTCTATAAAGACTAACTTATTCACTCTAACTACTTGCAGGTCATATGAGTTATATGCCAAATAGAATCCGCGCACGTGGCGACGGATATAACAGTTTAAATTCTATTAATTCAAAGTTATGATATGGACATTTCCTCTAGACACGCCATGGAGAATGCTTGTACAACCATGCGTTGTCTGGCGGTAGCTCTGAAACTGTCTTCAAAAGTAAGTAGAACGGTTCACTTTCATCACTACAAATTAGTATGAACTCTCACCATTAGGCCCTCACTGGGAGTGAGAGCGCTGGATGTAAACGCTGTGGGTTCATATCAAACCAAGTAGCTTAGGCTCTGGAGCTTTAAATCATGGCGCTCCTCACAATATGGACTGCTCAACTGCGTCTCTATGTCTCTCATCTGGCTGAGGACTATCGCCGTCCACCTCGTAAATGGATTGTCTACATGTGGCCTCTATCTAAGCTCTGCACGGGTTTAAATACTAAAGCTATGTCTCGACCTTCCGTCCAGATTCATACATTTGATTGGTGCAGTCGCTTCAGCTCAGCCTGCAATATTAATTTATGCTTGTCATGGCCTTGCGCCAAAATCAAGGTCAATTTTACGGTCTAGACAAAATTTAAAATGCGAAACATTAACTACTAAAATCTTCAAACCCCGTGCTTTCTACTCTTATGCACGAATTTCCGAACGCCAACTAAGCGTCTAAATAAACTACCTTTACTCGCCCCTTATCTATGTTAATCAAAATCACGGGGTCGAGAACTGCTCTGTCATTCCTAGCTATACATTTATTCTGTCTCGCCCCTCCTTCTCTCCATCCATCAGAAAAAAGGTGTTTCAAAACAAACTGTTCACGAGAACAGCTCAAGGACAAATTACGCTGGTTATAATCAACAAGATCGTAAAAATTAACTCACTGACGTCGTGACCTAGCACGGCATTTATGATCCTAATGTGATCATGACACATCCCCCACCCCAGTGAAAACTTAGGGTTTGAACGACATAACTGTCTACTAACGTTGCTATGTAATAGTACTTTTGAAAGGGCTAAAACTGAAAGTCAAAAAAAAAATAATTCTAAGAACGTGCATTATCGATGGGCAATAGCATATGTATATTTATATGCGACGTTCTGTGATAATATATAATTATTGTAGCACTTAAGAATTAAAGTGATAAACTTCTCTCACACAGACGTACCGTAAAGACTGAAATATTGAGCAACTAGCTCATCGCTTCACTGAGCGTAATTAATACATTCATAGAACATGAACGAACAATAGTTAATTAAAGTAATGGTATCCTGGCAGCAGTAGGTCTGGTCGCTCGGTTTGCCATTTTCTCATCTCATTGACCCGCAGACAAAGGCGTCAAGGTTGTCTGAAACTCAGGTCATGGTCAGGATGGACGCTAGTGGAAAAAGGAATCACATGGAAATTTTGAGAAAGAATGTCCATAATTGGTAGGACAATATAATGTGAAACCATCCACGGTCTCCGAAAAAGGTGAAAAATGCTCAACCTCAATGTTCAACAGACTATTTTAGAACACTAAATCAAACGGGACAATACATCAGCTTGTAAATTATACTCCCCAGGTATAGCCCGAATAGTAAATTTGTATTCCTGGAGCGCAAGGCTCCATCTGGTTAGTCGAGCATTCTTGGCTCTGTTCGACTTAAGAAACAGTAATGGTCGATGATCCGTTTCAATTATAAATTAGGACATTAATAAGTATCGAGAAAATGCATCTACCGCGTAAACAATTGCGAGGCACTCTCGTTCGACAATCGCATAGCGCGTCTCTTGATCAAGTAATTTCCGGCTTGCATATAAGCACGGTCGCAAGAAACCGTCAAGCTGTTGGAGTAACACGGCGCCTATTCCTTTATCTGACGCATCCGTTCGGACGACGAATGTCTGGCGTATATCGGGTAAAACAAGCAGGGGGAAAGTAGAAAATAAATTCTGAATAGTCTGAAGGGCATCAGCGGACTGAGGCGTCCAGACGACTCTATTTGGAACATTTTTCCTCGTTAGATCAGATAACGGGGCTGAGAGAGAGGAAAAGTTTGGTATAAATTTCCTGTAATAATTCAAAAGTCCCAACAAGCTACGGACTTGCTTTTTAGTTTTAGGGGGTTGCAGTTTCAAAATACTGGATATCTTGCGATCGTCTGGAGTCTGAACCCCGTGGGTTATGGTATGACCCAAAAAGTTTATATGGTGATATCCTAGGAACACTTTACTGGGTCGCGCGGTAAGGCCAGCTCGGCGAAGAGCGGCAAAAACTTCACGAAGGGCCATTAAGTGGCCAGCCCAATCAGCCTGAAAAATACATATATCATCGAAATATGATAGAACGCAGCGCAGTTCATTTAGTAAGATGTTCATCATGCGCGCGAACGTGGCTGGTGCAGTAACCAGTCCAAAAGGCATATATTTCCATTGCATTAAACCCAAAGGGGTTTGAAAAGCTGTATATTGTTTACTTCCTTCTTCGAGAGGAATCTGCCAATATCCTTTGGATAAGTCTATTTTAGAGAAGATACTTGCATTGGATAACCGCGCGAATAAGTCCTCCTGATTGGTGATTGGGAATGGGTTCCGCATCATAGATGGTTATAGCATTGAGCTTTCTATAGTCAATACAAAAACGCACGGTATCGTCTTTCTTCTTGACCAAGACAATCGGCGAGCAATACGGACTTGTTGATGGCTCTATCACGCCTAGCCGTAGCATGGCACGTACTTCTGTAATTATCGTTTCGTGAGCGTGCAGCGGGCGCGGGTACGGTTTAACAAACACCGGTACGTCTGTCTGGAGTCGTATTACGTCATGTTGGACTAAAGACGTACAACCCGGCAAATCAGTGAACACCGTGGCAAATTCTTGGAGCAGGTGTGTAAGATCCTGTTTCTGCGACGGCGCAAGCTCATCATTGATATTAACATCGTTTATACTCTCGGTGGCCTGTAATATGGGCAACGATTTGTCGATACTCAAAGGGTCCTCGTCGTCGATAGTAACTAAAGCCGCGTTGGCCCTTGGGACGACATGAACGGAGTTGTTACGACGATCATCGCTAGGCAGGTACTTTTTCAGCATATTAATATGAAATATTTTCCTCTGCCCGCGAATATCTATCAAATAATTCACTCTGGAGAGTCTCTTAAGGACTCTGTATGGTCCCTTCCAAGTTCGAAGGAGTTTGTTTTGCGTTTGCGGCAAAAGAACAAGTGTCAGATCTCCGATTGACAAGGCGCGCATTTGGGCGCCCTGATCGCGATAAAATTTTGAAGAACTCGCTCTAGCGCATGCAAATTGCAGAGCGGTTTTGCATGCATTAATAATTCGTTGTCGGAGATCGACAACATATTGATACGCGCATCGCGTATCATAATCGTCGGTTTCAGAACCGGCGAACAATTGACTAAGTATGGCCATCGGGCCACGTGGTTTACGTCCGTATAATAACTCAAATGGGGAGAAACCCGTGGACGCGTTCGGGAGTTCCCTATAGGCGAAGAGAATAGCGGGGAGCTGACGGTCCCAGTCTCCAGGTTTGTCGGCGGATACGCGTGCTAGCATAGACTTCATGCTCGCATTCCACCGCTCGCAACAACCATTTGACTGCGGATGATAGGGGGACGTTAATTTCTGTTTAATGCCCGCTAATTCTAGTACCTTTTTGTATAGATCAGAGGTGAATTGTGGTCCTCTGTCTGAAAGGATCTCGGTCGGAAATCCGACTAGCGAGAAAATAGTAACAAGTGCCTCAGCGACATGGTCAGCCGTAATGTCTCTTAAAGGAATAGCCTCAGGCCAGCGCGTCGCGTAGTCGATTACCGAAAGGATGAATCGATGGCCTCTGTCTGATTTACTAAGAGGACCTACTATGTCAACTGCGACACGCCCGAATGGTGTTGAGACTGGAGGCATCTCCTGAAGGGGTGCGCGTGATGCTTTACCTTTAGGTGTACGTTTTTGACATACATCGCAGCGCGCCACAAAACGGTTCACGTCCGCGTATACACCAGGCCAGAAAAAATGAGCCAATATCCGTGATTTGGTTCTGGCTGAACCTTGATGGCCTGAAAATGATGTATCATGCGCGAGACGCAGAATGTCGCGACGGAACGACTTAGGCACCACGAGCTGTTCAATGGTCTCACGTTCACTTCGGAAATTTCTGTATAATGAGGTATTCCATGGCCTCAACATCGAGGATTCTAAAAATTACGACATCCTTAAAAAGGCTCTTTTAAAGCGTTTTCAACACACCGAGGACGGTTTTCACCAAAGATTCCGGAGTTGTAAGCCAGACCCGTCCGAAAATTTTTCAACGTACGTCGACCGCCTAAAGCACTACTTAGACCGCTGGATTCAGCTGGCTGGTGTCGCTGACGGTAATTTTAAAGGGCTTTATGAGCTCGTTCTGAAGGACCAAATATTTAACGCGTGCCATTCAGAACTAGTCTCCCACATTAAAGAGTGGGCACCTAAGACGTTAGCGGAAATCACGTCCTTAGTAGAACAGTACGCGTCCGCACACCCTAATCGTTCGCTGGCTAAAACCAAAACTAGCGAACCGTTTTATGCCGGAGTCGGTGGAACTGCGCCAATGGGTACAAGAAATTCTCGACCAGTTCATCGCCAGACGCCGCCTCCGCGTGCAAATTCCGAACCGCCGCCCAATAAAGCTCACGGTTTTCCAAGCCGTGCTGGACCTCCCACTCGGGGACATTTTATTCGCTATTCAGGTCCACCCCGTCGTGACGTTAACGAGGGCTACCATTATCAGAGCCTACCATGTCCACCTCCTTGGGCATATTATAATAATCCATATAATGCACCTCCAATGCAACCCAGACGTAATATATATGACAGCACTAGGTGTTATCGGTGCAATAAACCAGGTAATACTTCAAAATATTGTAGGGTTAAGTTTGAAGCTGCAAATGCTTGCACCGTCATTGTTCCGGCTGCACCGAGTAGCCGTAGCGTTGAACTCACGTCGCCCATGACGGGCACCGTTCCGGTTATGTCGGCCCTCCATCAACACGGGTCATTGACCTTATATGAGGTTCATGTTAACGCCATACCCGCGTCTGTGTTACGCGATTCAGGTTGCACCACTATCGGTGTTAGGGAATCACTGGTCAGACCGACCCAGCTGATTGAACAACAGGCAACTTGCATTACTTTCGGGGGCTCCGTCGAGCGATTCCGTCTCGCGGAGATATACATCGACACGCCATTCATTACAGGTGTCGTAACGGCATGCGTATTACCAAATCCGGTTGCCGATCTAATTATTGGTAATTTACCACAGGTCAATGATACACCTGACGGCCAGTTAAAAGTTTGGAACGAAAACGTTGCGTGTGTCACCACACGACAACAGTCAAAACGTCCACCGGATGGTAATCTTCAAACCCCGTGCTTTCTACTCTTATGCACGAATCTCCGAACGCCAACTAAGCGTCTAAATAAACTACCTTTACTCGCCCCTTATCTATGTTAATCAAAATCACGGGGTCGAGAACTGCTCTGTCATTCCTAGCTATACATTTATTCTGTCTCGCCCCTCCTTCTCTCCATCCATCAGAAAAAAGGTGTTTCAAAACAAACTGTTCACGAGAACAGCTCAAGGACAAATTACGCTGGTTATAATCAACAAGATCGTAAAAATTAACTCACTGACGTCGTGACCTAGCACGGCATTTATGATCCTAATGTGATCATGACAGAGGGATTGGACTGAGCTTCATGCACGCCTGTCCTGTCTGTGATGGTGTCTTCCCATCTCTTTCTCCGCCTGCCTCTCTTTCTTCCTCATTGTACTGGTACCGTTGTAGCGCATTAATTTGGTCTAAAATATGGCAAAGGAGTACTCGTAGAATAATAATAATGAAAAAATAAAACGTGGTCATTTGGAATCCCTATGTTAGAATCAAACAACAAGGAAACAAGTTTAGTATTCTTCCGCAATTTATTGTTTAGTTTAAACTAAGATTGGATAAGGTAAGACAAGAATCAAGTTATTCTCTCATGAGTGAAATCTCTGTCACGGAATTTATATTGTTTTATTTTGTTGCATAATACTAGCTCTCCCCCACCCCCCACCTCCACCCACCCTTTTTTTAAAAATCTCGTTGTTCTTGCTGTTGCCAGATTAGAACAACAAATTGGGCTGTTTTTATTGACAGAAAGAGAAGATTGGCAGCTAATATTATGTTTCCAACAAATAAGGAAATTAATTGTCCTATTTTTGCTGCTTCCTGTTCACATATGCACACATTTGTTCTGTTCCGGACTCCCTCCAGTCCTATCTTAACATCATTATGGGACGGTAAAACAGTAAGACCACCAAAGTAGTTGACAGTTCTGGTGTACAAAGACTTCAGAGCAATCATAGTACACACAGATAGCCGATACTCAGTTATTAATTTAATAGGATTGTTTTCCCTGTTTTCAAAAATCGGTGTTAATTGCATGCATGGGGCCGACTAAACCTTTGGGCTCCCTGGGTAACTACTCAGTGTGTGTGCCCATGTGTTGAGGCCGTTCTGACCAGATAGCCTTTAAGAGAAAGATTCCTATCTCTCGAACTTTGCCCCCTCACAGGCATGTTTCAATATTGTTTATTTTGTACTTTTTTTTTTTGCTTCCTGTTTCAGCACATTGAAACAAACAAATATCTGAGGCGCAATTTGGACTTTCCGTTAGCCTGTCGACAGGGGACTGCCAGTAGACTAGTATTGGTGGTAGTGACTGCGGTGGTGATGACTAATAGTTTGGGGGGGGGGGGAGGGGGGTGGTAGTAGTAGTGGATGCTTTGGCGGTGGATGGTGTTGATGGTGGTGGTGGTGATGATAAATGCTGGTGAGGGTGGTAGTGCTTGTGGGCGGTGATGGTGATGGGTGACGAAGTGTTTATCTGCCGATAATTAGTTTAGAAATGTTTATTTTGGAAAAAATTCCTTCACAATTATGGAGGGCCCGCAATAGCGTAGTAGTTAACATCTTCGCCTGTCAATCGAGTGACCGTGGTTCGATTCTCAGTCGAGTATTTTTTTTTTTTAAATAAGTGTTTTTATTAAAATTAGGATCAGGAATCAATGTTTATTATTATTTTTTTTAATCCAACAACAATAAATTCAGTTTGTGTGTGTGTGTGTGTGTGTATTTAGTCAACATCAATACTGGCTGATAAACCCGGGCCGATATTGTTGGCATGGCGAATAAACCTGGGTAGTATCCGCCGATAATGTTGGCGGATAATGGCAGCCGGTGGGTAATGGTGAGGGCAGTAGTAGCAGTGAGTGATGGTGGTTGTGGTAGTGATGATGATGTTGGTGACGGTGGTAGTGGTCAAGGATGATGGTGGTAGTAGTAGTTGTAGACGCTGGTGGTAATGGTGATATAATTATGTAGGGTAGATAAACAAAGCTAAGGTTCAGGCACGGATATAACATATTTTCACGAATAATCTCCCTTCCCTTGGGATAATAACTTCTTAAAGCTATTTTGGAAATTAAATCTAGGATAAGCAGTTTTTGTCTCGTGATTTTTGTCGCGAAAAAAAAAATGATGTTGGAAATGGTAATGATTGCAAAATTAATTTTCCTAAATGTCGACTAATTCAACAGTCTCCTTTGTATAGATCTATTGTGTTTATTTACTCAAGTTTCAGGCGAATGAAAAATGTTATGACGTTGAAGTGGTAATGGTTGCAAAAATTAATTGTCCTAAATGTCAACTAATCTAACCCAGTCTCCTTTGTATAGATCTATTGTGTTTACTCAAGTTTCATGCAATCTATGTAAAATGTTTTGGCAGTGATATAGGCCTACAATGATCTGCTTTTGTTTTATTTGTGGCTCCCCTTTGTTTGATAAGTCCAGCGCATTTGACACGGATGCTGCAAACATTACTGCCTGGCATAGAAATGTGTTCCTTGTGAACTGACAAACCTATGAGATGTGCAGAAAGACTGCGGATTATTATTGGAAACTTTCTAGATGCGAGAGAGAGGGAGAGTTTGAGTTTGGAGAACACGCTTCGGCATGGTAATGGCCACATTGTGCCAGGAAAAGGCTAGGCCATGGAATGAAACAGAACGATAGGCCAAGAAGGAGTTCGTACCTGAAGCGCCTACCAACCACCCGAGATAGAGAGAGAGAGAGAGAGAGAGAGAGAGAGAGAGAGAGAGAGAGAGAGAGAGAGAGAGAGAGAGAGAGAGAGAGAGTGAGAGAGAGAGAGAGAGGGGGGAGGGGGAGAGAGACAGAGAGAGAGTGTCAGAGACGGAGAAAGAGACAGACAGACACACAGACAGACAGAGAAAGCATGAGAGAGCGAGAAGGGGGGAGAGAGACAGGGAGAGAGAGATTGACAGAGACGGGGAAAGAGACAGACAGACAGACAGACAGAGAGAGAGAGAGCGAGAAGGGGGGAGAGAGACAGGGAGAGAGAGAGTGACAAAGACGGGGAAAGAGACAGACAGACACACAGACAGACAGAGAAAGCATGAGAGAGCGAGAAGGGGGGAGAGAGACAGGGAGAGAGAGAGTGACAGAGACGGGGAAAGAGACAGACAGACAGACAGAGAGGGCGAGAGCATGAGAGAGAGAGAGAGAGAGAAGGGAGAGACAATGAGATACAGAGAGAGAGACAAACAGACAGTGGCAGAGAAAATGAGAGAGATAGAGGTAGAAAGAGGGAGAAGGGAAGACAGAGAAAGACAGAAAGAGACTGACAGACAGAGACAGAGAAGGATGAGAACACACGTTTATCCAGGTGTAGCAGGCCAGATTATACCCCCACCAGACTATACCCGGGGTTAAACTGGCCTAGCCCAGAATATCCCCCGGGGTATATTCTGGGCTAGGCCAGTTTATACCCCGGGGTTTACTTTGGGCTAGGCCAGACTATACCCCCCCAGTCCAGATTATAGCCCCTACTTTTTTTAAAAAACAAGTCAAGACCGTAGTTTATTTCAACTTTAGTTTGAATTGTTCATTATCACTGTCATCAGATATCATATTGAAGCATACATTTTTGACTCTTGTAAATTATGATACATTTAAAAGGACATAAACATGCTTAAAAAGCATTGATTTACAAAAGGATTGAAAATCCATTGAAACTGATATGATTAAACTTTAACACTAATTTTACTTGTGTCCGTTGGTATTATTATTGTTCTGGTTTTTTTATAATTAGTTGACCATGAGTTAAACATGTATTGTATTTTTTTTGTTTGGCACCACTAACATATACTTAGTGGCAAGGTATGAACTAATTATAAGACTCATAAGTGTAAAGTTATCTGAATCTTATTATAATTTTTGAAAATAAGAAATGTGCTTGATATGTCGGAACAATTAGATCTATATACAAAGTTACACTGATGCAGAGAGAAAGGCCAGAAAAGAATACATAGAGAAAAAAACAACAACAACATTTTAACAACTGAACTGGCAGATGGTGCAATTCCATCATCCAGCAGACCTTAAATACTTCACACAAAACTAAATACATACTAAAATTGTTTCACATAATGAATTTAACCTGTCCAGATCCACTTGAAACGTTACAGAAAGCTAACCAGTAATATACAATAATAACAATAAGAAAACCAAATCATCTTATTTACTCTTGAAAATAAAGAGAATATAATCAATATCAGAATCACCATCATCTTGGAATAATACAAAGATAAGAGGGAATATAAAAATGACCTACACATCATTCTAGAATCTATAAGCAGCAATAATATATGTAATATATGTGCAAGTACATGTAAAAAATAATGTGTTAAATCTTTTCAACTATTCAAGTAGAATTGGACTGAAAGCTTTAGCGAAATAGCTTTGATAGTCATGTAAAATGACAGATTAAATCCACTGAGACAACAGTGCTTTGCAGAAAGTAATTATAGTATGTTATGGCAAAAATTCGACGGATCATGTTGCATGAACATGTCTTGTTAGTAAATTCTTTGATAGCGTATTTGTAGAAATGTATACATTTTATGTAGCTCATGGTTTAAGGCACTGGATTAGTGTCACTCACGTTCGTTGGCATGTTGTAGTTGTTTTTGTAGTTGATTGCCATTGAGTAAAATTTGCACGGTACTGTTTGTTTGGCACTGACATACATATCCCAATGGATGAAATAATTAACGGACTCATAAAAATGAAGTCATTTTAAATATTTTTTTGTGTACAAATACACAGTTGTTAAATCCCTTGGCAAGGGACGTGTTAAGCTTAGGAAGGTAAAGACGGACAAGGTCTTTTCTTTTTTTTTTTTTATTTCATTTCACTCGCGAGTGACATTCCCTTACTCACTATAAGTTATAACACATAAGTTCAGTCTTTCAAATACCTTGCAAACTAATCCAGTGTCTTAAACCGTAATGTACATGGAATGTATATCTTTCTACAAATAACCTATCAAAGAATGATACTCACTGACAAGAAATACTGTTAACGTAACATGATCCATCGAATTTTGCCTCAACATGCTATAGATCTAATTACCTTTTATAATGCACTACTTTTGTCTCAGTGGACTTACTCTGTCGGCCTACACAACTGTCAAGGCTATTTAGTATTTCACTAAAGCTTTCTGTCCAGTTCTACTTGAATATTTGAAAAGATTTAACACGTTTTTTATATATAGTTGATACACATACATTGCTGCTTCTAAATTCTAGAATGATTTGTAGGCATACGCTGCCATTTTTACACTCCCTCTCATATCTTTGCAATTTCCAAGATGATGATGATGATTCTGATATTGATATTTCTCTATATTTTCAAGAGTAAATAACATGATTTCGTGTTCTTATTGTTATCATTATTACTGGTTAGCATTCTGTAACGTTTCAAGTGGATCTGGACAGGTGGAGTTCATCAGTCGCAAACATTAAGTGCCTATTTAGTTTTATATCTGCTGGATGATGGAATTGCACTATCTGTCAGTTGGATTATCATTATTATTTTTTTCTGTGTGTTCTTTTCTGGCCTTTTCTCCCTACATCATTGTAACAAAAAATACCATGCATGTTTTACTCATGGCCAACTAACTATCAAAATAATAATAATAATAATAATATCATCAACACTCACGAGTGAAATTAATGCTGAGTCTAATCATGCCAGTTTGAATGGATACTCAATTCTTTTGTATATCAATGCATTTTAAGGCATGTTTGTTCCTTCTAAAATGTATCATGATTTACAGGAGTCGAGAATGTAGGCCTATGTATGTACACCAAAGTAAACTAAGGCTGAAATAAACTGTTATTATTATTTTCTCTAAATTGCATTATGACTTGTTGGTGTCAAGAATGTGTTCATGTATGTCTTAATATGATATCTGATGACAGTGATGAAGAACAGGCTGAAATAAACTGTGGTCTTGACTTGTTTTTAAAGAAAAAGCAGGGGGTATAATCTGGACTGGGGGGGTATAGTCTGGCCTAGCCCAAAGTAACCCCGGGGTATAAACTGGCCTAGCCCAGAATATACCCCGGGGGATATTCTGGGCTAGGCCAGTTTAACCCCGGGTATATTCTGGGCGGGGGGTATATTTTGGCCTGTTACACCGGGCTAGGCCGTGTACGCCATCAGCAGTAATAAAAAACCCAACAACAAGATAGCTTTAAAATATAATTGCTATTTTATTTGTTAATATTCAATAGCAAGGCATAACCAAAGCACAGTTAAACAGTAATGTAATAACTCCGAAACAGCATAAACAGACAGTCGTATTAAATTAAGCATGTCGTGGATTCTGCCGTTTTATGGACTCTGTATAAGCCAAAAACCAGAAGTTTACAGAAGGACACCAGAAAACATTTCGCGTTGCACATAGCTTTATTTATTCTTTGTTCGATTTCTGTTTTTTTTTGATGCCCAAAAGAAAATATCTTTGCCAGCATCCCTATGTCAATCCGACGCATATTTGTATAAGACGTTCGTAAGGTTGGTAAGATTACAGTTGGGGCGGATTGCCTACATGAAACTGACGTAGGGGCGATGTGGTAACCAGTGGATCTAGTTTGAAAGATATCACTCCTGTATTTCATTGAATACTGTTGTAAGAAAGTGTATAAATTGTAGTAGGCAGCAAGGAGCCGAGAGAGTGAATGACTGTGCGTTTTTACTGTTTTCAACGATTGTTTGCATGATTCTTCTGTATATTTTGAATTGGCCGTCAGGCCTACAATAAACTTGAACTTGAACTATATGCAAACCTGACGGTCAGACCTTTGCATCAGATTTCTTCAGGGTTGCTGGATGGTATAATTCCTACAAACCTATAAGTAACCCTGATAAAAAAGACAGGACATAATCCGGTTCAATAAAACGGTGCTTAAAAGCGAAAATTTGACCCAAATTACAACACACAGTCTTTTTCAGCGGCATGGCAGTACTACTGTCTATCAGTTCAATATTAATTCATCACTTTAGAATTGAAGGAACTCTAGCTATTTAGAACAGAGGAAACAAACAGAAATAGCAAAAGGGTAATAAAAAAGCATAAAATCATTAATTGGCTGAGATAGAAATAAACGAAAGAAAAAAATGCCATTTTAATAATAATAATAATGTATAGCATTTATATAGCGCATATCCATTTAAAATGCTCTATGCGCTTTACAGAAACAACATGTCCACAGAGCAGAATGGAGCTGCCTGCGAAGCGCTCAACATACTGCACTGCTTCTTTCTCTCTCCCTGTCTCGCTCACTCTCTCTCTCTCTATCTCAGAGCAAATTGTAACGCAGCCTGTTAGGCGCAGTTCACAACTCACAACAGTTCACAACTCACAGCAGTTCACAACTCACATCAGTTCACACAACACACAACTCACATCAGTTCACACAACACACAACTCAAATAATATTTGTATATTTATTAATAACAAATATATTTAATAATGAATAATAAATTCTGGCGGGGGGGGGGGGGATGATATGGATAAATTTTAATCTATTAATTTCAATTTTGCCCGGGCAGCGGCCTTTCGGCCTGCTCCTTACGATTTCCAACTGCCAAGGTATCTTTAACGTGCGCAACGTGCACACGGGCCCTCCGAATTTTTTCGTCCTTATCCGAGAAGACTAGGTACTCGATCCTACCCCCCAATAGGACCAGGGACTTGAAAATATGAGAAAAATCCAATTTCCAACATGCCTGCACTGCCCGGGTTTAGGACCCGGGGCCCTTGGCATGAGAGGCGAGCACCTTGCCTCTAGACTACCTTGTGAGAAGTTCTTAAGCTTGCGAAATGAAAACAAAACAAAAATACAGCATGAAAATGAAGAATTAATTGTAATGTAGTTAATTAACTTTACTTATTCCAACCTCTCTCACAGAAATCTGACAAATCGCGGAAGACCTTAGCTCTTGTTGGTTCCATCTCCATTTTCTGAAAAACTGGAGATTTTTTGGTATGTAGAAAAGCTATAACAAATGCGCACTTTGACATTTTTGTTTAAAATGCGTTGTGGCACTTATCAGCCTGTTTCACACTTCCGATTTGTTCTTATTCCTTCACATTACTAAAGCCGCAAACCTTCAACGTCGAATTACTAAGTCATACAAAAAGTGGATTTCGAACAAACAAGAGCTAAAGTTGCCAAATGCCCGATTATTTTCTCTGACACTTTTTTTTTTTCCTCAATTATCCTTCTTTGGTATAAATTTACAACATCTCATATCATCTTCCCGTTTTACAAAAAAGTGAGTTAAGGCCATAATAAATGGCACAACAAAGAGCACTCCAATACTCCAACGCAAATCATGGGAGTATCCCACCTCTCGGGGTAGACTTTAAAGGGTTAAAAAGTTGTACTAACACTTCATAAATTTTAACTACAAAATTTGAATATTCTCGGAACGCACTGATTTAATATAGCACCTGCAGCCCAAAGGAGATGAAATTCATGGGGATTGGAGAAGCTTGTAAGATCGAACCGCAGTGTAGAATTAATGTACACAAATATTTTAGTTTCAGACTGCGGTTTTCCTGACAGAAAATACGCACAAGCTCTTTTGTCCATTGGTTATTACTATTTGGAACTATGACTGCGTCTCGATAGCAAAACAAACTCGAAAGCGAAACAACGAAGTGACTTGAGATAGAGACGTCCCAGCCAGCATTCCTATGTCAATCCAACATAGATTTGAACAGCATTTCCGTAAGGTTGGTAGGATTAAAGTAGGAGCAATTTTCCTACGGAGGGCGGTGCAATGTTGTAATCATCGGACCTACGTCAGAACGAAGTCATTCCTATGAATATACCTGGGGTCAAGCCTACCTTGTCCTATTATGGCTGGGATGTCAAACTTCGGTGGGCAAAAAAAATGACAATAAGCTTATAACATTGATGAGGATGGCGATTCGGCCAGAATAAGCCATTTCTTTTATCTGACAAAGTGACTATTAGCTGCAACATGTTACCGATACTGTTTACCAGTGGCTTCTTCGTAAAATGTACGGTTACGGTTAACAAATTAGCATTTAGTTTGGCAAGCTGGCCACAGCGGTCGAAATCATCACGAGAACGTTTTCAAAATTGGTCATTAATTCTTATTGGTCAAGAAAAAAGAATAAATTGAAAAAAATGAAACTTTGGAATATGTTGGGTACATGGCCCTTGCAACCGCTGCGCTTATTTACTTTGTCGCGAATGAATTAAAGCAATGCTCTCTGTTTCACTCCGTGCACGTCGGTAATCGCACGGTACTTCAAAGAAGTGGAATTGATTATGGGTTTTTTACTGACATGTAGATGGTTTGAGATTGTCTCGTAACTGTGGGACGCTGGAAGAAAATGGGACCCACCCTCGAAGGAGTATTTTTCGGGTGGTGGGGGCTGACTCCTTTCTCGTCCCAGACCATCTATATTAAAGGCGCAGCTTAGGCCGCATGAGTGCCATCGAAGACAGAGTGCTCTAAAACCACCCCGAAGAAAAAAGATTTGATTCCCCCCCCCCCCCCTTCCTCAGCAGGATTCGAACCGAAAATTCCCTGTCCACAGATCCGTGTACACCCAAGGAATATAAAAAGAGGAAAAAACAACATAAACAAAAGCACAACGATAAAAATAACCCTATAGCCATACAATAATTTAAAAGGACACACAGCATTTCAACTAACCCAACCTAAACCATTTTTCAAAGAAGAAAAAAACATCGTATCAATGGTAGTAATTATATTTTTATTACATTCATAAATCAAAATCCCCGGCATTCAATCAGTTATGTTCACTTTTAGTATAGTAACGCTCCTTGAAAAGAAACATAAGGAAATAATCGTTTTGAAATTTGATATTGGACAATGTTTTTGAAGGATAACACGAATGCACATTTTTTTTTTTTTAATTCATAAACAATGACTGGCTGAGGTGTGTCACGAGCGAGTGAGCGAGGATCAGTAGTTACGAGAAGAGGGTTAGAATAAAGTTAACCCACGGGCCACGGGGTAAGGGAAAGCGTGCATGTTGTGAGTGGTGGGGGTCTGAATGAGGCGAGAGCGCTGTATTACTATCACTGCACACTAAGACGTCCTAGAGAGCGGACGTAGGAGAAAGCCCCAGAGGGCGAACATAAGGAGAGCAGTCGGAAGACTTGGGAGTAGTGTTTTTTCCAGTGATGACTGGTAGGTGGAACGATGATTGATAATTATGATTGATGTATAATATTCGTCTATTAGCATGATGTAAATAAGTATATGTGAGGAATGTGGAAGTCCTTGATACTGTATATAGCAATGTGCGCCATGAGCGATAGATGTAAGTTAAGTTCATGGATTCGTAGCGAGAGTGAGTATTGTGTACTACGGTGGAGGTGTGTTACCGTAGGATGTTTGGTGAGTGAAATGTGAACTATTGTGTGTCCGCTTCATGAGTTGTAATGAGGGGTGAAGTGAATAGAAATGGTATGGTATTATACCAATGTAATGTTATTCTTGTAGGTGCCGGGGACGGGCCGAAGCGCTGCCTACGGTGAGCACAGGGGATAGGCCAGCATAGGGCCGAAGGCCACACATAGGCCGGGAGTGACGCTGTCGTGTAGGACAGTCGCAGCACATGAGTCGTGGCAGTCTGGCCACCGACAGGGACGTATATATGATCGTGAATGTGCTATTGAAATGCTAATGTGCTATTGCCATGTTGATGTGCTATTGAAATGCTAATGTGCTATTGCCATGTTGATGTGCTATTGGAATGCTAATGTGTTATGGCAATAGGAAGGGGCTATTGAGAGACTGCGGTGCCATTGAAATATTAATGTGCTATTAAGACATGGAGAGGAGAAGCTGAGACCGAAGTGTCTTTAGAAAGTAACTACCGGGTTGTGGACCCGAAGAAGTGTGCGTACGGGAGAAGGCCGTTGTACGGCAGTTGAATTGAATAATATAATGTCTGTAATGCGCTATTATCTTTATGTTTATGTATAATAAATGTGTGAGTCTGATGGGTTGTTCTGTTAAGTGTTATACTTGTTCGTTCGTGATTGTTGTCTTGTTATAATTATTACATATCCCAGTCTGGGATTTGTGACAAGGTGTGCAATGACACACTTACAGAGATAATTATTATTTTAGATCAGGCATGGATAAACCCTTTGTAGTAAGGGCCAGATTTGAAATATAAACGGATGCAGAGGTCCGGATACTGTAACTACTATACTGTGTTTCTGTAAGGAATGCAGAATTACGTCCTAAGGATATTCCAACAGATGACTCGGGTACACGACAGAGATTACTGAACATTTTATGTCTTCTAAACATCAGCTGAAGAGTGGTGGTATTTTCACACTCTGAATGTCCATCAATGTTTTTGTGTGATTTAGTGCAGGAATGAAATAAATGTTGTGAAAAGCACTCAAATCTTGTCATGAACGGGGCGAGTGCTACATAAAAGCCATGTACTATTATTATTATCTATACTATATATATTTGTGGATTTGAGATTTTTCGTTGCAAAAGGCTTCTGAACCACTCAACACTCAGACTTCAAATTTTATATCAGAATGGATGTAAGAGTGCACAGTTTTTAATAGAAGTCTCAAATCGGTGTAGTTTTTTTTTATTGGAAATTTATTGTTTCCCCAATTTCCACTAGGCTCATTGACATGCTGTAGGTTTTTATGACATCATCACTTCCTGAAAATTTTCGGTGCGCACCACTGTACACTGTTTACTGTCCTATCACTGAGTTTTGGGGATGACCCTACGCATCTCGGCTTTTGTTCTTATTCCTTTCGGTCTGAAGTGGTGTCCTTTGTTGTTGCATCTCTCTTATAAGCTATCTATGCAGCATTAATGCCTTTCTTAGTTCACAGGCGTCTTAAGTTTTACCACACAAGCCTGTTCATCGAACAGGTACTCAGCTAGTTAATAATAAGATTTGTCTTTTAAAGCCCAAATTGTTGATAACAAAATAGTAACACTTTCAGTGTTCGCAGTGAGAAATATCACTTTCAATAAATGAATCAGCATGGAGTTTCAGTATGCCTGCGAAAACAAATTAATTATCACCCACAAACGTTTATACTGAAAATGCATTTAAAAGCACAAGCGAAAAAAAAAAAATTAAACTTCTGGAACCCGTTTTCATTCATAAAAATTACTCACCACCAAGTGATCATTGAGAAATACGTACAGCGGTGTTTGCAAATAATAATATTAATAATAATTTAGAAAACAATATCTTTCTCCTCTTTTCTCAGCAAGTAGACGGTTTCTGTTCTGACATTCGGATTCACATACAAAACCACTAACAAAAGAAAAAAAATGTTTTTACCGCAAGCTATATTTAATCATTACATCATCGTGTCAGTGTGTTTATTTGACCTGCATTTAAAATGCACACCAGGTCATGTGTTTGTCAACTCTTTTCTTAATACATAATTGTAGCGGGCTTCAGAAAAGAAACAGTCTCAACCTGGAGACCTGCAAACACTGAAATGGCAGAAAGCACCAAAGAAAAATACAATTACCCCACCTGGTAGT
The DNA here is from genome assembly GCA_963931925.1 of Onchidella celtica. Classification (NCBI taxonomy): domain Eukaryota; kingdom Metazoa; phylum Mollusca; class Gastropoda; order Systellommatophora; family Onchidiidae; genus Onchidella; species Onchidella celtica. The sequence continues at coordinate 33,034,495 of OZ007577.1, forward strand.
TATTAATTTTGTTTTCCCACCAGTGAAAGCGCAGAGCAGCATTTGTTCAAACATTATTTTCTTTGATTCTGAAAATGCAAAATCCGTCGACCAGTTAGATCTAGTTCTACATGGTATTCCGCGGCACAGTTCTAAATTCCATCATCATTTACTCGTTGGTTGGTTCGGCGATGGTGGTGACGTGCGCCGTGCCGGTGACTGCCGAGTGCAGTTTTTCTTTTGCGAGGGGCTGAACTTCTGACGCTTGGGATTTGACGGGAGCATCGTGCGGAAAGTTGCCATAGAGACGCGTCGGACAGCCAGTAGAAACAGGGCATGGAGCACGTGCTACCACATGACGTTTGGCAGCATTTCTGCATTCCTGGACATTCGTGGTCGTTGGAGCATTCGCTGTCACATGATTCCTCTGATTCAATTAGATACCAGGGACACATGCCTCGTTTGGGTGTCTGTGGGCCTGTGGAACATAAACACCAACATTACTATTTGTAAGCCAAGTATTCTGCAATATTACAGAATAGGACCGTATGTTTTTTTATTTTTTTTTTTATGCCAGTATGGGTTCAAATTCACTTTTTAACATCATTTTGTAGAATAAACCGTGCTTAATCTTTCTATCTGACTTGTGTGTAGCTACTAGTTTATATTTATCACAAGGTGGAAATCGACAGACTCAAGAGGGGCGCACTGCAACAATAAAGTCACAATGTGGCAAAAAGAAAATGTTGTATGTAGCAAAACTTCACATAAGGCACGATACTATAAAATGTAAAAGAAAAAAAAACACAAAAAAAGACAAATCAAGCTTTCGATCAACTGACCTTCGCCTTTTTGCCCCATTTGGACTTTGCGTGAAGCCTTGCTGCGACCCCACAGATATTCTCTTTTCTTTTTTTTTTTTTTTTACAATAATTATAATAGTCAATCGCAAAAGTAGTGCTTTTTTGCCTCTCGTGTAAAATTTGTTTTCATTATATGCAGTGATTTTTCCTAACAAGGCAGTATTGTGTCGTGGAACTCTTTCTCATAGTTACAGGGGAGGAAAAAAAAGTGATCCTGACTATTTGATCAATGCACAGAATGCGCTCGAGCAAAGCAGGAACTATATGAAACTTGGTCATTGAATTCTGTTAAGAATCGAAGACTCTCCGCAGATCTTATTTACTTTACATGTTGCAACACAGGCATTTCTCCGTTTCCTCTGCGTGATATGTTCCCAATAACCGCCTTGAAATCAAATATTTTCCTCACTTTCCCATTATATGTTTAACGATCAAAATTGTGTAATTATTTTTATGATCAGCTTCGATATTGACGGAAAGCAAATTGATAATGAATTTCCAGCGCTTGAAGGCAAAAATATACGAACTAGCTTTCAACTGGGCTATTTCACCTGACGTCACAGGATTTATGGTCTTAAGGAATGTTCAATTTTATTCCGTCCTTCGCCTGGAAGTTCCACTTTCCACGGCCATAAGTTTCTTCCCCCAGAGTGCGCATGTTAAGTCGCCATGCCAGAAGGAAATGTTTGCACGTGCACATGTTCAGTTGCCGTGCCGAAAAAAACAGCGGTAGGTCGGAAATTGGAAGGCATGGGTGCCGTGCAAAGCATCAAGGTCCACATCAGCGTTTTGGCTGGCACGGGTGAAACAAGCCAACAGTGGGCTGGCTATTTTGCGGTCGAAACAAAAAGAAATTCAGCTTACTCAGGCTAGGAGCCTGGAATATACGCACACTACAGGACAACTCAAACAACCCGGAAAGACGCACTGCACTTATTGCCATTGAGCTCAGCAGGTACAACCTGGACATAGTGGCACTCAGTGAGACCAAACTCCCTGATAGTGGCCAACTCAAAGAGCTCAGTGGTGGATACACCTTCTTCTGGAAAGGCAAGGGTGCAGTCGAACCGAGACAGCATGGTGTTGGGTTTGCAATTAAAAATGACCTTGTCAGAAACTTGCAGTCCATGCCAATTGAAATAAATGACAGGCTAATGACACTCAGGATCCCAGTTGGGAAAAGCCAGTCAGCCACCCTCATTAGCGCATATGCGCCCACCATGACAAACCCAGATGAAGCCAAAGACAAGTTCTATTCTGATCTAGAATCTGTCATATGCTCTGTCCCGGCAGCTGATAAGCTGATTCTCTTGGAGGACTTCAATGCTAGGGTTGGCTCCGAAATCTCAGCGTGGCCAAATGTTTTGGGCCCTCATGGAGTTGATTCATGCAATAACAATGGGTTGCGCTTACTTACTTTGTGCGCTGAATTTGGCCTGTTCATTACCAACACAAATTTTAGTCTCCCCGTGAGAAACAGAACGTCATGGATGCATCCCCGCTCAAAGCATTGGCATCTCATAGACTATGTCATTGTGAGGAAGACTGATAGAAAGGATGTCCTTGTAACAAAGGCCATGTGTGGTGCCGAGTGTGGAGCTGACCACAGAATCATTGTTTGCAAGCTCAGACTAACATTGAGGCGCAATAGACGCCCTCAAGGGAAAGCGCCACCTAAACGCCTAAATGTTTCAAAACTCTGCTCAGCTGAGAAACAGAGCGAGCTCTCATCAGAACTCTCCTCAAAATTGGATTGCGTGACTTTTGACCCTGAGAACATTGAACAGAGCTGGACTGACCTAAATACGACTGTACACTCTTGCGCCAGCAGCACAGTTGGTTTTCCTGTCCGCAAGCACCAGGACTGGTTCAATGATAATGATAATGAAATCAAAGTGCTCATCAAAGAAAAGAATAGTCTCATCCAAGCTCACTGCAGTGACCCCTCTTCCACAGCAAAAGCTGATGCACTGCGTGCATGTAAGGGTGTACTCCAGAAGAAGCTGAGGAAAATGAAAAATGACTGGCTTGAAGAGCGAGTAAGAGAAACTCAGAAATATGCCGACACAAACAACACTAGAAAGTTCTTTGAGAGCCTCCGAGCTGTGTTTGGACCATCCCGCTCTGGCACTACGCCACTTCTTGCGTCAGATGGTTCAACACGCATTGTTGAATTGAATGCCATAATTCAGCGTTGGGCAGAACATTTCGGAGGTGTGCTAAATCGGCCATGCCATCAAATATAAATACTGAGTCCATTGTCCGCCTCCCTCAGACTCCTATTAATGCAGCTCTTGCCAAGCCATTCACAGCAAATGAGACCCGAACTGCCACAAATCAGATGTCCTTTAACAAATCACCAGGCGTGGATTCAATTCCTGCTGAGGTGTATGCCTTCGGTGAAGAAAAGCTTATTGAAAGGTTGACCGAGTTGTTCAATCATATGTTGAAAGCAGGGAAGCTGCCACAGGACTTCAAAGATGCTTGAATCATCCATCTGTACAAAAACAAAGGGGACAGCCAAGTCTGTGACAACCATCGGGGAATCTCTCTACTTTCAATTGCTGGCAAAATATTGGCAAGAATGCTTCTGAATCGCCTTCTTGATCACCTCTCGTCAAATGACTTGCTTCCCGAGAGCCAATGTGGCTTTCGTAAAGAGAGGGGAACGGCGGATATGATTTTTGCTGCCAGACAGATTCAGGAAAAATGCATGGAACAAAATAAAGCGCTGTATATCACATTTGTTGACCTCACAAAAGCATTTGACACAGTGTGTCGTGAAGGCCTCTGGAAAATCTAGGCGAAGTTTGGGTGTCCACCCGAATTCATCACAATAGTGCGCCAGTTTCATGATGGCATGCAAGCTGCAGTCAAAAGCAACGGCAGTGTTTCAGAGCCCTTTGCTGTCACAAATGGGGTAAAACAGGGTTGTGTCTTAGCCCCAACTCTGTTCAGCATCATGTTCTCTGCAATGCTACAAGAAGCCTTTAGCTCTCCTCCTCAAGGGGTAAGCATCAAGTACCGAACTGATGGCAGTCTATTCAACCTCAGGAGACTTCAGGCAAAAACCAAAACCAAAAGTACTCAAGTCTGTGACCTACTATTTGCTGATGATTGTGCACTTCTGGCACACGATGAGGATAGCATGCAAAACTGTGTTGATAAGTTCTCTAGTGCCTGTGACAACTTTGGCCTCACAATAAGCACAAAGAAGACGGAAGTGCTCCATCAGCCTACTCCAGACGACAAGTATCCTGTGACCCCAAATATCAAAGTCCATGACAGTCTTCTGAAGGTGTCGGAGAACTTCACCTATCTTGGCAGTACACTGTCTTCCGCGGCTCGTGTTGATACTGAAATTCTCTCAAGAATCAGCAAAGCCAGCTCTGCATTTGGCAGGCTTCGAAAGAGAGCATGGGATGTCGCCGGCATTCGCACAGACACTAAGCTGAAAGTGTACAATGCTGTGGTCCTTCCCACCCTACTCTATGGGGCTGAAACCTGGACAGTGTACCAATCGCATGCCAGAAAGCTAAATCACTTTCATCTGGCCTGCCTTAGAAAGATTCTAAGGATCAAATGGCAGGATAAAATTCCAGACACTGAGGTCCTCAATCGTGCCAAGGAATTGAGCATCTTCTGCCACCTGAAAAAAATTCAGCTACGTTGGGCAGGACATGTTGTCAGAATGCCCGACTCCAGACTCCCTAAGCAAATCTTCTTCTCTGAGCTCTCCAATGGAACGAGGAATGTTGGGGCCCCAAAGAGACGTTACAAAGACACTCTCAAGCAATCACTGAAGGCCTTTGCCATTGATGTGAGTGAGTGGGAAAAGCTCTCGCTTGATCGTGCAAATTGGAGGGCGGCCCTTACCAGAGACAGCAAAGCATGGGAAGCTGACAGAGTCCAGCAGGCTATCAAAAAAAGAGAACGGCGCAAGAAAAGGCCCAGTGGTACTGAACCAACGGAGCACTCTTGTCATTTATACGGAAGGGTCTGCAGGGCAAAAATAGGACTTATCAGTCACATGAGAAGCCATAATTCATGAAAGAACAGTCTTTCCATTCTGTCCTCTGTGTCCTTTAGTTCTCTTTATTGTCCATGTGTTGAAATTCTCAACAATTTCTGTTCTTTATTCCTCTGGTGTTGTTAAGGTCATCATCATACCTGATGGACGAACTATTATTATTATTATTATTATACCAAACCTAGAACGGCACAGTCAGCTGCTGAAAGACAAGAAGTGCACACCAGCATAATTGCTTTTATTATTATTTCTTTGGTAAATCCGGGAAGACACAGTCAGCTTCTGCCATTATTTCTTGGGGTGCATGTTCTGCTAGCAGCAACTGGCTGTACCATTCGGGGCTTAGTATACCACCATCCACCCCTCCACACACAAACACACCTTCAATGTATGAATATTTATACAACATTATCAGCGGGGTCCAAACCACTGAAAAAGTCCTCACCTCTGCTGTCCGGTCGACACACATGTCCACAACCGTTGCTGCAGCACAGAGATCCTTGTCGGCAGTCTGAATCGTGACGGCATTGGGTCACACAGGGACCAGGCAGAAAACTGATTGGGCAACCAGGTTTGTTTCTAATGGCGGATTGAAGGCGATTGTTCTGGTTTCTTTCTTCCAAGAGACTTGCAGGGAGTGACGCCAATGCTGAGTGAGAAAAATAAGTGATCCGAGTGACTATTTGCTTAAGAAATAATATCCAAAGGATACACTGAAAGGTAAACTAAAAGAGAAGACAGAAAAAGGCTGATATTTTGGCAACAGCCTTCTTCAAGGAAGAAAACAACGAAAAAAAAAAAAAAACAACAGAAAAAAAAAGGCAAATCGAACAAATAACTTACGCGAGCCTTTCCTACATACAACTTTTTTTTTAATGCCAAATTTTGACATTGCCTATAGCTTTGCTACGACCCCACAGTTTTTCTGTGGTTTTCCTATTATAAAGGAAGTAAGTCCTCCAATGTGATCATAACAGGCTTTTCAACCGCTGAGCCTTAAATTCTACGAAATATCATATCACACGTAAAAGGACGTAAAGGTGTACGTGGACATATTTTAAAAGATCTTGAATTTTGCTGTATATTTTAATACTAGCTGAGTTACCCGGCCCTGCCCGGGAGAAATATCTTTATTACTTAAAATGATCTAGATCTAGGACACAAAGTAAAGTTCCTTCCACAGACAAAGAAATACAACGATAGAATCAGTATCGACTCGGATTTCGCGGCAACCCTGGGGTTTGTTTCCCCTTTTTCGTCAAAGTTTACAGGCGATCCATGTTTTCGTTAAAATCCACAATTTGCTTCCTTCAGCGAATAAAAGATTAGGGAAACTGCTTCACGGTACTAAAAATAAATCATAATAGCGTGTCCCTGTTCTAAAAGCATGGACTCGGAAGTGTTTGTTACGAATTTTACCCGTGAATTATGTAAAGTGAACAAATTACCCAGAGTTTGCACCATCTTTATATTATCCCCTTACATCACAATAAGTCGAGTTATAGGCGATGAGAATGCTTCCAGAATTTTCGAGCCCTCCCAAAAAAGGGTATTTGAGGGCAGAACTTTAACCCTTAGCTCCATTATAGTATGATTTCTGTTCATTCTACAACAACTGAGCTGAACAGAAAATAATGTTCCGACATTTTGAAAAGGGAAAAAAAAAGTATTTTCTTCGTCGAGTTACAAAGTATAATAGGAAAGTTTGTTCTGCGTCTCATTTTACATACTGGTGATCAAAATTTAACTTTAAAAATCCCACTGTGTATTCCCAGAGTCAGTGGGCGAACTTGTATTTTAAAAAATCCCATTCTTTTCATTTTTTCTGGCATCCAATCAATGTCATTCAAAATACAAAGAAATATAAAGTAAATCAGAGGTCATTCTGAGGTGGTCAAGGCCATCTGGTGGGGTGGTTCTATATCCATAATTATGTGTATGTCAACCTGCAACAACTATGCAAATATATAATTTTTGCCCTAAGGCCCCGCGCGCCCAATATTAAAATTAACCACCCGTTCAATGCAAGCAATCTTTTGCGTGGCGTGCAGCACTGTAAACTTTTTGTCAAGCAAGCAAAAATCTGCGTTTGCACGCCGTGCAACAGGCCGAACGAGATAGTGCGCGCGGCCCCCAGCTGACTGTTATTTGGCTGGCGCGCATGGTTTCATTGAAACGCAATGTCGTGACGTTATCGTCCAATTACTTGGCCTAGGCTAACGTAACAAACACAAGGACAAAATTAGACTTACCAACGCATGTTCGAACCAAAGGACAACCGTTGAAGTTGCACACAGATGTTTGCTCAACACAGATCAGATCTGACCTACAGGCTGGTGACTGCAACACAAATGGATCCGACATTAAGATACTGTACATATTATAGAATAATGTATAATGTATAGCATTTATATAGCGCATATCCATTTAAAATGCTCTATGCGCTTTACAGAAACAACATGTCAACCACAGAGCAGAATGGAGCTGCCGGCGAAGCGCTCAACACACTGCACTGCTTCTTTCTCTCTCCCTGTCTCGCTCACTCTCTCTCTCTCTATCTCAGAGCAAATTGTAACGCAGCCTGTTAGGCGCAGTTCACAACTCACAACAGTTCACAACTCACAGCAGTTCACAACTCACATCACACACAACACACAGCTCAAATAATATTTGAATATTTATTAATAACAATATATATTTAATAATGAATAATAAATTCTGGCGGGGGGGGGGGGTGATATGGATAACTTTTAATCTATTAATTTCAATTTTCAATTTTGCCCGGGCAGCGGCCTTTCGGCCTGCTCTTTACGGCATTGTTTCATGGTGGGACCTCCTATATTGCTCAAGGGTTGGAGTGATCAAGATGATGGTGATGACGATAGAGGTAGTAGTGTTGAATATGGAGATTGATGAAGACCTTGTCGGTGTGTTGATGATGTCACAGATGATGACAAAGGCAACTCCTGGGCTATTTTTGTATAATTGTATGTGTAGGGCTCTTTAGTACTCTTGAGCCTGTTTGAGAAGTATATCTAAATTCAACAAAGTTAAACAGTTTTCTTTTCTTGAGGTGTTGTTGTGAATATTTCAGTAGCAATGGCTGTTGTGATGTTGATGAAGTTATTGTGTTGATAGTGACGATGAAAATGATGGTGGTGGTGATGATGGTGCTGATGATGATGATGATGAGGGTTGTAACATTCATCGTCATGCTGAATGGTAATGGCGAGGGTGGCATTGATACTGGCGATGATGATGATGAGGGTTGTAACATTCATCGTCATACTGAATGGTAATGGCGAGGGTGGCATTGATACTGGCGATGATGATGATGAGGGTTGTAACATTCATCGTCATACTGAATGGTAATGGCGAGGGTGGCATTGATACTGGCGATGATGATGATGAGGGTTGTAACATTCATCGTCATACTGAATGGTAATGGCGAGGGTGGCATTGATACTGGCGATGATGATGATGAGGGTTGTAACATTCATCGTCATACTGAATGGTAATGGCGAGGGTGGCATTGATACTGGCGATGATGATGATGAGGGTTGTAACATTCATCGTCATACTGAATGGTAATGGCGAGGGTGGCATTGATACTGGCGATGATGATGATGAGGGTTGTAACATTCATCGTCATACTGAATGGTAATGGCGAGGGTGGCATTGATACTGGCGATGATGATGATGATGATGATGATAATAATGATGACGATGGCCATAATGATTATTATGGGATATGTATATATGATGATTGCGGCACTTATCATCGTGTCGACGAGTGATGACGAAAGTGGGATAGATTCTGACGATGATTGTCATGGTTTAAGTACTATAATTGCCGTGCTGGGTCACGACTTGCAAGGAGTTGATTTTTCACGGTCTCGTTGATTATAACCAGCGTAATTTGTCCTTGAATTGTTCTCGTGAACAGTTTGTTTTTGAAACTTTTTCTTAGAGATGGAAAGAAAGTGGGGCGAGATAGAATAAATGGATAAGTTAGGAGTGACAGTGCAATTCTCGACCCCGTGATTTTGATGAACACTTAGAAGGGAAGAGAAGGGGTGAATAAGGATAGATAGTTTAAGACGCTTAGTCGCGTTCAGAAATTCGTACATAAAATGTAGAAAGCACGAGGGTTTAAAGATTTCAGTAATTGTTTTGACATTTTAAATTGACCTTGTCTGTTTTCAGTACAAGGCCGTGACCAACTCCCACGTAGAATATATTAATACTGCGAGATGAGCTCGCATGGATGCACCAATCAAATCTAGGGATTTGGACGGTAATTTGCAGGTGGCTGCACAGTATACAAGTGTAGCCATACCTATGTCCATTACTCCATACAGAAAACTCCAATCTGTGCAGGCGTCGGCACGATTCTGCCTGAAGAATCCTAAGTCTGTTCGATAGCATGTCTAGTCCACTATAGACATTTGAGATGAAGCCATATGCTTGAATGAGATATGCCCACTGCTATTGTCCACTGTTCCCTGGTTGTTTCTAACACCAGGGACCAAGCGTAAGTGTTTGTCCATTGATGACTCAACAATGAACGAGGAGCTGAACATAAGTTATCCACTAGGACAGGATTGCCGCATATACTAGGAGTGCTACACAAGAATGCAAGACAAAGACTTATATTGACTTGCAACTAGTATGAATGTATAGCATACACATCTGTGAATTGGGATTGATTTGTCTGGATGAGGCTGGGAATTGCCAGCCCATCCTAGAGTAGATATCTAGACTTAGCTACGTCAGTTTATATTGACGAGCTGGATCCATTATAAGCGGTAGGCACAAATAGCTGCCATGACATCGTCGCCAGAGCCCATATTAGTATACTGATTGATATATAGTAGGCAGACCAGATCTGAGAGATATATAATTAGTACTTAAATTGTTAGTGAGTCAGAATTATCATAATATTATAGGAATCTAGAGAAGACTTCTAGTGACATATTATTGACTTTAGATTTGATGCTGCTGATGTTGTCTTTACTATGTAATAGATCTAGACAAAATTGTTAGGGTAATTAATGTAATTAAATTTGTGGCCCTGCAGGTCTGTTTATGAAACTTATTCAGATTGTTCTTAGTGTGTGGCATGGTACGAAAGATTAAATATTAAATACCTCTCGATTTAAAATGCAGTCATAATACCATCATTGAGAAGACCCTCTTCATAACAGCTAGAGGGCACTACCACCCAGTCCAACTCCTTAACAATGATGATAATGACATTGGTGGTGACGGCAGAGATGGTGGTGTCAGCGGATGGTACAAGCAGGGACCAGAACGAAGGAAGGAATAGAAGGTGAAAGGACAGAGAAAAGAGAAAGAAGAAAAGCACGGTGTAGGAAATAAATCTGATTGGATGACAAACTTACACACATATCTGACAAGCGAAAAACTATCTCGTCAGCACGGGAGAAAATCTGGTTGGGGTGTGAGATCTGAAATACAAAAGTACTAATATGAGTGACGTGTTCCACTGTTCATATGTTGGAAATATAAAATCGTTATTATACTAATTATGATATAATAATAATAATAATAATACATAGCATTTATATAGAGCCCCATCCCGTTAACCACCAGGCTCCAAGGACTTTACAACCTTTATATCACATCTATCCTAAATCACATACACAATAAACACACACATACTCAGGAAAAAAAAAAACTTGATGGACAATCAGAGTAAAAGGATCACTCTTCAGCTGATATCTAAAAGTCATAAAACCTTCAATCTCTCTCAAAGGCAAAGACAGAGAATTCCAAATCTGAGGCCCTTGAAAAGAAAAGATTTTTCACCTAAAGTCTTCAGGGACGTCTTAGGAATTTTAAACATTTTAGTCTATGCAGATGATCTAAGATATGATGTTATTTATGGGGTCAAAAAATCAGTTAAATAAATTGGTGCACTTGTGTAGATATTTTTGTAACATGGTTTAGATTAGAGATATTTGAATGCCAGAATTTAACCATATCTCTTCATCGCAAGACGATATTTCCCGCACATCTTCTGGTTTGCACCAAATGGCACCGTTTTTAGACACATAGAGACGCAACAAATGCGGATTCCTCCAGCGCCCGTGCGTGACATGCAGAAAATTTGAATCAATAGAATGGGCAATGCTGATTGTCTGTCTAAATTCCTCCACAGAGATGGCCAATAACTCTAACTTACAGATGTTCAACATTCTCAATCTCTTGGACAAACTACGATTTAGTTGTTATTTCACAACAGTGATTAAATTTTAATTATCCTAGATCTAAAAATATCAGTTTTGAAAAGTTACCTTCTTTGAAAACCGATTTAAGAGTGCAGTTTAATTCAATTTTCCATTGCTGTCACTGTTTGATCTCAGAGCTGACTGAGCTGTTAAAGGTTAGATCTATCAGGAAATGTCTGTGCTACCATCCCTAACAACAAAGTATACAAATGTGAGTATAGAATTTGACTTTGAGTTTGGGTTTTTACGGTACATCAGTTCTATTCTGGCTTTCTTGCCGCCTGGAAGGTTCATTGACAAATAGACTTATCGGGGAGGGGAGGGGGGAGGAAGGGAAGGAGCAGTTGGAGGGAAGAAAGCGGAGAGGGGAAGGAGAGAAGAAGAGGAGTCTAAAATGGGAGGAGAGAGGGATGGGTGGAAAGTTAAAAGACAGAGGGGAAGGAAGGGGAGGGGGAAGGAGAGATAGAACTAGAAGGGAGGAGAGGAGAAGGGAAGTGGGGAGAACGGCAAGGGACGGGTAGGGTAGGAGAACGGAAGGAGAGGTAAAGGGAAGGACAGAGGAGGAGAGGAGAAGGGAAGTGGGGAGAACGGCAAGGGACGGGTAGGGTAGGAGAACGGAAGGAGAGGTAAAGGGAAGGACAGAGGAGGATAGGAGAAGGGAAGTGGGGAGAACGGCAAGGGACGGGTAGGGTAGGAGAACGGAAGGAGAGGTAAAGGGAAGGACAGAGGAGGAGAGGAGAAGGGAAGTGGGGAGAACGGCAAGGGACGGGTAGGGTAGGAGAACGGAAGGAGAGGTAAAGGGAAGGACAGAGGAGGAGAAGGAGAAGGGGGAGGTGAGATAAAAGACAGAAGATGTGGAGAACCTACAAATACAAAAGAGAACTATGTATTAACGTTTTTTTTTAAAATAATACAAGACAGAAAACTAAAACTGTCTCTAATTCGACACCGGAACGGCAAACGTTACAATGATTCTACAAAATAGGCAATACTGGGAGAAAGAAATGATAGACTGGCCAGTGAAAAGAGAGCAAGAAACAGAAGAGAAAGGAAGAAAGAAAAGGAAGAAAAGAAAAGAAAAGAAACAAGAAAATAAAGATGGAAAGAGGGGGGGGGGGAGAGAATAAAGGGCTTTAACCCTAACCCTTTTCATATCGTTTCATAGACATCTCAAAAATAATCCATCAAATCGTCCCCAACAGTTTATCCGACCCCGCAAACTGCGAGACGATGAACGACCTCTGACCTTGACCATTGAACACGGCAGCCGGCAGTTCAAGGTCACTCTGGCCGTGGGTCCCAACGAAAATGGGGATCCCATTAGCATGCGGCACCTGGCGGAGAAAGTGTTCTGCGAAACTGGAATCATATCCAAGGAGCAAAAGTACTATTACAAGGGGCTCTCTTGGGAAAACCCAGAAATGGGGCCCTGGTCTCCATCTCTCCGCGCCATGGGCATTAAAAGTGGAGATAAGTGAGTAGAGAGTTCGGGAAGGAGTTGTCTAACCTTCTGAAATTCTTCTTTATAATGCCTCCAGTTTCATTAAGTGTCTGATCCACAATATCCGCTCCGTTCCGCTATTTTAAGGTAAATGACAGAGTAAATTTAAACACTCTTTGCGCCTTTAAACTTGTCCATGTAGCCATTCCGCTCTGCTCCTCACCGTTATAGAGGTAAAGCGTGTTTGACTTTGTCATACTTCATTCGCCGTAAAATGAAAAAAGCGGAGAGGATCGGATGCTGTGGACAAGATCTCTAAGCCTGTCGTATCCTGTGTTCCATATTCCATGTAAATCACCAATGTCCAGTGTTCTACATCTGGAACACATTGTAATTAATTTATGTATTTGTTGTATATTTGTTGTTAAAATTTGAATTATCTTTTTGCATATATTCGATTACTTTGCCTCAATTTACCAAATTTCTGAATTTTTTTAGGAAGGCAATTTTGCGCCTGGACAGAGAGACTATACAAAGAGAGCCAGAGGAAGAGATACTAGGGGGAAAATAAAGACAGAGAATACGAGAAAGAGAGAGAGAGAGGGGAGAGACAGGCGGACAGACAGACAGACAGGCTAACAGTTTATCCACCAAAAACCAGCGTCCCTAACCTGTAAAGAACATCTCCATTCCTAAGGCATTGAAACTTAACGTGCAATATTGTAAGCAAATGTCTGCATAATTATGATTTCACTTTCAGGATTCAGCTGGTGTCCTTCCACCACATTTTCCCAGACCACGAGGCCCTCAAGAAGCTGGATGTCATAGACAAAGAGTGTCAGAAACTACGCAAGCAAATTTCTCGAACGTTCTACCAAGTGCAAAGGGTGAGCACTGGCACATGTATAGGGAACGGGATTGAATGACACAGTTACTATATTTAGATTTACGTCATGGGACATTCGAACTGGTCGACGCGGAGATTAAGCACAGTTATGAACTTTGTACACACTTTTCATGTGCAATTGATCCATAACTGTGCTTAACCAACGCGTTGAAAAATTCGAATGTCCCATGACGTCATCGGTGTCACAAATCCCAGACGGGGAGATGTAATAGTTTATGACAGGACGACAATCACGAACAAACAAGTTTAACACTTAACAAAACAACCCATCAGACTCACACATTTATTAAACATAATTATACATATAATAGCGCAATTACATACATTATATTATTGAAATGAACTGCCGTACAACGGCCTTATTCTCACACACACTCTCCCCTCGGATCCACAATCCGGTAGTTACTCCTAAAGGCACTTCGGCCTCAGCCTCTCCCCTCAGGGTCTTAATAGTGCATTAATGATTCACTGGCACCGCAGTCTCTCAACATCACCTTCCTATTGCCATACAACTTATCAGTTCACTTGCCCATCATCATGGCAATAATATAGTATCTCATTCACTCTCATATCTACGTCCCTGTCCGTGGCCCGACTGCCACGACTTTATGTGCCTCTACTGTCCTGCACCGACAGTCTCACTTCTGGCCTATGTATGGCCTCCGGCCCTATGCTGGCCTATCACTTGTGCTCATCGAGGTGGCTCTTCGGCCCGTCCCCGACACCTACAAGAATAACATTACATTGGTATAATACCCTACCATGTCTATTCACTCCACCTCTCCTTACAATCCATGAAGCGTACACACACTAGTTCACCTTTCACTCACCACACATCTTACGGTAACACACCTCCATCGGAGTACACACTACTCACTCGCGCTACAAATCCATGAACTCACTTTCATCTATCGCTCATGGCGCACATTGCTATATCCAATATCAAGGACTTCCACATTCCTCACATATACTTATTTACATCATGGTAATAGACGAATATAATATAATACATCAATCATAATAATCAATCAACGTTCTACATACCAGTCATTACTGGAAAGACTCTTCCACTAGTCTTCTCGACTGCTCCCTTTATGTCCGCCCGATGGGCTCTTATTCACAGGTCCGCTCCGTAGGACCTTCTAACTTGCAGTGATAGTAATACCGCGCTTTCGCCTCATTCAGACCCCCCCCTACTCACAACAGCACGCTTAACTTGCTTGCCTACCGTGAGCCCTTCTTACTCTACACCCGCTCTGTAGCAATCCCCTTAATTGCACTCACTCCACTCGTGACATCATCCCCCACCCCAAAAAAATTAATGCAATTAATTTCAAATCGCATCAAGATGACTGTCAACGAGTGAGCGTGAGCAATACCTACACTAAAAAAAATGACCTAGCAGTTCCCCTAGTATATAAAATACCGGAAGCAGGGGAAAATATGGGGATCAATATGGCCTGCAATATGCATATATGTGTCACATCATGAATAGCTAACTAACCACAATACTTAATACAGAATCAAAAACCATTCAACCTATCAACCATTCTTCATATCATATTTATAATGTCAATATTTTAAAGTCGACTCGTTCACACAGATCCTGTCAATGTTCCTGTCCTCCGATGTATAAGCTGCTGAACTCTTCCCCTAGGCTCGACTAAGGTAGTCGGCGATATGATTGCTGGTTCCTGGAATTGGTTGAATAACGAAGGTATACGGCTGCAAAGCCAATGCCCATCTAGATAAGCGTGGGCTGGACGAACGATTCTTCGACAAAAATGTCAGTGGCTTGTGGTCTGTCTGGATACAAAATTCTCGTCCCATGAGATAACGTCCTAGTTTCTGGACGGACCAGACAATGGCAAGACACTCACGCTCTATCACAGAATACTTTCTTTCTCTCTGCAATAACTTCCTACTGACATAACATACAGGATGGAGACATTCGTTCTTCTCCTGTAGAAGACAAGCGCCGACACCAGAGTCCGACGCATCTGTTCTGAGGATAAAATTAGATCGAAAATCGGGTAATATCAGAATGGGTGACGATGATAATGCTGTCACCAAATTATCAAATGCTGTCTGACATTCAGACGTCCACTGGACCTTATCGGGTTGTCCCTTCTTAGTAAGGTCAGTAAGAGAAGATGACAAGGAGGAAAAATTTGGAATGAACTTTCTGTAATAATTTAAAATTCCCACTAAGCTTCTGACTTGTTTTTTTGTTTTTGGGATTTGCAACCCTACTAACTTGTCAATTTTTGTTACTTCAGGTCTCTGAACACCTCTACCCACAATATGTCCTAAGAATATTATCTCTGGACATGCCAAATCCATCTTTGCGGGTTTAGCAGTTAACCCAAAATGGCGTAATCGTTGAAAAATTACTGTTAGTGTCTGAATATGATCAGACCATGTCGACGTATGGCATGCTATATCGTCAACGAATGACACGACATTAGGTATGTCCTTCAACACCAGTATGAGAATACAGATACTTTGGTCTCTCATGAAACCTCTGCAGCATATCAACGTGGAAAACCTTTACTGATCCATCAATGTGGATAGCGTAATCTACCTTCGAAACAATTCGCTCAATAGCATAAGGACCTTTCCATGTCATCAATAACTTATTATGGTCCGTAGGTAACAACAACAGAACCTTGTCTCCTGGCTTAAAAATTCTCAGTTTGGACCCTCTATCTTTATAGGTCTTTGCTCTTGCTGAAGCGATACTAGACGCTTCTTCTGCTATAGTGCGCGCTGAAGATAATCTTTCTCTTAAATCAACAAGGTCTATCGAAACCTTTTTAAACGGTTCTGAAACCGTGGGGATCTTTTGAAGAGGAGTCTGGGTGTACGACCCTTATGCGTCGTCTTTTGGCACGCACTGCACGTCTTACAATACAGCCGTACATCTCTATGTATCGATGGCCAATAAAAATCTTTCAGAACTCTCTCCTTGGTCCTAGCACTTCCCATATGATGCGCTAATGGGACATCATGGGCCAGACGCAATACTGTAGCAATCAACGACCGTGGCACGACGACCTGCTTTTGAACGGAAGCCACTGTGACGTACATACGGAACAGAATGCCCCCCTGGACAAAAAAAGAAGATGACCCGTTCTTATATCTCCTCGTTTTCTCGGTTCGCGCTTCCCCAAAACATGGGTTTAATGATGGGTCCTCCCTTTGTAATCTCGCCAAGCGCTCTGGCGTGATATCTAGGTTGACCGCTGGCGTCGCCAAAGGTCTAATCTTATCTTTATCAGCTACCCGTCGACGTGTTTCGACCGCGGCGCAAAAGTCAATACCTTTTGATTGCGACCATGCTTGCACGTTCTCATCGGAAGGGGAAACCACCCGTGATACATTCCCAATGATGAGCTGGGCGCCTGGAAAACAACCAACGACTGCTTCGACTTCCCCGCTAAGGAAAGGTGTATCTATCATTATTCTTGCCATGGGTAATTTCTCAATGGCCCCCGAAAATTGGATGCACGGGACAGTCTCACCTGTAAGCTGTGAATCCCGAATGCAATCCCTATGCACTCCCACAACGGTAGATCCTGTATCTCGTAAAACCGAGACCGGTTCGTCCCCAACAAACCCCGGATAAACCCTAAGACCACCTCCTGTATGACATGAATTTATAACGGGGATCTTTCTCCCACAAGGTAAAACACCGGAAGATAATAACTTCTCACAACTGGGACACTTAGAATACTGTCCGCCTCCGTTGTCCGATGTAACACACGCAGCCGCATGATGAAATTTATTTGGGGAACATGGACTGGAGCTACTGTCCACGTTCGCCGCTATCCTACCTGCAGGGCAGTTCACGCTGATGTGATCTGCTCTTCCGCAGTTCCAACACTTCGCGGCCCTACACTCGCGTGAAAAGTGACCCACGCGTCCGCAAGTCCAACACTCCGCTCCCTGTGCTGTACTAGGCCTGGGTCCCCGTGACCCATCGCGACCGGAACTAGAGCCCCTATGCCGTCGGTCATCGGCAAAGGTCACAATTCGCCCCCGGCCATTACCGCGACCTAGCCCTCCTGCTCGGTCAAACTTACCGGATCCATATGCCGGTGATTGGTGATAGCCCCTACGCTGCCCCTGGGCTTGCCCGCTATAGGCACCACGCTGACGCGACCTGTCCCTAAGTCCTGCCGGCGACCCCTCGACAACGGCGACGTACCCAGCATCTTGGACGTACGCCCTGGCGACTGGTTTGGACGGATGTGCCGTACGGTATGCTTCCGCCAACTTAGACGCCTCCTGCACCGTCGCGGGTTCGTTCTCTTTCAGGAAAGCCACCAGATCTTTGTGGCACGACGCGTACAGCTGGTCACGGATCATTAAGTCTTTCAGTTTAGCAAAATCCGCGCCCACATGCGCCAAGTCTACCCAGTTCGCGAAATACTCCGTTAGTCTCGCGACGAAGGCAGCAAAGTCCTCCCTGGTATCTGCACGTGCCCGCCTAAACTGCTCCCGGAAGTATTCCTCGGTACGCGCAAATCGGCGAAGCAGCAAAGCCTTCAGCTTATCGTAATCTTGCACGTCTTCGCGCTGTAGCTCTTTAAAGTATGTTAACGCTCGCCCCTGCAATAGCGACGCCAGGTAAGTGGCCCATAATTCCTTATTTTCCCCCCATTGCAATTGTGCGTTCAGTTCGAACCTGTAAAGGAAGGCGTCTATGTCGTCCTTCCGGTCGTCGAACGTAGGGAGCTTAATCCTAACGCCACCTTTATTGTGTACCTGCCGCTCAGCCGTTTCCGCTGGCGTATTCTTCTTGAGTTCTAACTCCGCAATCTTTACTTGCGCCTCTATCTCCTTTAACTTAAACTCCCTCTCCTTTTCCTGAGCCTCTTTTTCCTGCTCTCTATCCTTAGCACGCTCATCGCGCAATTCTGCCTGCTGTTCTTTAATCCAGCCGCGTAGCTCCTCTCCCTCCAGGCCAAGTTCCTTACCCAACTTCATTAGTTGTTGGAGTTCCGCCATTTCACAGATTTATGGTTATGGTATCTATTATAAGACGACCAACCTGTCGGTATGATCACTAACGATACGACCAGAGACCTGAGATCACACCAGATATAACAATACCCAGTTCAGAATACAATTCAGAAATTTACCTTTACAGCACAACTAATTCTATATCTATAAAATGTATAGCACTATTAATTATAAAAGAAAATAGAAACGACAAGAATGAAGAAATACAGTAGAAGGACCACAAGTACGTCAAGGACAACGAACCAGACTAGGACAAAGCTTCTACAAAAAAAAAACTATAATGGAAAAAAAAATGCAACCTACTATGCCGATTACACAACACGGTACGAACAAGAACAGAGTCTGAAAAAAAAGAACGTATCTACAAATAGGGAAGAGAGGGACAAGAGAAACGTCTTCCTAAAACAACGAGGAAGATAGAACGCTACAATCTAAACAAAAATACAGGTCCCTATAGAACTGTTCACTGTGATGAACGAAGTTCCAAATCTAGCCCACCTCCCGAAGAGGATAAACTACGCTCACCAAAGCAAACCCGCGCCACCGCCCGTATAACCGATTACGACAAAAACAGCAAAAACAGGGAAAAAGACAGATTAAAGGAACAGCCCACAATCCAGGGCACAAAAATTTTGACTTTTACTTAACTTTTGAAATTTTGAGTAAAACTCCTCCCTTTAATCGGAGCTCTGGCTGCTCGTCTCCTCAGGCTGCACGCACACACTCTGGAAAGTTTAAATACACATTAATACCTATTCATAGCAATACATGCATCAATACATATTCATAAGTATACATAAATCATATCATGAAATTTCCATTCATCCCACGAACAAAGACAACACAAATTCCTACCACAACAGAAAAACAACTAGATATAACGAATACACAATGTCAAAATGACCACAGGTAAACAGGACGAGCCCCCAGTGTCACAACGGACGAGCCCCCAGTGTCACAACGGACGAGCCCCCAGTGTCACAAATCCCAGACGGGGAGATGTAATAGTTTATGACAGGACGACAATCACGAACAAACAAGTTTAACACTTAACAAAACAACCCATCAGACTCACACATTTATTAAACATAATTATACATATAATAGCGCAATTACATACATTATATTATTGAAATGAACTGCCGTACAACGGCCTTATTCTCACACACACTCTCCCCTCGGATCCACAATCCGGTAGTTACTCCTAAAGGCACTTCGGCCTCAGCCTCTCCCCTCAGGGTCTTAATAGTGCATTAATGATTCACTGGCACCGCAGTCTCTCAACATCACCTTCCTATTGCCATACAACTTATCAGTTCACTTGCCCATCATCATGGCAATAATATAGTATCTCATTCACTCTCATATCTACGTCCCTGTCCGTGGCCCGACTGCCACGACTTTATGTGCCTCTACTGTCCTGCACCGACAGTCTCACTTCTGGCCTATGTATGGCCTCCGGCCCTATGCTGGCCTATCACTTGTGCTCATCGAGGTGGCTCTTCGGCCCGTCCCCGACACCTACAAGAATAACATTACATTGGTATAATACCCTACCATGTCTATTCACTCCACCTCTCCTTACAATCCATGAAGCGTACACACACTAGTTCACCTTTCACTCACCACACATCTTACGGTAACACACCTCCATCGGAGTACACACTACTCACTCGCGCTACAAATCCATGAACTCACTTTCATCTATCGCTCATGGCGCACATTGCTATATCCAATATCAAGGACTTCCACATTCCTCACATATACTTATTTACATCATGGTAATAGACGAATATAATATAATACATCAATCATAATAATCAATCAACGTTCTACATACCAGTCATTACTGGAAAGACTCTTCCACTAGTCTTCTCGACTGCTCCCTTTATGTCCGCCCGATGGGCTCTTATTCACAGGTCCGCTCCGTAGGACCTTCTAACTTGCAGTGATAGTAATACCGCGCTTTCGCCTCATTCAGACCCCCCCCCTACTCACAACAGCACGCTTAACTTGCTTGCCTACCGTGAGCCCTTCTTACTCTACACCCGCTCTGTAGCAATCCCCTTAATTGCACTCACTCCACTCGTGACAATCGGTAAATTTAAATATGGTAACTGTGTCATTAAATCCCGTTCCCTACATAGAAGATCGTTTTTGCCCACCGCAATTCGCCTCAACAAGACATTATACTACATAGTAGATGTGGGACAAATTTTACAACGAGTCCGTGCTATATTACTCCATGTAGTAATCGTGTTACTGAACCATGATACAAATGTGATGATGCGTTAGATATGTGTGCCATGCATATATTCTTAAATGCTCTATGAAAGTGGGATAATGGGATAAATAAAGTAATTTTTATCTTATCATATCTTATATTACATTGTACGCCAAAAACGAAATTTCGCATGAGGCGCGAAAAACATTTGGCCTTTTGCCACTCTTTGTTCTTGGTTCAATTTCCATTTTGTCATGACCAGAAAGAAACAATTTGTCGTACAAAATTGTAAATCACAGAGAAAGACAGAGCATATTTTCATCCTATGAAAAGTTGTCAGAAAGTGATTTTGCCCCAGACCTACACACCAATAGTCGTACATACGTGAAACGAATGGACGGACATGGATGTCTGATGCACACGTCTTTTCCCCGTAACATCAGTGCATTATGAGAAACTTCTCTTGTAAAGTTTCGTAGTTAAACTACTTTACAAAGTATTGTATTGACTTTTAAACACTTGAAAGCCTACTGCCAGAGGTGTGATCCTTCACTATGTTTGTAGGAATGACAGAATGCAATACGTTATGCTAGCTCATGGCCTTACCTCACGTTTGTTTATTTTAAAATCAACTTGCTGATCTTAGCTTCTATCAGAAAGGGCAAGACGCGCTGTGGGTCCAGGTCAGAAAATAATACTTTCATGGATTCTTTTCAAATCTATACAAAACAATTTTTGAGAATGTTATCAATTTAATAAGGTTGTAACAGAACTATTTACTTCTACTGTAAAACTTAAAATTGATGAAGCTCTGAATACCAAACATAAATAGAATAATAAAAAAGACAATGAAAGGGATAAAGTGGCCGTTATCGGGCCCAGGAGCTGTAATATCTAAACTCAAACTCAAAACTCAGTTTTTGTAAAAGTTGGAGATAGGATAAGCAGTACTGGGCGGTACATCCGGCGGACAGTTTTCATCTCTTGTGACATTTCTGTGAAGGTAATACTAATTCACAAAAGTATTAATGCTTAATGTAACAAATCCCAGACTGGGAGATGTAATAATTATAACAGGAGAACAATCACGAACGAACACGTATAACACTTAACAGAACAACCCATCAGACTCACACATTTATTATACATAAAGATAAAGATAAAGATGCAATTACATACATTATATTACTCAATTTAACTGCCGTCCAACGGCCTTCTTCCCTCAAGCACTCTTCCTCGGGTCCACAACCCGGTAGTTACTGCTAAAGACACTTCGGCTTCAGCCTCTCCACTCAATGTCTTAATAGCACATTCCTATGGCAATAACACCTTAGCATTCCAATAGCACCTCAACATGGCAATAGCACGTTAATAGTTCAATTCACATTAGTATCTCAATAGCACAGTAGTATATCAATATCACATGTAGTACATCTTAAGAGCACATTAACAGTTCTATACACATCCCTGTCTGTGGCCAGACTGCCACGACTCATGCGCCCCTCCTGTCCTGCTCGACAGCTTCACTCCACTGGGCTATGCGTAGCCTTCGACCCTATGCTGGCCTATCCCCTGTGCTCACCGCGGGTGGCGTCTCTGCCCGACCCCGGCACCTACAAGAAGAACATTACATTGGTATAATACCATACCATTTCTATTCACTTCACCCCTCATTACAAACCATGAAGCGTACACGCAATAGTCCACCTTTCACTCACCACACATCTTACGGTAACACACCTCCACCGTATTACACAGTACTCACTCTCGCTACGAATCCATGAACCTAACTTACATTTCCAAATCGCATCAAGATAAATGTCAACGAGTGAGCGTGAGCGATATTTACGTACAAATGACCTACTCATGCCCCTAGGACATATGATACCTAAATCAGAGGAAACCCTGGCGATCAATTTGCCCTGCACTATGCATATATGTATCACATCATCAATACCTAACTAAAACATAATACCTAATACAGAATCAAAATCACTCAACCTATCATCCATTCCTCATATAATATTTATAATGTCAGTATTTTAAGATCGAAGGAACGTTCACACAGATCACTGTCAATGTTCATATGTTTCTCAATTTCTGCTGATATACGTTTCCAATTGTGCAAAATCTGCGACTCTTCGTTGTTCCGTCTGTCGAATGTTCCTGTCCTCCGCTGTGTAAGCCACTGAAATCTTCACCTAGGCTCGACTAAGGTAGTCGGCGATATGATTGCTGGTTCCTGGAATCGGTTGAATGACGAACGTATACGGTTGTAAAGCCAATGCCCATCTAGATAAGCGTGGGCTGGATGAACGATTCTTAGACAAAAACGTTAGTGGCTTGTGGTCTGTCTGGATACAGAATTCTCGTCCCATCAGATAACGTCCTAATTTTTGGACGGACCACACAATGGCAAGACACTCCCTCTCTATTACAGAATACTTCCTTTCTCTCTGCAATAACTTTCGACTGACATAACATACAGGATGGAAACATTCGTTCTTCTCCTGTAGAAGACAAGCGCCGATACCAGAGTCCGACGCATCTGTTCTGAGGATAAATTTAGATCGAAAATCTGGCAATATCAGAATGGGTGACGATGATAATGCTGTCACCAATTTATCAAATGCTGTCTGACAAACAGACGTCCACTGGACCTTATCGGGCTGTCCCTTCTTAGTAAGGTCAGTAAGAGGATATGACAAGGAGGAAAAGTTAGGAATGAACTTCCTGTAATAATTTAGAATTCCCACTAAGCTTCTGACTTGTTTCTTTGTCTTAGGGAGTTGCAACCCTACTAATTTCTCAATTTTTGTTACTTCAGGTCTCTGAATACCTCTACCCACGATATGTCCTAAGAATACTATCTCTGGACATGCCAAATACATCTTTGCGGGTTTAGCAGTTAACCAAAAATGACGCAATCGTTGAAAAATTACTGTTAGTGTCTGAATATGATCAGACCATGACGACGTATGACACGCTCCACTGGTTTCGTCTGAGCACACAGATACTCTGGTCTCTCATAAAATCTCTGTAGCATATTAACATGGAAAACCTTAATTGATCCATCAATGTGGATAGCGTAATCTACCTTCGAAACAACTCGCTCAATAGCATAAGGACCTTTCCATGTCATCAATAACTTATTATGATCCGTAGGCAATAACAATAGAACCTTGTCTCCTGGCTTAAAAATTCTCAGTTTGGATCCTCTATCTTTATAGTTTTTTGCTCTTTTTGAAGCGGTGCTAGAAGCTTCTTCTGCCATAGTGCGCGCTGAAGATAATCTCTCTCTTAAATCAACCAGGTACTGAAACACTGAAACTTGCTCATCGTCTCCCGATGATGGCGACGTCATCATGTCCCGAAGAACATCAGTTGGACCCCTAGGACTACGACCATACAACATCTCAAACGGAGAGAATCCTGTTGACTCCTGACGTACCTCCCTATACGCGAATAATACTGCAGGGATATATCTATCCCAATCTTTAGGGCGATCAGCAGCTACCTTACGCAGCATCGACTTTAGCGTCGAGTTCAATCTCTCGCACATGCCATTAGCCTGCGGATGATATGGGGTGGTAGTGATGGGTTGTATGCTAAATAAGCGAAACAATTCCTTCATCATTTCCGAAGTAAATTGCGCACCCCTATCAGACAAAATTTGTTCTGGTATTCCTACCCTAGCGAAAATTCCAAACAACGCTTCCGCGACTGCATCCGACGTAATGGTCCGAAGAGGAACCGCCTCTGGCCATCTCGTAGCATTACATATGAACGTTAAGAAAAATCGATTCCCCTATCGGTAGCTGGGTGAATGGGCCCAACAAGGTCTATCGAAACCTTTTTAAATGGCTCCGAAACCGTGGGGATCTTTTGAAGAGGAGCCTGGGGTGTACGACCCTTATGCGTCGTCTTTTGGCACGCACTGCACGTCTTACAATACAATCGTACATCTCTGTGGACGGATGGCCAATAAAAATTCTTAAGAACCCTTTCTTTGGTTCTAGCTATCCCCATATGACCCGCTAATGGGACATCGTGGGCCAAATGCAATACTGTTGCAATAAGCAACGCTGGCACAACGACCTGCTTTAAAACGGAAGCCACCGTGACATACTTTCGGAACAGAATGCCCGCCTGGATAACAAAGGAAGATGAACCGTTCTTATATTTCCTCGTTTTCTCTGTTCGCGCTTCCCCAAAACATGGACTCAATGATGGATCCTCCTTCTGTAATCTCGCTAAGCGCTCTGGTGTGATATCCAGGTTTACCGCTGGCGTTGCCAAAGGTCTAATTTTACGCTTATCACCTACCTGTCGACGTGTCTCGACTGCGGCACAAAAGTCAATACCTTTTGATTGTGACCATGCCTGCACATTCTCTTCGGAAGGGGAAACTACCCGAGACACATTACCAATGATGAGCTGGGCGCCTGGAAAAAAACCGACGACTGCTTCGACTTCCCCGCTAAGGAAAGGCGTGTCGATCACTATCTTTGCCATGGGTAATTTCTCAATGGCCCCTGAAAATTGTATGCATGGGACAGTCTTACCTGTAAGCTGTGAATCATGAATGCAGTCCCTATGCACCCCCACAACGGTAGATCCTGTATCCCGCAAAACCGAGACCGGTTCGTCCCCAACAAACCCCGGGTAAACCCTAAGACCACCTCCTGTAAGACATGAATTGATAACGGGAATCTTTCTCCCACAAGGTAAAACACCGGAAGATAATAACTTCTCACAACTGGGACACTTAGAATACTGTCCGCCTCCGTTGTCCGATGTAACACACGCGGCCGCATGATGAAATTTATTAGGGGAACATGGAGTGGAGCTACCGTGATTGCCATCCACGTTCGCCGCTATCCTACCTGCAGGGCCATTCACGCTGATGTGATCTGCTCTTCCGCAGTTCCAACACTTCGCGGCCCTACAATCCCGAGAAAAATGCCCTACGCGTCCGCAAGTCCAACACTCCGCTCCCTGTGCTCCGCCAGACCTGGGTCCCCGTGACCCATCGCGACCGGAACTAAAGTCCCTATGCCGTCGATCATCGGCAAAGGTCACAAACCGCCCTCGGCCATTACCGCGACCTAGCCCTCCTGCTCGGTCAAACTTACCGGCTCTATATGCAGGTGATTGGTGATACCCCCTACGTGGGACCTGGGCTTGCCCATTAAAGGCACCACGCTGACGCGACCTGTCTCTATGTCCTGTCGGTGACCCCTCAACCACGGCGACGTAACCAGCATCCTGTACGTATGCCCTCCCGACTGGTTTGGACGGATGTGCCGTATGGTATGCTTCCGCCAACCTTGACGCCTCCTGCACCGTCGCGGGTTCGTTTTCTTTGAGAAAAGCCACTAAATCCTTATGGCACGACGCGTATAGCTGGTCACGGATCATTAGGTCCTTCAATTTAACAAAATCTGTGGCAACGTGCGACAAGTCCAGCCAGTTCGCGAAATACTCCGTCAATCTAGCGACGGAGGCAGCAAAGTCCTCCCTGGCATCCGCACGTGCTCGCCTAAAGCTCTCCCGGAAATATTCCTCCGTACGCGCAAATCGGCGAAGCAACAAAGACTTCAGCTTATCTTAGTCATGCACGTCTTCGCGCTGTAACTCTTTAAAGTAAGTCAACGCTCGACCCTGCAATAAGGACGCCAGGTAGGTGGACCATAATTTCTTATTCTCCCCCCATTGCAGTTGTGCATTTAGCTCGAACCTGTAGAGAAAGGCGTGTATATCGTCCTTCTGGTCGTCGAACGTAGGCAGCTTAATCCGAACACCACTCTTATTTTGTCCCTGCCGCTCAACTGTTTCTGTTGGCGCATTCTTCTTGATTTCCAATTCGGCGATTCGTACTCGCGCCTCTATCTCCCGCACTTGAGCCTCTTTTTCTCGCTCTCTATCTTTAGCACGCTCATCGCGCAATTCCGCCTGCTGTTCTTTAATCCAGCCGCGCAGCTCCTCTCCCCCAAGGCCAAGTTCCGTACCTACTTTCATGAGCTCACGGAGATCCGCCATTTCACGGATTTATTATGATACAATTTGAAATACAATAACTGTCTATGTACTTACTATAAGCTTATTATAACCGACGTATCCCGAGACCTGAAATTATGCCACTACAACAACAAGCACTATTTTCAAATGCAATTCAGAAACACACCTAACTGAACCTTTTATAGCATACTCTCTAACTAATTCTATGTTCATAAAATGTATAGCACTATTAAATAACAAAAGAGAATACAAAAGACAAGAATGAGGAAATTCAGTAGAAGGACCACAAGGACATCACGGACAACGAACCAGACTAAGACAAATGCTTCTAAAAGAAATATAATGGGGAAAAAATGCAACCTAACTACGCCGCTTACACTACAAGGTACGAACAAGAACAGAGTCTGAAAAAAAGAACGTATCTACAGATAGGTAAGAGAGGGGACAAGAGAATACGTCTTCCTGCAGAAACAGAGAAGATATCGACGCTACAACTAAACAATAACAAAGCCCTAAAGACTGTTCACCGTGATGAACGAAGTTCCAAGTTTATCACACCTTTTTAAAAGGATAAACTAAGTTCAACACAGCAAACGAAAACAGCAAAAACAGAGAAAAAGACAGATTAAAGGAACAGCCCCCAATCCAGGGCACAAGATTTCAGTTTTACTTAACTTTCAACTTTTTGAGTCTAACTCCTCCCCTTAATCGGAGCTCTGGCTGCTTGACTTCTCAGGCTGGCACACACACTCTCTCTGTGAAAATTCAATCACACATTAGTACATATTTATAGCAATACATGCATCAATACATATTCATAAATATACATAAATTATACCATCATGAAATTTCCATTCATTCCACGAACAAGGACAACAGCACGAATTCCTAGCACAACAGAAAAACAACTAGATATGACGAATACACAATGTCAAAATGACTACAGGTAAACTAAACGGACGAGTGTCACAACGGACGAGCCCCCCGTGTAACAAATCCCAGACTGGGAGATGTAATAATTATAACAGGACAACAATCACGAACGAACACGTATAACACTTAACAGAACAACCCATCAGACTCACACATTTATTAAACATAAAGATAAAGATAAAGATGCAATTACATACATTATATTACTCAATTTAACTGCCGTCCAACGGCCTTCTTCCCTCAAGCACTCTTCCTCGGGTCCACAACCCGGTAGTTACTGCTAAAGACACTTCGGCTTCAGCCTCTCCACTCAATGTCTTAATAGCACATTCCTATGGCAATAACACCTTAGCATTCCAATAGCACCTCAACATGGCAATAGCACGTTAATAGTTCAATTCACATTAGTATCTCAATAGCACAGTTGTAGATCAATATCACATGTAGTACATCTTAAGAGCACATTAACAGTTCTATACACATCCCTGTCTGTGACCAGACTGCCACGACTCATGCGCCCCTCCTGTCCTGCTCGACAGCTTCACTCCACTGGGCTATGCGTAGCCTTCGGCCCTATGCTGGCCTATCCCCTGTGCTCACCGCGGGTGGCGTCTCTGCCCGACCCCGGCACCTACAAGAAGAACATTACATTGGTATAATACCATACCATTTCTATTCACTTCACCCCTCATTACAAACCATGAAGCGTACACGCAATAGTCCACCTTTCACTCACCACACATCTTACGGTAACACACCTCCACCGTATTACACAGTACTCACTCTCGCTACGAATCCATGAACCTAACTTACATCTATCGCTCATGGCGCACATTTCTATACACAGTAATCACTGACTTCCACATTCCTCACATATACTTATTTACATCATGGTCATAGGCGAATATAATACATCAATCATCATAATTATCAATCATCGTTCAACCTACCAGTCATCACTGGAAAACACATCACAATGTCCCGACTGCTTTCATTCACGTCTGTCTCTTGGGACCTTCTAACTTGCAGTGATTTGACTATTCAGATTTTACCTCTACTACGCCTCAACTTCACTCACAACATGCACGCTTTAACGTTAACTAACAGAAGTCAATATAGTTGAGCAGCCTCACTATCCCGTGAGTCAATCCCTACACTTCCATGCCCCCGTAATCCTTGAATCCCGCTCACTCCGCTCGTGACACTTAACTCTTTGAACCCAGGTACATCAAGCCTTCATGGGAGGAGGACACGAACTTCTGGCCTTGACCTATTTACGGAGGGATTTCGATGATCTTCAAGAGAAATTCTTCGAACAAATACAGGTTCGTTGGCTATTCATCGTGACGCAAATATTTGTTTTCCTTCTCTCTTAATGCGCTTTTGACACAGTTGGGACAAGATACTATATCCACTCTTCTGAATTATTTTTTTTTATATAAATAAAACACACGTTTAGTGTACTGATAGTCCAGAAACCGTGGCATCATGATGATGAGTCGAATGAAATAATTAGTTTTGCTGTTTTGAAATAATAAGCACAGCTGAAAGAGTTCCAGACATGGAACATTGTGTAGACTACTAGAGATTGTCGCTTAGTGAAAAGGCTTTTTCTATGGGTGGGCCTAAATTGTGGAACAACGTTAAAGCTGACATCAGGAAAAATGAGAAAATCACCACATTTAATAACAGACTCATAACTAAATTGTTTTGGGATTGTTTTCTTTGAAGCTAAATGATGTCCCTTTTGATCTCAGAGGTTTGAGGATGAGAGTAGATTAAGTTTTGTTGATGTGTGTGAGTGTGGGCATAATGGATTGATTTTATGTTAATCCTGTTTCTAATTTTAGTTCGGCTCTTTAGAGCACGTCATTATTGCATATTAGAGAGCTAACTTATATTTTTCCCAGCGGTATTATAATATTTTACGGTTGTCTTATCTTAATTGCCATCACGACATTGGTAGTTCAGTAACCAATCTGGTCAAAACGGTAACTAAGTCATTTTTGTCTGCCTGTCACCCCCCAGGTCTTGAACTCGATCAACTTCGACCACCGAGATTGTATGGGTCAGGCCAGACGGAGAGAGTTAATCGACACCGCCCAGCGCCAGATCGACAAATGCACAGATATGTCCGCCTTCATCTTCCACAAAGTGGCTCAGTCCCACTGTATCTCTGGGGTCGGCAAACTCTACGCCCGGGACTTGCGTCTTGAGCCATCCAGGAATAAATGGGCTAAGAAAACATAGGCTTGAGATGTTATTTAACCCCTGTTGTGCCAACAAGGGAGAGGTTATATTATAACTTTTATCTACTTCAAAATCATATCAGTTTAAAATGAACATTAAATTCGGGGGATTTCTACTGATATTTATCTATCAGGACATCTAGTTAGTACATCTGCTTGAATTTGGCGCTCCCCCCCCCCTTCCCCGTTCTTTTCTCCGGATGTATCCCTTTGAAACACCTGGTATCGATCCCTCCCTCCCCTGTATATGAGCATGGGGCATTTGAAATGGTGAATGTCTATCACAAAAAAGACATTGACGCTCTAATATTTTAAGTGAGATTTTTTAAACGAACTTTTAGACTGTTTCATTTAAAACACGATAATAGATTCAATTATATTGTATAATCCAACAAAGCACTTTCTTGAAGAAAAAAGCAAGTAAAAAAGAAAGAAAATCAAATTTTTATTCACCAGCATTATGGAAAAAACGGAAAAGTATACTCCGCATACACCCCATAACTCAACTAAGTCTCAAAGGCTTTCACGGACACCCCAACCCCCTTTCCTAGGGTAGTATTTTAATGACAGTCCCCCCCCCCCCCCCGACCCCTTCTCAGATTTACAAACCTCTTATTTTCCAAGCTCTTCCAGTTTTCCTGGTATTTGTAATTCAATTGGAAACCAAGTTATTAATCACTTCCATTGCTTCATAAATGTAAATGTACCCATTGTAATTACTGTATATAACGATTCATCCGACATTAACTTTACCTACCCGGTACCGAATATATATCAGCGATTAGAAAACAAATATAACAATTCACGGTCCCCTCATTTTTTTATTTTTATTATTTTAAAATTCTTTTGATGGTGACATTTCCATTAAATTTTCAATGTCGTGTGGGCGGAATTGGTTAACTTCAAAATAAACTGTCCCAGTACTTTCCACTTAGAACTATTAAAATTTAATAGCTTTTCCGCTTTCCGGACTGACTGTGGTAGAGAACAGTGACAGATGGAGCTCTCCAGGAATTCAATTTTAATTTCTCTATCAAATGTGTTCTAAATCCAGAAAGAGCCAGCTGACTGGCATCCCCATAAATCTGATGGCTTTTTCTAGTTCACTGGCCGACTGACTCGTTTATTTGAAATCGGTGCCAGGCGGTCGTCCACATTTGCCCTCGCAAAAAATGGATGGCAAATTTAATTATTATCTGGTAAGGTAAAATTATTGATTCCATCTTGCGACTTTGTTAAATAATAAAATGTCAGCGTATTCAGGAAGTACTGAACAAAGCCTCGTTCTCTTGAACTGATTAACTAAAAGCCTCGTTTTGAACTTCAATGTCGCCCGAGTATTTCAGGCAATAGTGCAAACCAAACAATAGCAAAACAGAACGACAAGAACAAGACGGGGTTTCTGGAATAGACTAACCCCCCACCTCCCCACCCCACCCCACTCTTCCCCTTTCCTCTTCTTCAAATTTCTTTTGGAGGTTTGAGGGGAAGAGGATTATAATAAAAGGAAAGACAGCCTAGAAAATTCTAATGGAACTATACGAGAATAAAAACACGAACGTACTTCATTGCTTCAGAATTAGAACTTTGATATAAGCTCAAAGCGGAAACGCAAATGGGATGTGACAAAGGTTAGCGTCTTCTTAACGAACAATGTATCAGTGTGAAAGATCAAACTCGCGAGGGTCTACTAAATTCAGAAAGTAAAATAATATTATTCAGCTTGTCGTGTCTGTTTCGCCTGTATCTTTTGCACGTTAATGGCAAAGGCAATTATTGTTCCAGCCGGACTAATGCTGGATTTTCATGTGTACGGAAACGAAAACGGCAATCGATACGTCAAAAACCCTTCCAAGTAGTGAAATGGGAATAATTGTTTTAATGCCGTTTCACATGGAAACAGTCTTTCTTTTTACTAAGTGATGGAGTTTTGAACTTTCTGTTTCTGTTCCCGTTTCCGTACGCATTAAAACACAGCTAGAGACAGTAAAAAAAACAAAAAAAACAGTCAGCAAAAGATTGAAATAAATGACAGATTGATAGTCGATCAGAAATATTTAGCTTTCTCATTTCCAAACCATCGGACATCTGAGCTTGGAACCCCCCCCCCCTCCCACCCCCCCCCCCCGGCCTTTTAATACTGCAAAGAATTCGATCAGAAATATTGGAATTCCTAAATCAGCATCCCTGAAAACTATAGACTTTATCGCTTAGCATTATCCAAAGCTAGTGATTTTAAACAGAACAGACATATATTATTATGTAAACTGTATAAGGTTTGCCGGCACTTGATCCGCTGCTCTAGGTCAAACATTATTTTCGTTACCAGCCAAGTCAAAAGCATTTTTGGCCAAAATTAGCCAAGTTGTTGCCCTTGTCATGCATGAAACGATGGATATTTTATGCCCTGATTTCTTCAGCCACTCAAATCAAATAATTTTTCCTAGCCAACCGAGCCAAATGCATTTTCCAGATTTGATGGTCCAGGTTGTCATAGTCAATATTATTTCCTCTTTCATGAAACAGTTGAATTGCTTGGATAGATTACTCTGAGTGCAAGCTAATTTGTGTCTTTTACTTTTATGGAGAAGAATAATACAGTTGAGTCACTATCCAAGACCGTTTAGATCATGGATATTATGATTTTTGATACACGCGAAACTTATATTAGTAATGAATTAATGAATAAACATAATAAGATAATAAAATACAATACTAATTGTTTCGGCGTTGTTGTTGTTGTTGTTTTTTTTCTATCTTTTCTATTCCAATTTTATTCAGTCTGGCGTACGTGTGCCTTAAGTTCACTATTTCTTACAAACGCTGTCCATTCAGTGACACCCAAAACACCAAAAAACATGTCCGTAATTGTCGACACGGCCGTTGAACAGTTTCATTGTCTCCTCCCGATCGTGCGTCCCTTTCTAAAATCTTCCAAAGCGTTCTCGACTCGCCATTCCTCCCCCATTTCTAAAACACCCCCCTGCCCCACCCACCCACACGTTATACTAATTCATACACGCCCAATGACAGCGCGGGAAAAGCAATTACGTATTATTATAACACTGAATAATATGTACTTCAAGCCGCACGTAACGTTTCTCATCTGCTGAAGTATAATACTGAAATATCACCTGTCGTTTTTTTTGTTTTTTTTGGATCACATGTATTTTGCTTTGTTACTGTTGCTGAATTTATTATTTTAAAATACTTCTTTCAGATAATAGTATGTCCTAAATGACCCAACAACCCATCGGCAGCCCGGTACACTTATATTACGTTCACTGAAAAAAACACAAATAATAAAAGCAGACCCATATTAGCAGGTCAAAGCGCATCATTTAAGTGACAGATAGTGCAGGCGCTGCCGAAGAAATACGTTGGGTACAAAATAATGTACACTTATAATAGAACCGGAATAATTAGTTGTTGATGTTGTTGTTGTTGTTTTTTTTGTTGTTGTTTTTTGCTTCCCGAGTAAAGTTCCTGGTCGTACGATAGTGGAATTAGCGGATGATAATTTGTATGCATTATCGTGTTTATAACACCTGCTCGAGGCGATTGGAGACTCAGTCAGTCAGCCATTCAGTCAATCAGTCAGCCAGTCAATCTATCAGTCAGCTGATCAGCCAATCAATCCGTCAATCAATCAGTTGATCAGTCAGCCAGTAAATCAGTCAGCCAGTCAATCCGTCACTCAATCAATCAAAATTACACAACTCACCATTGTGACGAGAATGAGCAGGAGCATGTTAGAACAAGAATGTACCAAGAATTCCATGGCGGGGTCAGGTGTGTCTAGATGCGCTGGTTCTATAAACGATACGAAATCAATAAGCTTAAAACAGCTTATTCGGCTTCTGTCACTGAAGATGTGGGTTCAGATCTTCGATTAGAGAGGAGCTTGACTCACTGAAATAATAACAACAATAATAATTAAAATGATCGTTGACATCAAAATTAGCAGACATATTTTTCGTTGTCTCATGCGCAGAAAACTGAAAGATGAGGGGTCTGTCAACACAAAAGAAAACGCATTAGTTTAAAAAACTAGTCACAATTCCAGGATAGTTGGGTTTTTTTCTCTCCAATTTTAATTGTTGTGAAACAGCATCTGGGTCTCATGTCATTCAGAAAACTAATCATTTCACAAACAAAAAGCAATTACTTCAAAATGAAAAGGATTATTTCTCGACGAAATGTAATTATTTCATAAAGAGCTTTCACACACAAAAAAAAAAATGGACAAAGGAAAAAAATAAATAAACGACAATTTTACGAAAGAAAAGTAATCATTTCACAATGAAAAGCAATGTTTTCACAAAGAAAAGTTATCAGTTTAAAATATGATCATTTCTTAAAGAAGAGTCATAATTAGTTAGTTATTTCAAGTGGCTCATATAGAATTACTGGTATGTCTCAAGATATGAGCCCTTAAATCTCTATAGCTGACAAACAAAAATGCTACACAGCCACTGCACTGTGGGTACAACCGTAGTTTTTAAAACCCGGAGAAGCGCCAATTCTGTGACATCAAATGAAATCAACTCCTTTTATTGGTATCCGCTTCATTTGCATAATTATACGAAACTATCATGTAGACCAGCATGCAATGCTTTAGCCGCAGTAAGTTGTGGGTGAGAGAACACAAGTTCGATGGCGTCACTGCCATGTTACGAAAGAAGACCGTATGTGGCAGACTGTGTTTAGGTCTTTATTTTAGGACGTTCGGTGCCCTTGGCATTAACACCTCATTTTTCTTGTTTTTATGTAAAAAAATTTTGTTTGTTTTTGGTTTTATTTGAGATAGGGGTTATTTGCACCCCAAGAGCAAAACACGTAGGGTACGTACATACAATTAACAACAATCTTTTGTTTCTGACGCATACGCTATTTTATCACAACACTGTTAATCAGTTGAAAATAATCCGGTTACATACTAGACGTATGATTAACACTGGAACTTTACTCACAGAGTCTGGCAAAGTGAGATTCTTGTTTCCCTGCGGGTGATGACAGTGTTGCTGTTTGTGTGGGTGGTGTTTTGTCTTTCGCTGTTTGGCTCTGTTTACGTTGACAGCGACAATTGAACTTTGCTGAAACTGGCAGTTTTTGTGTCTGGCACTTTTGTACGTCAAGTCTCACGGCTGTTCCGTTGGCACCTGAGTATTGTGTCAGTTGGTGTCAATTTTTCTTGAGATCTGTAAAAACAGGATTTAGTATTGTGTTAATAATACATAATATGAGTATACAGACCGATATGAATAGAGACAGATCGACAGACAGACAGACGACAGACAGATAGACAGACATATGGGCCTACAGTCAAACAAACAAACAGATAGGCGGGACGGACTTGGAGAAGGAATTACGGATAGACAGATAGATAGGCAGGCAGACAGACAGACAGACAGACAAGCAGACAGGAAGGCAGGCAGATAGACAGACAGACAGACAGACCGACAGACAGACAGACAGACAGACAGATAGACATAGATAGATAGATAAATAGATAGATAGATAGATAGATAGATAGATAGATAGATAGATAGATAGATAGATAGATAGATAGATAGATAGATAGATAGATAGATAGATAGATAGATAGATAGATAGATAGATAGATAGATAGATAGATAGATAGATAGATAGATAGATAGATAGATAGATAGATAGATAGATAGATAGATGTGACATGTACTAAAAGCTGTAGACGTGATTAGCAATTCAATATCACTATGGACAAAAAACCCACACTTGCCAGCCTACCACTGAGTCGTGACAGGGGTAAATGTATTTTTAATAAAAGGATTGACTAATAGTTTTTGGTCTAACGGACAAAGGACTTTCGGAAATACAAAAATACTTTGTAGATTTTAAGAGAGACAGGCTGCGTGGCTGTTAATTAGACAATGGACAGATAGTCAGAGGTAGAGAGACAGAACCCCCAGAAGTGCTAATGCTGTCAGGTGGACGAGAGAAGCAAGTAGGCCACAGACGTGATTGAGTACCCACAGGGTGTCAGGCAATGAGGGGTGAGAAACGTGACAGACACAGACTAGGAAAGAGTGTGAGGGAGAGAGGGGAGGAGAACATTTTGAGTTTAAGTTTGGGTTCAACTTTGCAACTTTCACGGTCTATTTTGGGTAGTTTATTTATGTTTCATATTAACCCTCTTCATCAATTTAAATTTCGCAAGTGGAATTGAATATTTCCATATAATTTTTTTTACATTGGTAAAATTCTCAAAAGTTGTTCTGGAGGATCTCAAATGAGTTTTGTAAATGAGTACAAAAGTTTTTGAAATGAAGTTGTAGATCTTAGCGTCTCTCAGAAAGGAGAAGACGTGGCTTGGTTTCACGTCAGAAAAGAATTCTTTCGTGGATCCACAGGCATTGTGCCTTCCTCGGATATGCGTGAAATCTACATATTTAGTCAAATTGTGCATAACTGGTAGTTGGTAGAGGGAGGGTATATGAGAGGAGGGGAGAGAGAGAGAGAGAGGGAAGATGAGGATATTTTCACAAGTTCCATTCATTCATTACATGGAGACACGTCTAACACAAACAAAAGCTTCAACCCACAAAAATCGGTGGCGTAGCTAAGGTCACAGACTTGTGTGCCAACATTACAGCTGTGTGGATTACTGAATGTTAGCCCTACGTCCAGTGCCCGCGCACCCCACCGCACACACACACGCTCATGTCCCCCTTCCTCCTCTAGCCCCCACCCCCACTTTCCAACCAGCTCTCAGACATAACCGCCCCCGCACATCAAAACATGAAAAAAATTACAAAACTGAAAAAGACAAGATTTGATTTCACAGATAATCTGCTTCATCTGCTTACCAGCTTTGATCGTATTATTTTGCAAATGTCACCATTTTAGTGTAAAGACGTTTCGCATTTTTAAGCCCTTAAGGTACAATGTCAATTTTCAATATCGTCTGGTATTTTCCATATGTGAGTGTGCATGAGAAAACCAGGCTTAAGTCGGCAACATGACATTTTGAGTTCTGCACACATAATAAAAGACAAGACATTTCTGATAAATTGAAGTCAGTGACCCCCCTAAAACAAGATTTTGAGAAAACGGCATTTAATCCTATAAGTGGCAATAGCTAACTGGCCAAGAAATATTGGAGTGATTGTTGTTAGGAGACCGTAGTCTGATTACAAAGCCGTTCACTGCTCATCTACAGTTTACCCTGTAACCTGCCACGGTCCCCCAAACAACAGCCAAGTTGGAAGTTTGTGTCGGACCCATATTTTTCACTTCAAAGACGTTTTTCTCAAAATCAGTTTTGCCGACTTAGGCCGGGTTTTCATATTCACAATCTCATAATTGTCGTACTGCATTTTTGGCCTTTCGAGAAAATGAGTCTCGAAACTTCGAAGAGTTGTGTAAGATCAGAGGACAACATTACGTCACAAACACATACCTGGAAAAGTGTTTAACCGATTGGAATGACACGTGTACATAATGAAATTAAGAACGAGAGAACCATTTTCGTGTCAAAAACTCAAAGTCCGCAAAGTGTCGCATACAATAATAATGGCAAATACCCCACGAAATGTTCATTCAGTAGCCCCCATTTCTCAATAGTACACGATATTATAGATAATAACGTCAACGAGGAATATAACATTCAACTTTGATCTCAACTATTAGGCCCGAAGACCTGGAATTCGCTGCCTGAAAAATTTAAGAGATGCACAAAATACTGAAATGTTCAAGAAACATTTTCAAACACGCCTGTTCAACTGATGGAACTGCACCCACATCTGTTTCTGGCCGTTGTCACATGTTCCATGCTCTTTGTATTGGTGAATTGAATGTGAACGGCAGAATGTCCGTTAAAGCTTGTATTACGGGATGAAGCGCTATGAAAATGTTCATTTTTTTTCATTTTTCATCATTAATCAAAATTCACGGCGGACAACACCCACGCAGGCTATGAAAAAAATATTTAATATAACAATAAATTGATACAGACACCTGAAACTTGATAACTACCCATACCTCAAGCAATTGTAATCTTAATTGTCTAAAATAAATCTATTGTTCTTTTCGTTTAATCATGAAACCAAGTATGTCCTAGACTGGTTTGTAGGGGTGGAGAAAACCCGCTAAACGATAAAGAGGTTGATTATACAAGTAGTATGCGTGGGAGACGTCAGAATCGGTATTCAAGACTAAGTAGGTCCACCGCTCATATTGTGGTCAGCTGATGACGACAGATAATTTAGACAAAAAAAAGAAAAGAATAAAGAAGAAAGCGAGGGGTGTGGGGGGGGGGGGGTTGGAGGAAGAAGAAGAAGATAAAATAAGAGAAGAAAGGAGGCGGAGGAGGAGAAAGAATAGAAGAAAAAAAAAAGAAGAAAAAAAAACATGGGGAGAATGAGTAAGAACAGGAGAAAGAGAAGAAAGAGAAGAAAGAGAAGAAGAAGAAAGAAAAGAAAAAGAGAGAAGAAAAAAGAAAGATAGGAAAAAAGAGAGAAGAAAAGAAGAATGAAAAGAAAAATAGAGAAGAAAAGAAGAATGAACGGAAAAATAGAAAAGAAAAGAAGAATGAACGGAAAAATAGAAAAGAAAAGAAGAATGAACGGAAAAATAGAAAAGAAAAGAAGAATGAAATGAAAAATAGAAAAGAAAAGAAGAATGAAATGAAAATAGAACAGAAAAGAAGAATGAAAGGAAAAATAGAAAAGAAAAGAAAAAAGAAAGGAAAAAAGAGAGTAGAAAAAAAGAATGAAAGGAAAAATGAAGAAGAAAAGAAGAAAGGAACAAAAAAGGAAGAAGAAAGAAACAAAAAAGGGAGAAGAAAAGAAGAAAGAAACAAAAAAGGGAGAAGAAAAGAAGAAAGAAAGGAAAAAAGAGAAGAAAAGAAGAAAGAAAGGAAAAAAGAGAAGAAAAGAAGAAAGAAAGGAAAACAGAGAGAAGAAAAGAAGAAAGAACGGAAAAAGGAGAAAACAGAAGAAGACAAAAGAAGAAGAAAGATGTGGAGGAGGATCAGGAGAAGAAAAAGAAAAGAGGAGGAAAAGGAACAGGTGAAAGGTAAAGAAGACGTAGAGGAGGAAAAGGAACGGGTGAAAGGTAAAGACGACGTAGAGGAGGAAAAGGAACAGGTGAAAGGTAAAGAAGACGTAGAGGAGGAAAAGGAACAGGTGAAAGGCAAAGACGACGTAGAGGAGGAAAAGGAACAGGTGAAAGGTAAAGAAGACGTAGAGGAGGAAAAGGAACAGGTGAAAGGCAAAGAAGACGTAGAGGAGGAAAAGGAACAGGTGAAAGGTAAAGACGACGTAGAGGAGGAAAAGGAACAGGTGAAAGGCAAAGACGACGTAGAGGAGGAAAAGGAACAGGTGAAAGGTAAAGAAGACGTAGAGGAGGAAAAGGAACAGGTGAAAGGCAAAGACGACGTAGAGGAGGAAAAGAAACAGGTGAAAGGTAAAGACGACGTAGAGGAGGAAAAGGAGCAGGTGAAAGGTAAAGACGACGTAGAGGAGGAAAAGGAGCAGGTGAAAGGCAAAGACGACGTAGAGGAGGAAAAGGAACAGGTGAAAGGCAAAGACGACGTAGAGGAGGAAAACGAACAGGTGAAAGGCAAAGACGACGTAGAGGAGGAAAACGAACAGGTGAAAGGCAAAGACGACGTAGAGGAGGAAAAGGAACAGGTGAAAGGCAAAGACGACGTAGAGGAGGAAAAGGAACAGGTGAAAGGTAAAGAAGACGTAGAGGAGGAAAAGGAACAGGTGAAAGGCAAAGACGACGTAGAGGAGGAAAAGGAACAGGTGAAAGGTAAAGACGACGTAGAGGAGGAAAAGGAGCAGGTGAAAGGCAAAGACGACGTAGAGGAGGAAAAGGAACAGGTGAAAGGCAAAGACGACGTAGAGGAGGAAAAGGAACAGGTGAAAGGCAAAGACGACGTAGAGGAGGAAAAGGAACAGGTGAAAGGCAAAGACGACGTAGAGGAGGAAAAGGAACAGGTGAAAGGTAAAGAAGACGTAGAGGAGGAAAAGGAACAGGTGAAAGGCAAAGAAGACGTAGAGGAGGAAAAGGAACAGGTGAAAGGCAAAGAAGACGTAGAGGAGGAAAAGAAACAGGTGAAAGGCAAAGAAGACGTAGAGGAGGAAAAGGAACAGGTGAAAGGCAAAGAAGACGTAGAGGAGGAAAAGGAACAGGTGAAAGGCAAAGACGACGTAGAGGAGGAAAAGGAACAGGTGAAAGGCAAAGAAGACGTAGAGGAGGAAAAGGAACAGGTGAAAGGCAAAGAAGACGTAGAGGAGGAAAAGGAACAGGTGAAAGGTAAAGACGACGTAGAGGAGGAAGAATAGGCAGAAGAAGAAAACGAATGCCTTGACAAACCCTTACAGCACGCAACAACAAATCAAAATAATGCAGTCCCAGTTATAATCATAAGCGACGCCTCTTTCAGTACAAGGACCACCACTTCTAAGTTACTGCCGAGACACAGAATACCGAGACGAATCATTCCCTCTACCATTGTATGTCCACAAATTGTGCGCGTATAATTACGTTGATTACTACTCTTTTTCGTTCATTTATGAAGAGGTGTGGTGAGAATTGTTGCATTGTTGACATCGACGATACGCGCGCAATTCGACGGACGGAATATGACGAATTGATTCGTCTCGGTATCCTGTACCTTGGGTTACTATCAAATGCCTATTTCTGGGAAAATGCACAGAGATTTCCTATGGGAACTTTCGTTACTACGACCAGCTAAAAACATTACAATAACTAAACCCGAGAGGTTTAGAATGGTCACTCTCAAGATAACAGGAATTAACAAAGCTTACACCACACCCCGGGTTGTTCTCAAATTCATGCTGTGTAATGTTAAGAAAAAGTGTTCGGAATGAGCGAGAAATCCCGTATGTTTATCAGCTAGAGGTGGAATGAGTACTGATAACGCATTGGCCCTTCCCACTACATCCGGCCACTGTACGCGTGTCCATTATTTTCGCTTAAAGTATCGCATTATCACGCTTGACCATTGGAATAGGATGGTCGGTTATTCGTGCGGACACACACACACACACACACACACACCTCCCTTTCCCCAATCGGCATTTGTCCACCATACAGAGATGACCACTTGACGTGCTAATGTCCAGCCGTATCGGTTCGAGATTGTTCGGCTACTCACCAAGAGGACAGATAGTGGTGTTTGCGACTCTTAATGCAGTGGTTAACCTTCTTCAGTCCAGAACAACAACAGAAATGTTTTCCCGACAACAGAAGGCCTTGATATTCGAACGCTTAAGTGGTATTTGCATGGACCATTTTGATTGTTTCGTTAAAAACATGATTTTTTTAAATAACATAATTAAATAATTTAATTTCAAAAACAAAAGTCTGAAATCCACGGAACTGATTTAGAATGGTCAGACAAATGCAAAAAGGGGCCATCCGTAAAGTTTGCAAGTTCAATTTGAGGTACTTTTTTAGTCCTCACGTCCGTTTGTTTGATACGCTTGGCCTCAGCTTCTCCTTCCCACATATACGAGCGTACAGCAATTACAATGGTGAACGTCCATGATAATGCCTTGATGTTCTTTAAACTTCTAGTGATGTTTTACATGGACCATTATTTCACCGGTTCGTTAAAAATATGACTTTTTTTGGTGTAATTAAACAACTTCATTTGCTGAAGAAACTTAGTTAAACGAAACTGTTTAATTAATTATCATAATTAAAGAGCGTACACACGCTCTCTAGAATTCCAAAACCCTTTCCCCTAATGTAAGCTTTTCATACGCTGAAAGCACCTTCCACCTTCCTCCTACCTCCACCCTCATTAATTTGAACAGAGAGAATGTTTTCATAACTTGTGTACGTTTGTTTTTACTGCTTGGTGGATTTTTGACGTTTCTGTTTCCGTACACATGAAAACACAGTTTAACGTGCAATATTCCCCTGTCAGTGTTTTACTGGGGCTTTGCCAAACAAAAGGGTGACTAAACAAGATGGTGTCACTAATAGGCCTACATTCATTAAAAGAACCACATTTGAACACTGTCCCAAGAGAGTACAATTCCTCTAGTCACTTATTATGGGATTATTGTGAGAAATATTGTGCATGCGTTCTTTTCGCGATACGTTCACAAGTTTGCAAGCGGACCTGCACGAAAAGAACAACTGCAAAAATATTTGCCAATAAAAAGCTATATAAACTAAACCCCACAATTTGATAAGTAACATTTCTTTGAATGAAAAAGAAGGAAATCATGAAACTTTTCTTTAAAGACGAAGTTGACACAGATTAGATTTGGAAAACTTCACCAAAACTTCGCAAGTACTGGTACTCTACGATACGTCACCTTAAATAATGATGTAGTAAACAAGCGTGAAATGTGGGAAATTATTTCGCGCTATCGTATTTCTAAAGAAAGTACAAGAAACTCCCATCTGAGGGTAGAATAAAACTTTAATCACAACTGGAAACAAATGGTGCTTGATTACATTACTATGATCTGCTGATTTTGTTAACGAATGAAATTTAATCTTGTTTAAATGTAAGGCCAAGGTAGTCGAGTGAATTCGTTTGAAATGAGTAACGAAAAAAAAAACGAATTATACGTTTCAATATTAGATTGGTTGCGCTTTGAGTACAAGTCTGTTTTAGAGTGAGATGTGAACTATAGACTTCAGCGGGACCTTGCGCATTTGTGGGACCCAAACAGGCC
The DNA here is from genome assembly GCA_963931925.1 of Onchidella celtica. Classification (NCBI taxonomy): domain Eukaryota; kingdom Metazoa; phylum Mollusca; class Gastropoda; order Systellommatophora; family Onchidiidae; genus Onchidella; species Onchidella celtica. The sequence goes on from OZ007577.1 coordinate 33,077,134, forward strand.
TATCTCACTAGTTCGGACGGATCAAAACTGACTCGAGTCGGCTGTTGGAAAGAGAAACTTCGCGAACGGAGTCAGATCAGACTCAAAAAGGAACTTGACCCAGGGCGCCATCAGTCGGACTAACGGAAATATTTTTTTTTGTTGAAAATAATACATGTTGTTTTCTTCAATGGTTGTATGTGAGTCACTGTGAAGCATTTCCTGCCTGTCTTTCATTTTAAACCTCAACTGCTAACTATCAATAAAGTATATTCTAACTGAATGTGTAGATTTCATGCATGTCTGAAGAAGGCACTGTGACGGAGGATCTATAAAAAAAAATTAATTTCTGACCTGGACCCACAGCGCGTCTTGTCCTATAGATCTGAAAGGGGCTAAGATTTACACCTTGATTTAAGAATGTTTATGCGCATTTACAACACTTTCTTCTTCAGATCTATGCCAAACAACTTTTGAGAATTTCACCAGTGAAATAAAATTTATACAGTACTATTTTAATTTTATTTGTGAAATTTAGATTGACGAAGCTCTGAATACCAAACATGAATAAAGTACCCGTGGACGGCGTAAAGTGGCCGCTATTATGCCGGCACGCCGTAAAACCCTAACTTAAATTCAAACTAAGCTTATCACCACCTTACCTTTTATGCAGTACAAATGAATTTTTTGAATAAGATTAAAATGAATTATTGTTACATAGTCTGGCTTGTAATCACATGTAAACTTTAAGACAGGAATAAACGTTTCATTTATTTAAGAAAAAAAATTAATGTATAATTACTCTAAAGAAAAAAAAAGAAATCTGAATAAACAAGAAAGAGCTTAAAGAATAAAAGTATGCAAGTCAAATATTTTTCTTTTCTTTTAAAAGCCGGCTGTATTCTTTTGCATTGCTGAATAAATTAAAAATTCCAAGTAAGGCAGAACTGAAAGATAATGTACTAACCTTTTTTACAAATTCCTTCCACAAGTTCACTACTGCTAAGCACCCAGTCATTCAGTACCTTGAACTGAAGTTGTCCCGCGTAGATTTTTTTTTTTCTTGAGTTAAAGCAAACTTATAATTCAGCTGGAAACGTGGACGAGACGAAGTGTTGAACATTTGTTTAAAAGTTGGTAGTTCCCTTGAAAGGAATAAATGCTGGTAGGTAGTTCAGCTTTTGTGACTGGGTTTTATAGGCTTTCAAGCGGTGACGCGTGTGAGAGATCTTGGGCCGCTTTGCTGATGCAATGCAGTTCGGCTTGTACCGGTAGCACCAATCAAATTGTTAGAGGGTCGTGTGTAAAACAAAGCCTCGATATGAAATAAAAGTTCATAGCGATACGCGGTGACTCTGCGTAATTTTAAGAAATCCAGGCTGTTCTAGATGATTCTCAAAGTAATGTCTTTTAGGTGTTTATTTCAGGAGGTTCGCTGCCCTTGGCATTTACACCTCACGTTTCTAGTTTATATTTTTCTTATTCTTGTTTCTGTGTGTTATTGTGGTAAGGATTAGTTGAATATTTTTTGTTTCAGAATTTTGCCCGAGCAATGACCTTTGTCGGCCCGCTGTCTTACGATGTAAGTAGTTATAGCTGTTATTTTTGGTCTTTAGTTTAGGAGGTTGACTGCTCTTGATATTTGCATCTCACATGTTTTGTTTTTTTTTGTCAATGTTTTTTTTTTTTGTGTATGTGTTTTTTGGTAGGAATTAGTTTTTCTTTTTTTTTTTTAAAGTTTGCTCGTGCAGCGGCCTTGTAAGGCCTGCTCTTCTCGAGTTCCAACTGCTAAGGTATCTTTAAACTGCGGAAAGTGCACACGAGCCCTCGGAGTTTTTCGTCCTTGTCCGAGAAGACCAGATGTTCGATCCTACTTTCTATAGGATCACGGACAGGAATTTATCCCCCCCCTCCCCCCCCCAAAAAAATTCCAACATGCCCGCACGGACCTGGAATCGAATCCGGTATCTTCGGCATGAGAGGCGAGCACTTTGCCTCTAGACCAGGGGTCACCAAACTTTTTTCACAGAGGGCCGGATAACTGACAGACTTACAAGCGCGGGTCGCATAAGCAATTGTCCATCCCGTAGCTCTAGATATCCCTTGTTTTATCAAACAAAATCAAGGACCATGGCGGGCCGGATGAACTGACGTCGCGGGCCGGATCGGGCCCGTGGGCCGTAGTTTGGTGACCCCTGCTCTAGACCAACGTGTCCCCAATTAGTTATAGGCTGGAGATGATGGCGTTTTTATTAGTAAACTTATTAGATCTATTTCGGTTTTGATTGTATGGTTTGAGTGAACGCACACACATACACACAACACACACACACACACACACACATACAGCCCAGTAAAACGAGGTCGTGGCCGAATGAAGAGGGGGGGGGCGGGGGAGGGGAGATTAAATGGTCTTGTCCACAGCATCCCCTCCGCTTCGCTTTTTCACGGAAAATGATGTACGAAAAAGTGAAACACTCTCTGCCTCTGTAGCAGTGAGTGGACGGAGCGGAACGGACGCTGTGGACAATTTTACAGAGGTAAAAAGTGTTTTACTTTCGTCATATATCATTTTTCCGAAAATACCGGAACGAAGAGGATGCTGTGGACACGAGCACTAAATCAAGAGAGTGGGCCATGACCAGGAAGTTAAGATAATACCACTCAGTCATTTAACCAGTGACATCACATTTCACGGAATCCTCTCGCCGTTGATTCAGAATAGGAGCAACCTTCTCCTGGAAAATGTGTGCTCTAATTTTCCGAAAATAACCTGTATTTCTGCAAAGTACTACTCGTTCGAAATCACTGACACTTGACCATAAAGCTTGATATTACAGGCTATTCGGTAACTTTGGAAAACCCATTTGGGGGGTGAGGGTGGGAGATTATCGATTAAGATTTTGTTCTAGTGGGTGTAAAGTGGACCAACTTTAAGTTTGCGGCCTGAATTGGACAGTTTTTGAAGTGACCTGTTCTGAAGGAAAAAAAAAAGGGAAAAAAGGAAGGAATGAAAGAAAGAAAGAAAGACAGAAGGAAAGAAAGAGGACCCTGTCCTTAATTTTTAGCATTATCATGTTCATTTCTTACTGAAATAAACATTTCTTGATCTTTTTTTTTTCAATTAGTGTCCAAATTGGACTTAAATTTAAAGTTCTCTTAGTCTTACGTTGATTTTAATCCATGGTCACCGTGTAAAAATAAAATAGAAAAAAAAATAAAAGTCACGTTCTTATTTCAAAACGATCTAGTTGTTTACAGGTTATCATCAGAATTCCGTGGTGTGGTTGAGCAAGTGTAGAATGATCACCAATGTTTCTTAGAATGGAAGAGGATCGGGGCCATCAAGGCTTTATTATAATTATGGAGAGACGGGGGAGTGCAAAAGCCTAATAAACAAATTACAGACAGCCAAGTGGCACTATAATTATTACAGAGAGATGGATGGATGGATGAAGGGATGGATGGATGGACAGAAGGAAGGACGGTCAGGCGGATGGACAGACGGACGGTCTGACCGACTGACCGACCGACCGATCAATTGATAGACAGACAGGCAGACATGGATGGATGGGCGGGTGGGTGGGTGGACAGATAGATAGATAGATAGATAGATAGATAGATAGATAGATAGACAGACAGACAGACAGACAGACAGACAGACAGACAGACAGACAGACAGAAAGATAGATAGATAGATAGATAGATAGATAGATAGATAGATAGATAGATAGATAGATAGATAGATAGATAGATAGATAGACAGACAGATAGATAGATAGATAGATAGATAGATAGATAGATAGATAGATAGATAGATAGATAGATAGATAGATAGATAGATAGATAGATAGATAGATAGATAGATAGATAGATAGATAGATAGATAGATAGATAGACTATACACGATGATAACATTCTCACACTATAGTTAAACTTAAAAAACGATCAATCTTTACACATGTTTATTTGGGATAAGACTGTAGTAATTTAGTATTTAACGGTAAAGACCAACAGCAGAAAAGCTGAACGCTTTGTTGGTGCTTGTGAAATTGGGAGAAATCATAGAAATACAGCAAAATTTCACCACCCGGAAGTCAAGAATCTGTCCCCGTTAATATGTGCTTCAATGTGTTCGCTAGTTCTTCCTGTTTCTTCTGAGGGAATCCGATGTTTTTGGTGTGTCATAGATGTTTGAATTCCTTAAACTGAAACCATGTAAAGTGGGTCTGCCGGATGGGCGCCAATGTATGTATCTGGCAGGGGCTGGGGAAGAATAAAAAATCTTATTGAAGAACTTGTGTCGTGATGAAGGGTTCCATGACATCATGAACAGAAAAGTATTTCCTGAGTAAGTACATGTGTACGAAAAACTAATTTTATCTCCACGTAAAATTTGAAAAAGAATGAGAAATCAAACTAAATCGTCAAATAGTCGGGCAGATAGAAAAAAAAATACACTGACTATCTCTGCCCTCATATCGTGTAACTTCTATCAGTAAGCAGCTCTGAAATCTATACTCCGGGCCTTGGCTCAAATCTGAGACTAGAAGTAACTTTGTGGCCAAGAAGGTCATCAAAATTTATGTAAAATGAAACTTTTGTAATTGTAAAATTAAATACAAACTCTGCTGCCACAAATTGTTTTTCCAAAACGTTGAAATTTATTCGGCAAGTCCAATCAGAAAACTATGAAATTGAAAAGTGGTCGTAAAAGAAAATAACAAAGAAGAAAAAACGTTGTATTTTGCTGCCAAACCTTGCTTTAGTAACAATTAAACTGGAAACTATACAACAAATTGTAAAGAAAAATTAATTCTAAAAGAAGAAAAAATAAGACTTCAGCTTCTAGGGTCTACTTTGGCTCGCTAGCCCGAAATAATAATAATCTTACTATAATTGAGCTAGAGGGTGAATCTGTAAGCGGTTAAAACTTCGCGACTAGGCCATCAAAAATTATGAAACTTGGTGTACTGCTTCAGTTTTTGACGAAGCTTTACGTGGACACATTCATTTTGAACAAAAGTCAGTCTTTACTATTATTTATATTAAAATTTTTGAGCCGCAAAAACAAAGGGGCATTTTCATCGGAAAGGACCGAAAAACGTGACGGGAAATTGCGCTCTACGTCGTTATTTACACATTGCCGGCCGAAAGTCAAATTATCATATCTGTGTAGTCTGCAAGAATTGTGGTATAACAAAACAATTTGTTAGTCTTTGCATCAAACCTAAGTGCCGTTATGAATGCGACCTAGATCTAGCTATACAGCTGGATGTGATACAAGGAAGTTTTGCAAGGTTTACCTTGCAGGGGTCGGCTAGTAATAATAATAATGAGAAGAAGAAGTTCAAGTTCAAGTTTAGTTTATTATAGGCCTGGCGGCCAATTCAAAACACACAAGAATCATGTGAACAATCTTAGAAAACATTAAACAAACAAACAAACAGACAAAAAGCATGATCGTTCACTCTCTCCGCTCCCTGCAGCATTTATACACTTACTTATTATAGTATACAGTCAAATACAGCTTGTAATTGCCAGCAACAGTCATCATTTTCAATCCCCCCCCCCCTACATAACCGATCTCTCCTCACCTTTATCTGTTGTAAATTTACTACAATTGAAAATATCACTATAATTTATTCTTTCACTCGAAGGTGAATTTAGTTTTCAGACTTCGCCAGGAGAAGTCACAAAGCGACATTATTGTATTCGTTTAGAACATTATGGCAAAACAGTGCAAACGAATGTAGTTCTCTATCGTGCATCGACGACAGAAAATGTATAAGCTTAAACATGCTTGGTCTAACAAGTAGCCAAGACGGTAAAAACTGTTTCCTTATATCTTTGAATTTTTTGCAAGTTAATAACACGTGAAATTCGTCCTCCAATTCATTACAGGTCTCACATAATCTCATAACATACTCCAGTTTAGGCCTCTGCCACCTTCCCCTCTCCACCATAAAGTTGTGAGAGCCCAATCTTATCTTTGCTATGGCTATCCTTAAATGCTTCTGCTTTACTTCATGTAAGTAATTTTCTGAGTAAAATTCAACAGCTAAATGTCTATATAGCCGATTCTCACTTAAATGTTCTATGTCACTTCGACATGTTTGTTGAAAATTGTCACGTAGACGTTGTTCAAATTCAGATAAAAACAACGAAGTTTGATCAACTTTTTGACTTTCCCAGATGTATCCAAATCCAGATTTCTCCAGTATTTTCTTTGACAGTGAAGCCCAGTTAATTGTACTTGTGTAGTTTTCTGTGGCTGATAATAATCTGCTATAAACTTTTTTAACGGTACTATTGTCGTCTAAGCCTAATATTTTAACCCAGAATTTCATTAGTCTAACCTGACGGTCAATTTTTAGAGGATAAACTCCCAATTCAAAATATATAAAAGCATTTGGGGTTGTTTTTCTTACACCTAGAATAGACCAGAAATGTGAGGTGGACTCGCTCAATGGGCCAAGCTTCAGCAAAACCCCAGATTTCACAAGCATATAAAAGTATAGGCTTTATTAATGTATTGAATAGTCGTAGCTGTAACGAAGGACTCAGCTCTGGATTTTTATGCAAATAAGCCTTCAAGCCAAATAAAGCTCTCTGTGCTTGATCCACTAGCGCCTGAATACCTTTAGAAAATTTACCTGTACTCTAAATATAAATCCAAGATACTTGAATGTACTAACGGTTTCCAGAGTTATATCATTGTACATCCATCTATCCCGCACGCCAGACTTCCCTCCCTTGCTAAAAACCACACACTTTGTCTTACCAGTATTCACAGTCAAACCCCACCCATTACAATATCCATTTCAGAGCATTCAAACCTTGTTGTAGTCCTTGCCTACTATCGCTAAATAAGACCATGTCATCTGCGAACATCAGTATCATTATCAAACATTCTTCTATATGTACGCCCTTGACATCTTTTGCAGACAACCAATCATGCAAGTCATTAATAAACATCGAGAATAAAAATGGCGACAAAGATTCACCCTGAAATAGTCCTACATTTGACGAAAAGAAACAAGTATCAGTTGCTTCACTCACACTGCTGGCATCCCTCACACATAACCTGATTTTACTATACATGTTTTTCAAGAAGAATAACAGATAGACAGATAGATAGACAGATAGATAGATAGGTAATGAACATTTGAAAAGCTTTTCTTGTAACCAAATCCTACATGAACCCTCACGGTTTCTCTGCTGCCTGTTCGAATTTCATTCAGAGGATCACGAAACATGTGAACAGATACTTTGAATAGATATTTCAGGAAACGGCATTTGTCACCACCTGTCTATTCCAATGTTGGAAATTTTGGGAAAAACCCATTGGGAAAAACCTTGTGAGGGCGCGAGTTTGAACGCTATTTCAAACACACGGAACAAAAAAAATCAAAGCCATATGAGAAAGCTCCCCCCGTGTATTATGATTAGGTCTCATGTACTCGTGACGAGGCCACTTTCTTTAGCAGAGTCAAATGGAACATTTCTAGCCCAAATATTGACTTTGCTTGGTCAGTCCTGCCCAGTGGTCATTTCTGATAATGCTTAACCTCTCCTTTATTTACTGCCGCGGGCCATTATGTCGTTACTCCTTTTGTTTCTACGGACTATCAACCCAGTCTGCCCTACCCATAATCTCAGGACATGTTACAGAAATCAAAACGAGATCGCCCACACCCAGAAAAGAATGACGTCATCAGAAATTGCTGATCTAGAGTATCCAAAGAGAAAAGGAAAACAAATCCCAAATCTTTTTCAAACCAAATCAAACCTGGGCTGGGCGTGTAGTACGCACGCACGCACGCATATTTACAGTGATATAATGTGGTTTACGTCATGGTAAAGGGTTCAGTGGAAGTGTGCCTTTTGCGAAGCATTGGTAAAGAAAGCGGAAGGGTGTGTCGGACATCATAGGTCATTAATTGCATCACCAACTTGAAAAGCATAAAAGTTAAAACGGACATTCTCACATCAAAACAGAAATTAATGTGTTCCAGACATTTACAAACATATAAGTACTCAGGTCTGGTGACCCTGCATCACCTGTTAATAAATACAAGAATACTCAAACACGGACCGCTTTAACGTATAATGTGTGTAGCCTACCACAAGCTCTTTGAGCAAACCTATGATGGCAAAATTTGATGCGTTTTGATTAAGTGATTCGGGAGATTACCCTGACGGTATGCAAGTAAAAACTCAGAAATATGATTGTAGATGAGACATTTTAAATACAAGTTCAAGTTTATTGAAAGTCTAACACCAGATTCATAACATACACAAGAATCACAGATACAAGATTTGTAAAAAAAAATAAAAAAAACAACGCACTTGGTCATGCACTTTCTCTGTTCCTTGTAGGCTAGGACAGTTTACACATTTAGTTCAAATTATATGCAATAATACGTTTCCTGGCTGATAAATACCATGCAACAATCACCATTCTTGAATTTTATATGAAAATATCACCAAGATTTACATTCATATTCACACAAAGAAGAATTCAATTTTCAGACCTCACAAGGAGAAACCCACAGAGGGACATTACTGTACTAGTTAAGCCTCTAGTGCCGAGACGAAAATTTGCCATTCCCAAAACTTCTGAAACAATATGCTGAACTGATTTTAAATACATGTAGTCAGACTATTGTAAAAATACAAACCATATCTAACTAGACAAATGCATTTGTTTACAAAATGGGAAGAAGAGGTATGTCAAAAGGCAGAGCATTTTGGCCCCGGGTGATCTATTTCAAATATGGTACACTGGGCGGTAGAGGGTTAAGTATTTTATGGCATCAGACCATACCACGCGCACCAACCAACTATCTGGATCTCATTGAAATTCAATATCGTGACATTAACGCCCAACTAGTCGCCCGATCCAATTCGGCTAGAGCACGCGTGGTCTTCTTTCTTCCTTTCTTGAAGGGCGGACAGACGTGTTGAGCTCTTTATTTTAGGAGGTTTCGCTGCCCTTGGCATCTACACCCCACTTTTTCTTGCTTTATTTTTCTTGTTGTGGTAGGGATCATTTTTTTAGAATTTGCCTGCTCTACACGGCCTGTTCTTCCGGATTTTCCAACTACCAAGCTTTCTTTAACGTGCACAACGTGCACATGGCCCTCCGAATGTTTCGTCCTTATCCGAGAAGACTAGGTGCTCGATCCTACTTACCATAGGACCAGGGACAAATTGAAAATTTCCAACATGCCTGCACGGACCGGGATTTGAACCCGGTACCTTTGGCATGAAAGGCGAGCACCTTGGCTCTAGACCACCGTGTCTATCTTGAAAGGCAGGCTCGACTAACATTTTCTTTTAATTTTCTTTCCTATGTCAATGACAGTGCTCAAAAGTAGGAGTGACCACGAGGCAGGGAACCCAGTATACTTTGATCACTGCAAAAGTGCAAGCAGTAAGCGTGGTTATAGGTATGTGACTAAGCTGTCCAAAGTTCACAATGCCCAGGTCACGTACTAAACACCAATCAGCTGTTTCTGGAGTGACGCAGGGCACACGTGAAAGGATAACATAACTCTTGACCGCTGCTCGGAAAAGTTACGTATCCCTTGGGTAAGTATTTGTAAATGGGGATTCAAGGACAATGGTTATCGGCGTTCTTTCACACGTGTTTCTCTCCCCCTCCTCCCTCTCTCTCTCTCTCTCTCTCTCTTCCTCTCTCTCTCTCTCTCTTTCTCTCTCCCTTGCTGTCTCCCCCTTCTTCCCTCTTCTTCATTGTTTTTCTTGGCATTCACTTCATATTAATTTTAATGGTTTTTCATCTATTTCTCTGTTAGCCATCTGTATTTACCCCGTCTTTCTGTTTTCTTAACTGTTCGTTCTCTGTTTATCCATCTATCTCCATCGGTCAATCCACCCACCCACCCACCCATTCATCCGTCCGACCGTCTATCTATCTATCTATCTATCTATCTATCTATCTATCTATCTATCTATCTATCTATCTATCTATCTATCTATCTATCTATCTATCTATCTATCTATCTATCTATCTATCTATCTATCTATCTATCTATCTATCTATCTATCTATCTATCTATCTATCTATCTATCTATCTATCTATCTATCTATCTATCTATCTATCTATCTATCTATCTATCTATCTATCTATCTATCTATCTATCTATCTATCTATCTATCTATCTATCTATCTATCTATCTATCTATCTATCTATCTATCTATCTATCTATCTATCTATCTATCTATCTATCTATCTATCTATCTATCTATCTATCTATCTATCTATCTATCTATCTATCTATCTATCTATCTATCTATCTATCTATCTATCTATCTATCTATCTATCTATCTATCTATCTATCTATCTATCTATCTATCTATCTATCTATCTATCTATCTATCTATCTATCTATCTATCTATCTATCTATCTATCTATCTATGTGCTTTGCCAGTTTCTCCACGTCTACATGCCTTCTCACCGGCCTTCCTACCTAGTTATGTACTCACCTCACAGTAAGCTATCATCCACAAGCCAGCTGGAGCACAACCTAGTTTTCCGTGTCGACGCGCTGTGAAAAATTCTCTCAAACACGAACTCATAAAGAATTGATAACATTTTTAACATTAATAAAAACCCTACCAATTCTACAGAAATCCTACATAAATCAACATCGGACTGACGTAGGGGTACTGACTGCATATATAGATTAATTAGCTTGTCCGTAAATCCGCCACTTGGTTTTTACAAGGCATGGCATGACAGCCAAGTACACATCGGCCCCTTAGAATGACAGAGTTCTATCTCCACTTCAATGGCTGAATTGAGTTACACACTACACACTACTTCTACGGGCCTTCTCTATTGTGTGTCAAAGTATCAAGCAGATTCCGTGCTCAATTTGTAAGTATTACTAAATAGAAAAAAAAAATTGTTTTTGCTCTAGAAGCTATGATCACATGAAACTTCAACCCTCGATTTCTCCAAAGTTGACGGAATTGAGTTAGAACCGTGTCATTGCATTGTGAGGGGACGACACATTAAAAGTACCTATCTCTTTTTGTTGCACAACACGTCAACCCTGTGCACTAGGATATTGTGTTTACAGGCAGCCATGTCAACCGAGAAACGATGGCAAACAGTGATTTACAAGGAAGTGCAGCTTCGAAGCCATGTAATCTCTATACATGTCATTTTCACGTTAGGAGTACACCATGGCGGTTTGAGTTTGAGACAGCACGTCGACACGATCACACCGTTCTAAGAAAAAGTAAGGCAGATAGACAGAAAATAACAGATCGATGGGCCAGGAGATTACCCGGCCGGAAACGCCCACCAAAAATCCACAGCAATATAAAATGGAAGACAAAAATGCCTGACATAAGAACAGGCCGCTGCCCGGGCAAAAATTAAAATAAAATTCATCTCTACCATTCCCTCCCCCTCCCTCCCTCATCTCTCTCCCGCCCCCCCCCCCAAAAACGCCGACCGGCGCTGCACTGTGGCGACGACATGCCTGCTCCAGTTGTAACTGGGCTGCAATGGCACAAAGGCAAATTTCCCAAATGGGATTAAAGAGTTATACAAATACAAATTATGTATGCCCTGTTGGCTTGCATGTCTTTTTTTTTCTTTTCTTTTCTTATAAGATGAGATACGAATCACTTTATTTTATCCCATGCTGTGGCCTAGAGGCCAGGTGCTCGCCTCCCATGCCGAAGGTACCGGGTTCAAATTCCGGTCGGTGCAGGCATGTTGGAATTTGGGGATTTTTCGAATGTTCTCCTGTCCCTGATCCTATGGGAGATAGGATCGAGCACCTAGTTTTCTCTGATAAGGATTAAAAAAGCTCGGGCACGTTGTGCACGTTAAAGATACCTGGGCAGTCGGAAATCGAAAAGAGCAGGCCGAACAGGCCGCTGCCCGGGCAAAATTCTAAAAAACGAATCTCTACCACAACAAGGAAAATAAAAACAAGAAAAGTGAGGTGTAAATGCCAAGGGCAGCGAATCTCCTAAAAATAAAGACCTGATCACTTTATTATCCTACTAGGGAAATTCTCTTGCATAGAGCATTTAAGGGCACATAGTTACAGGGTACTAACATCTTACGCATCATTATATCTATTCTATATTTCAGTAACTTGCAACCTTTGGCATGACTAACTGACCAAACTATACACGCTTCAGGCTTTAAATTTGGCAGGAAGGTGGCAATTGAGATACGGAAGATGATGGCTATATTTAAAAATTGTTTACTTCGAGCATGTATTTTTAAAAAATGACAATGTTGAATACTATGTAACATCTGTATTTTAGCATGTTTCTTTCGTAATATATAGTACCGTGCATGTCATAAAAAGTAACCGTATCAAGCGTTCAGTTTGGTGCGTAATGTTGTGGTGCGCATGAGTTTTGAAGCAAGACTGTAGTTTATTACTTTTATTATACTAGAGAGAGAAAGGGGGGGGGGGGGGAATCACATGATTGTTTATTCTGGGCAATGCCCGGTAGCTCATCTAGTAAACACATATTACACCTCAGTGAACTCAATAGCGGGCGGGCAAACCATATAATTATGAGGAGTCAAAAACTTTCCAAAAAAGAAAGAGTTGTATGTAGCAAAGCCTGGCGTAAGAAGTAATACCGAAATGATACATTAAAACGCGAAGAGACAGGGAAGATTGTATCCTTTGCGTATTGTTTATTGGAGGAGGCTGTGATTCATACAACTTTTTCTTTTTGCCAGATTTTGTCTTTGCTTAAAGCCTTGCTGCGATCTCACAGTTTTTCTCTGGTTTTTATAATATTACATAAAGACATGGTAAGGAACTTAGTGAAATAAATATATCTAGACGTAAAAGGGCTGGTTGCCGTTTTGAAAAACAGCGTCACATTATACAGTGTTTTAATATCAGTGTGACCTTGCTGAGGAGAACCTGTGGTCTAATTTTTGACTCCAGGGCCATTGCTGACCACGGAATTTATGGGTCTCAGCTGTACTAAGCATTTACCACAATAGCACTATCGATCGAAATTATTAGGTCAGTCAAATGGACAAAATCTATCAGCTGATTGGTGACTCATAGCGGCCAATGTCCGGCTGAGGTCAGCGTCACACGTTTACTGCCATTTGAAGTGGTCAGAATCAAGTGCGTAGGTCAAAGTTTCGAAAAAAAAAATGTGGGGGGGGGGGGGGGGGGAGGGGGGAGATTGTTTTAAAGTAAGTTGGGCTAAGGTGATTTTCATTTTTTGCAAAAAATTATTTGGGCACCTTCGATTTTCAACATTCTAAAGTAGAAGGTACTATTTGATACCAGTTGTCTGAACACCCACAGTATCATCTTTAAGAAGAAAAAAAGTATGTCTGTGGAAGAAATTTACTGAAAAAAACAACAACAAACAGTGGCTATCTTCAGCGGATCCTAATATGATTACAAAGCCGAACAGAGCAAAAGAAATTTATAATTAAATATTATTACCTGTTGTTCACAGTTCAGCTATGAATTATTATGTAAAATACTTTGGTCCCGCTAAAGCTGGGTTTTCATGTGTACGGAAACGGAAACGGCCACGATAAGGTAAAAAAAAAAAAAAATCCACCACGTAGTGGAAAGAAAGAGTGTTTCCATGTGTGCGGATACTGCGTTCCAGTCCACACTAAGATATTCCTTCTATTTCACTAATTGAAGGGATTTTGATGTTTCCCTTGTCGTTTCAGTTTCCGAACACACAGAAACTCAGCTTAACAATAGCCATCGAAAAGACTAAAATTATGTTCCCACTACGACATGAGATGGCAAACGTGTTGTGAAAATTGATTGCAATCCATTGATGAGTTATGAAGAAATGTGAGCAAAAGTGAATCCGTTTCTTTTGGACATGGCTGTCCACATTTTGACATTGGTGGCACGCTGAGCCAAATCAGGTTTGTCTCGGTTTAAACGTGAGATGTAAACTGTGGCATTGGACGGAACCTAGCGCACTGGTGAATCCAAAACAGGTCTGTCTTACTAGTTCGGGCGTGTCAAAAGTGTCTTGAGACAGCTGGAAGAGAGTGAAACCTAGTGCACCGAGTCGAAACAGTCGCAAAAAAAACTTGACTTGGTGCGCAACACATATGGACACGAGACTATCACGTTTGCACGTTATACAGTGTGGGAACAAGTGCACCTATATCAAAGATAATAGGATTGATAAGATAAGACAGCTAGTGCTTTTAGCGTGCACAGATTTCTCACCGCCACCTAGCGGCAAACGGGCGGAAGTCATGAAAAGTGCCGTATTTTACAAAACCGAATAGGGAAAATACTGAATTTTGTTCACTGTTCAGCTAATGCTATAGGCCTTGATCGACGCCACTTATTGTGGAATGTAACCTCAATCGCTATGGGAAAAAACTCTGGGTAATTTTTCATTTTGTTTTTTCAGCCACAGTAGCATTGTCACAATTTTGCATCATAAATTTACCATTATATCAAGCATTCTTTTCATACTATGCACCATGGGCCCCTCCCCCGATCAGCGCGCAAATTGTGTGCACGGGTTGTTTTTTTAGTGGTGCGAAGAAGAGTGTCTCATTTTATCGTTTCTAGTATTTTCTTTGTCTATAATCTAGCCTTGACAATCGGCTACAGGTCAAACGCTGACCTGATCTTTAAACTGAGCATGCGGTCAGCACGGCACGCGAACTGGGAAACCGAAGGCCTCCGGTCAAAGAGGGTCGGCAGTTTGGAGGGGGCGGGGGGAGGGGAAGGGGGGCTTACGTTGAGGTTTGAGTTCCATTCCCACTTAAGCTTGAAATAATGTTGCTATTGAAATGATTCTATGCAGTGGCCATGGACTTTCACGATCAAACCCGTATTATATCACATAATAAAGTGCCTATCGAACTTGTTTACTGGTTCTATCATGGGGACCACACAAAAGTGCGGAGGACCTTCCCAGCCAGCACCCTTACGTTAATCCGGTGTATATTTGTGCAGAATGTCCATACGGTTGGTGGGATTACCGTAAGGGCGAGTTCCCTACATCATTCCTTTGTGCAAATCTTGATCTAAATCCTACGCATCAGATCTTCGTAAGGTATTGACAAGGTAATTTTACACTAGAGAAAAGGGCTGTTTTACTTGAAATCCATAGATTTAATGATGGCGCCCCAAGCAAACCTCTTAAACCTCAGTTTTGGAACTCCAGCGACAGCAAAACTCAGGTCTCTTCAAAATGATAATTATCATATAGTACTTGCCATCACATACGTGTTTGGCATTACTTAATAGGTATAACATCAGACATTTAGTCCATTTTATTGATTAGGGTTGCCGCAATTCAGTTTTTTGGTCTCTCCTGTAAAATTTTCTCAAATTAGGCTATGAGTTTTGCTTAGAACACCGTATGTAGTTACATGAATAAGCATTTGAAATAATTTTATTGAACTATAAAATAAATTTCCTTCAAGAAAGTTGAAGGAGCCCACAGAACATTCTTACAAAAAGTTCGCGGCCTTAATTCTTCTAAGTTCCAATTCCATTTTTAAATATTTTTTTTTACACAACTCAGAAATGCAACGTTCAACGCTTGGGGCCGGGGTTTAGTATAATGATAAGAAGTTAGAGTAAATCGGAACTGTAAAAAGCTTGCTAAGTGCTACAACGCATTTTAAACAAGTGTCAGTGTGTGCATTTCAACGTGTGCATTTGTTATACCTCTTCTACATACTAAAAGATCTCCAGTTTTACAGACAATGTAGATAGAACAAACAGGAGGAACTAAAGTAGCGAAGAGTTGTCGCATTGTGCAGTCCAGAGGTTTCTTGATAGGCCCAAGGATATACTTGTAGGTTACTGAGTCCCAAATGTCAACTGATTTATTATCAGATTTACCCCCCCCCCCCCCATAATTATTTCAAATAACTCTCAAAGGACTTTGGAAATGTGACCCTTGCGTGTACTGCTTATCAATGTTATCTGGGCCACTTCTGTGTCGTTGTGACCTTGCGAGGTCACTGCCTTGTGGTCAGGATATTGAAAACAACTTGTTTTCTTTATGACCAATCATCTCAAGTCAGGGATTTTCAAGTTTTGATGGTCAGGTACGGACAATTGAAACATCCATTTGTAATTTTCATGACTTAACGAAAACTATGCTTTATCTTCCTTGTTTATATAACTATCACAAAACCTTTGTTCTTTGTTTTTACTACTTGAATAGCGAGTTGCTTTTATTGAAACAATCGATTCTATTCAACGAAACTGCGTCTGTGTTTGCGGTAAAAAAAAGTAAAAAATTATAAATAAATAATATTACAGACTGGGTTATAGGCACATTGCGGATATCGGCCATTTTAGCTGTCAGTACAGACGCATAACCATGGCGATGGTAGCATTGATTTTGATTCGTTAGCTGATTTGCTCTGCGAGGCACTTCAGGCGTCGCGAACCAATCGGCGGCAAGCTAAGAAAAAGTTCACTACAGTAAACAATGACCCGTGTGTTCACGCACATAGGAGACGTTCGGTCAATTCTTTCACTTCCTTTCTCTTGTTTACACGGATGGTAGGGAATCTGACCAGCTTGGATACATCCTTTCCACCCCTGTTATAACAGTCAACTGCAATGCAACCAGCAGGCATTTTAACCGCTTAGACATTATCTCGAAGTTACATTCGTCACCTGATCCACCCGCCATTTTAGATGTCGGAAGTGTAAAGGACTGAAGCAAGCACGTGGTCTGGGTCTATGCTGACATCTTTATTGCTGCTACATACATCATAACTCGTTTCCTGCTTGGGAAGCAACTCCTTAAATACTACCCTATAAGGGGAATGAACTACAATAATCAACAAATAACTGGCACAATAGTAGTTCTATTGTGTCCCTTGAATAGACTTACTACATGAAACATGATATGACAAAGCATTCTATTACATCTCTTCCTTCCTCGGATTTGATGCTATGTAATAATAACTGAGCCAAAGTCGTCAGAGTCAGAGCCTTCGGGGATGGGTCTCAGGTTGCTTCAAGTTGTATCAGGACTAAGTCAATAATTATAATCTAAGGCTGAAACAAAACATGAAATGAGCAAATTTCAAAAGTATCGACTGTGTTGAAGTTCTTTGGTTCAAATTGTTCATGGGTTAATTACTGGAGTGTTTATTGTTGGTAAGTAGATATTTGAGACATCTTTAAGGCACTGCCAAATGAATGGAAGACCATCTAGGTCTAGTCTATAGAGAAAGATCGTTAAGCTTGAGTTTGAGGTTCAGTCAAACAATAATAATGGCCTGATGGATTAGATTCTATTTTGTGTCACAATGTGTGTGTGCTCTTCCTAACCACAAGTAAACGATGAAACGAATAAGCTTGGATACGAATTGTATCAAATAAACGATGAGACCATACGGGTCAAAATAAAGGGCGACAAGGCTCAACGAGCTTTTGCCTTGTTGGTTCGTTGGGGCATAACATCAACATCTGGTGAGTGTCTGCTGGAATTGGAGAATGCCCATAGGAAACGATACGACTTGAACGTAGAATTCGATGCTCGATTTTGTTATCTAGATTAGATCTAGAATCATCAGTATCTCTGGTACCGGTAGTCTTCAAAGCGTTTGGGAGGTCTTCTTGTTCTCCTTGGTCTTTGTTCAGGTTCAGGAACAGGTTCGGGCTGAATTTGTTGGTTCTCATCACTGTGGTTGGTTTCAACTGGTGTTCCAGTTTCTGCTGTTCCTGTTTCTTCCTTGTACAGTTCGACTGGTTCTTCTTCACTTTCTTCTTCCGCGCCAGTTGCATGTTTCGGAGATTTCTTGAAGAAACTGCTGTTACGTGTGATAGATTTGTTGTTTCTTCTCGCGGTGATCATGGAACCTGTAGTAGATTGTACAACATATGGTGTAGGTTCATATGGAGTCATAGGATTGATTTTGGTTGTGTCTTTTACTAACACACTGTCTCCAATGTTGATCAAGGACGGTTTAATGTTTGGTTTCTTGTCCGCATGAAACTTCATTCGTTGCTTCGCCTTAGCATCGTTTTGTCTGATGATAGTGTCAATATCAATATCAGGACAGAGGTCTAGTTCAGTGGGAGGTTCAGGTAACTTCGTTTTCAAGTTTCTACCAAACAGTACTTGTGCTGGTGCTAGTCCTGTTGTAGAATGTGGAGTTGTCCGGTATGCGAGCAGAAATTTGAACATTTCTTGCTTCCATGATTTTCCTTCAGCTCTTGCAGCTTTGATGGATTTCTTGATTGTTCTCATTGTCAAGAACAGATTTAATTCATAAATGTTTCCACTGACTAAATTTTTGTGAGAGAGCAGTGAGTAATTTTTACAAACGTAATTATTGTGCGAGCCAGCATAACGTGGTCTCGTAAACAATTTGTTTTGAACAGGTTTTTTCCTAAAAGATAGACAGAAGGTGTGGGGAAGGATAGACGGACAGCGTAGGTGTGCATGACTGAGCACTTTTTATATCTCGTGTTTTGAACTAGGTTTAGTAGAGAGGGAAGGGGTGAGTAGGAATTAAATGTTATTGAGATGTCTGTTGACGTACAGAAAATCCGTGATCCAGAGTGAAAGCTCGGGGTTTTGAACATGTTAAGAATTTATTGCTATAAAATTACATTTTATTGTCTTGAGTGATTCGACCTTTGATGTCGACCCAAGGTCGTTGCGTAGGGCTGTTACTTAAAATAACTCAGTTCGGCAGCTGAGCTAGAAGTGGTTGCACCAATCACAATCCAGGAATTAGACGGTAAGCTGCAGATGCAGTCCAGTATTTAAGGCCATACAGGACTTAGTTCTGGGCCACATGTAGACAATCCATTTACGAGGTGGACGGCGAGCTCTCAGCCAGATGAGAAGTCATAGAGACGCAGCGATTGAGCTGATATGTACAGTGATGGAGCATGGTCAGAAATCTACGCTCCTGAGCCCAAGCCTACTTGTTTGAGCATTAAACCCACAGCGCTAATATCAACAGCCCTCACATTGTGAGGGCCGAATGGTGAGCTAAAGATTTTAATTCCATGCTGAATTTACAGCCACCTACACATGTAGACTGTTGACCAGTACTGCCAGACCACATGCATTTCCCGCGACCACGTGTGAACTACACCAGAGCGCTCCTGGCAGAGACGCTATATAAATATGTTTTAGTATGAAGAGAGATAGAACTTTAAACCTTACAGGATCCGTCGCCCTCGGGCGCGGATTCTTTTGAATGTAAATTTATTGTGACTTAGATAACTTCATATTACATTGCCTTAAGTACTTCATAGTTGCTCCTCAGCTTAGCTGAGCATTTTCAGTTGCTATTGTATTCGTTATCTATTGTATATTTTATCTTTGAATTTGTTAGATATATAAACTTTGCAGTCTGTTACTCAAATTGATTTATTTAGTTTTTAGAGTGAAAGTTGTTTAATTGTTGTTGTTTTTTTTTGTGCTCGTGTGATTGGGAAGCGGACCTCTTGATCTATATTCCCCAAAATCCCGATCCGCGACACTGGAGGGGACACTACACGACATTGTTTAATTTATAGTTTATTTAGATTAGATTATAATATCGTTTTTCTCTTTGATTAACTTTTGTTTCTTTTCAGTTTCAATGCTCACGTGGTCTTCACGTTGAGCTACTTTAATTACTTCATTGTATTTAGTTTTGTATACTGCTTTCTTTGATTATTTGTCCCACATATTTCCGGCTCTCCCATTGACCCGAGGATCGAGGCCAAGGAGACTTCAACGTAACTGAACGAAGAAAGACAAACGTACTGACTGTGGTGTACGCAAAGGCTAAAGGAATCTCCACCAGTTCCTTGAGTTAAGTGATTCCATCCTTAATATTGTCTGCGTTAAGGAGTTGAGTGTTCCTCCTTCTGTTTTACAGGCTGATTTTACTTTTTCTCTGTGTTTAGGAACTCACGGGCGATGGCGAGGGCGTTCTTACGTTTGCGGGTCCCCCCTGCCAAAGTGGCGGCTTGGTCGCAGACTCTGCCGTCTCGACGACAGATTGTGCGGTCTCGCAACACCAGTGGTTATTGAAACTGTGGGAAGTCGCATTCGCGAGAACGGACTTTGATAGGGATCTGTACACTTTGTTTAGATTGTAGCGTTTCCATCTTCCTCGTTGTTTTAGGAAGACGTCTCTCTTGTCCTCTTCTTAATCCTATCTGTAAATATGTTCAGACTGTAGAGTTTGTTATTGTCCGTCTTTTCTTGTTGGTCTGGCGTCTAGTTTCCTGTTTTTTTTTTATTACACCTTACGTACATTATAATTATACATTCCTTTGTTTAATATAATGCCTGTGTGAGTCATGTGTCTACATTGACGCATTGATTGAGTTATCTGGTTATTGTGACGTATAAGGCTGATACGCCAGAGTATATATTTATATATTGGGAATATTGATTCCCCATTCAAGTGCAGTTGTGCACCTGCCTTGAATATCCATTATATAATTACTGAAGTTATTGTTCTTTAAAAAGAACTACAGGTAATAAAATTACCTTGCAATTGCAATTATACAAGAGCTATAGAAAAATAGCTAAAAATATTAATCAACGATCTAATATTCGTTGATTCACATGTAATTATATATTACATCGGCAGTGATAACAGTAAGGACACTGCGATTTCATTGAAGAAGGAACATTGTTTGTATTTTGTCGTCTACTAGGGACGTCGACCCGACGAGTGCAAATTGCCTCAGGGATTAATAATCGCGGAGTTAAATAAGTAAATATTTTTTATCGCGTATCGGATTAACGTAAATACTACAGTGATAACATAGTACACTGCCAGACGGGTTATTGCGTGAATATATCCGGATACCTGTCCATTAACATTAATAGATCTCCTGTAGAGACCTATTGTGAGTGTAACGAATCATAATGGCCGATTACACTTCCTATATAAATTCAGCGAAGCTGTTAGGCATACCCGAGGACCAGCTGGCTTCTTGGTGCGAGAGTAGACTAAAAGAAGACCTAGCTAGAGAAGAGCGTGCCGCAGATAGAGCCGAGAAGGCCGCGGAACGCGAACGAGAAAAAGAAAAAGAAGAAAGAGAACGACAAAGAGAAATAGAAGAAAGAGCCGACAAAGCGGCTCATCGAGAGCACGAAATTGCCCTAAAGAAATTAGAGCTGCAAGGAAACCAACCCACCGCGGCTCCAAGTGTTCCAACGAATAATGTTAAAGCAAAACCAAAGCTTCCAACCTATAATGATAAGGTCGACCAGATCGATTCTTATATTCATCGTTTTGAGCTCCACGCGGTAGCCGCCGGATGGGAAAGAACTGAATGGACTTCGTGCCTTGCAAATTTATTAACGGGACGTGCACTTGAAGTATTCCATGGCCTCAACATCGAGGATTCTAAAAATTACGACATCCTTAAAAAGGCTCTTTTAAAGCGTTTTCAACACACCGAGGACGGTTTTCACCAAAGATTCCGGAGTTGTAAGCCAGATCCGTCCGAAAATTTTTCAACGTACGTCGACCGCCTAAAGCACTACTTAGACCTCTGGATTCAGCTGGCTGGTGTCGCTGACGGTAATTTTAAAGGGCTTTATGAGCTCGTTCTGAAGAACCAAATATTTAACGCGTGCCATTCAGAACTAGTCTCCCACATTAAAGAGTGGGCACCTAAGACGTTAGCGGAAATCACGTCCTTAGTAGAACAGTACGCGTCCGCACACCCTAATCGTTCGCTGGCTAAAGCCAAAACTAGCGAACCGTTTTATGGAGGAGTCGGTGGAACTGCGCCAATGGGTACAAGAAATTCTCGACCAGTTCATCGCCAGACGCCGCCTCCGGGTGCATATTCCGAACCGCCGCCCAATAAAGCTCGCGGTTTTCCAAGCCGTGCTGGACCTCCCACTCGGGGACATTTTATTCGCTATTCAGGTCCACCCCGTCGTGACGTTAACGAGGGCTACCATTATCAGAGCCCACCATGTCCACCTCCTTGGGCATATTATAATAATCCATATAATGCACCTCCAATGCAACCCAGACGTAATATATATGACAGCATTAGGTGTTATCGGTGCAATAAACCAGGTCATACTTCAAAATATTGTAGGGTTAAGTTTGAAGCTGCAAATGCTTGCACCGTCATTGTTCCGGCTGCACAGAGTAGCCGTAGCGTTGAAATTACGTCGCCCATGACGGGCACCGTTCCGGTTATGTCGGCCCTCCATCAACACGGGTCATTGACCTTATATAAGGGTCATGTTAACGCCATACCCGCGTCAGTCTTACGCGATTCAGGTTGCACCACTATCGGTGTTAGGGAATCACTGGTCAGACCGACCCAGCTGATTGAACAACAGGCAACTTGCATTACTTTCGGGGGCTCCGCCGAGCGATTCCGTCTCGCGGAGATATACATCGACACTCCATTCACTACAGGTGTCGTAACGGCATGCGTATTACCAAATCCGGTTGCCGATCTAATTATTGGTAATTTACCACAGGTTAATGATACACCTGACGGCCAGTTAAAAGTTTGGAACGAAAACGTTGCGTGTGTCACCACACGACAACAGTCAAAACGTCCACCGGATGGTAATTTACAAACCCCTGAGTTTGATTTTAATGTCACGCCTACAGTTTTCTATAAGGAACAACAAAGCGATCCATCACTAAAACCGCTGTTTGCGAAAGTTCAGCCTCAGAACGGAAATGCCTCTCCGTTTATCATTAAAAATGAATTATTATACAGAAATTTCCGAAATAAACGTGAGACCATTGAGCAGCTCGTGGTGCCTAAGTCGTTCCGTCGCGACATTCTGCGTCTCGCGCATGATACATCATTTTCAGGCCATCAAGGTTCAGCCAGAACCAAATCACGGATATTGGCTCATTTTTTCTGGCCTGGTGTATACGCGGACGTGAACCGTTTTGTGGCGCGCTGCGATGTATGTCAAAAACGTACACCTAAAGGTAAAGCATCACGCGCACCCCTTCAGGAGATGCCTCCAGTCTCAACACCATTCGAGCGTGTCGCGGTTGACATAGTAGGTCCTCTTAGTAAATCAGACAGAGGCCATCGATTCATCGTTTCGGTAATCGACTACGCGACGCGCTGGCCTGAGGCTATTCCTTTGAGAGACATTACGGCTGACCATGTCGCTGAGGCGCTTGTTACTATTTTCTCGCGAGTCGGATTTCCGACCGAGATTCTTTCAGACAGAGGACCACAATTCACCTCTGATCTATACAAAAAGGTACTAGAATTAGCGGGCATTAAACAGAAATTAACGTCCCCCTATCATCCGCAGTCAAATGGTTGTTGCGAGCGGTGGAATGCGAGCAAGAAGTCTATGCTAGCACGCGTATCCGCCGACAAACCTGGAGACTGGGACCGTCAGCTCCCCGCTATTCTCTTCGCCTATAGGGAACTCCCGAACGCGTCCACGGGTTTCTCCCCATTTGAGTTATTATACGGACGTAAACCACGTGGCCCGATGGCCATACTTAGTCAATTGTTCGCCGGTTCTGAAACCGACGATTATGATACGCGATGCGCGTATCAATATGTTGTCGATCTCCGACAACGAATTATTAATGCATGCAAAACCGCTCTGCAATTTGCATGCGCTAGAGCGAGTTCTTCAAAATTTTATCGCGATCAGGGCGCCCAAATGCGCGCCTTGTCAGTCGGAGATCTGACACTTGTTCTTTTGCCGCAAACGCAAAACAAACTCCTTCTAACTTGGAAGGGACCATACAGAGTCATTAAGAGACTCTCCAGAGTGAATTATTTGATAGATATTCGTGGGCAGAGGAAAATATTTCATATTAATATGCTGAAAAATACCTGCCTAGCGATGATCGTCGTAACAACTCCGTTCATGTCGTCCCAATGGCCAATGCGGCTTTAGTTACTGTCGACGACGACGACCCTTTGAGTATCGACAAATCGTTGCCCATATTACAGGCCACCGAGAGTATAAACGATGTTAATATCAATGATGAGCTTGCGCCGTCGCAGAAACAGGATCTCACACACCTGCTCCAAGAATTTGCCACAGTGTTCACGGATTTGCCGGGTTGTACGTCTTTAGTCCAACATGTAATACGACTTCGCACAGACGTACCGGTGTTTGTTAAACCGTACCCACGCCCGCTGCACGCTCACGAAACGATAATTACAGAAGTACGTGCCATGCTACGGCTAGGCGTGATAGAGCGATCAACAAGTCCGTATTGCTCACCGATTGTCCTGGTCAAGAAGAAAGACGATACCGTGCGTTTTTGTATTGACTATAGAAAGCTCAATGCTATAACCATCTATGATGCGGAACCCATTCCCAATCAGGAGGACTTATTCGCGCGGTTATCCAATGCAAGTATCTTCTCTAAAATAGACTTATCCAAAGGATATTGGCAGATTCCTCTCGAAGAAGGAAGTAAACAATATACAGCTTTTCAAACCCCTTTGGGTTTAATGCAATGGAAATATATGCCTTTTGGACTGGTTACTGCACCAGCCACTTTCGCGCGCATGATGAACATCTTGCTAAATGAATTGCGCTGCGTGCTATCATATTTCGATGATATATGTATTTTTCAGGCTGATTGGGCTGGCCACTTAATGGCCCTTCGTGAAGTTTTTGCCGCTCTTCGCCGAACTGGCCTTACCGCGAGACCCAGTAAAGTGTTCCTAGGATATCACCATATAAACTTTTTGGGTCATACCATAACCCACGGGGTTCAGACTCCAGACGATCGCAAGATATCCAGTATTTTGAAACTGCAACCTCCTAAAACTAAAAAGCAAGTCCGTAGCTTGTTGGGACTTTTGAATTATTACAGGAAATGTATACCAAACTTTTCCTCTCTCTCAGCCCCGTTATCTGATCTAACGAGGAAAAATGTTCCAAATAGGGTCGTCTGGACGCCTCAGTGCGCTGATGCCCTTCAGACTATTCAGAATTTATTTTCTACTTTCCCCCTGCTTGTTTTACCCGATATACGCCAGACATTCATCGTCCGAACGGATGCATCAGATAAAGGAATAGGCGCCGTGTTACTCCAACAGCGTGACGGTTTCTTGCGACCGTGCTTATATGCAAGCCGGAAATTACTTGATCGAGAGACGCGCTATGCGATTGTCGAACGAGAGTGCCTCGCAATTGTTTACGCGGTAGATGCATTTTCTCGATACTTATTAATGTCCGAATTTATAATTGAAACGGATCATCGACCATTACTGTTTCTTAAGTCGAACAGAGCCAAGAATGCTCGACTAACCAGATGGAGCCTTGCGCTCCAGGAATACAAATTTACTATTCGGGCTATACCTGGGGAGGATAATTTACAAGCTGATGTATTGTCCCGTTTGATTTAGTGTTCTAAAATAGTCTGTTGAACATTGAGGTTGAGCATTTTTCACCTTTTTCGGAGACCGTGGATGGTTTCACATTATATTGTCCTACCAATTATGGACATTCTTTCTCAAAATTTCCATGTGATTCCTTTTTCCACTAGCGTCCATCCTGACCATGACCTGAGTTTCAGACAACTTTGACGCCTTGGTCTGCGGGTCAATGACATGAGAAAATGGCAAACCGAGCGACCAGACCTACTGCTGCCAGGATACCATTACTTTAATTAACTATTGTTCGTTCATGTTCTATGAATGTATTAATTACGCTCAGTGAAGCGATGAGCTAGTTGCTCAATATTTCAGTCTTTACAGTATGTCTGTGTGAGAGAAGTTTATCACTTTAATTCTTAAGTGCTACAATAATTATATATTATCACAGAACGTCGCATATAAATATACATATGCTATTGTCCATCGATAATGCACGTTCTTAGAATTATTTTTTTTTTACTTTCAGTAACGATATATTTTTTTACTATATAGCCCTTTCCAAAGTACTATTACATAGCAACGTTAGTAGACAGTTATGTCGTTCAAACCCTAAGTTTTCACTGGGGTGGGGGATGTGTCAAGAACAGATTTAATTCATAAATGTTTCCACTGACTAAATTTTTGTGAGAGAGCAGTGAGTAATTTTTACAAACGTAATTATTGTGCTAGCCAGCATAACGTGGTCTCGTAAACAATTTGTTTTGAACAGTTTTTTTCCTAAAAGATAGACAGAAGGTGTGGGGAAGGATAGACGGACAGCGTAGGTGTGCATGACTGAGCACTTTTTATATCTCGTGTTTTGAACTAGGTTTAGTAGAGAGGGAAGGGGTGAGTAGGAATTAAATGTTATTGAGATGTCTGTTGACGTACAGAAAATCCGTGATCCAGAGTGAAAGCTCGGGGTTTTGAACATGTTAAGAATTTATTGCTATAAAATTACATTTTATTGTCTTGAGTGATTCGACCTTTGATGTCGACCCAAGGTCGTTGCGTAGGGCTGTTACTTAAAATAACTCAGTTCGGCAGCTGAGCTAGAAGTGGTTGCATCAATCACAATCCAGGAATTTGACGGTAAGCTGCAGATGCAGTCCAGTATTTAAGGCCATACAGAACTTAGTTCTGGGCCACATGTAGACAATCCATTTACGAGGTGGACGGCGAGCTCTCAGCCAGATGAGAAGTCATAGAGACGCAGCGATTGAGCTGATATGTACAGTGATGGAGCATGGTCAGAAATCTACGCTCCTGAGCCCAAGCCTACTTGTTTGAGCATTAAACCCACAGCGCTAATATCAACAGCCCTCACATTGTGAGGGCCGAATGGTGAGCTAAAGATTTTAATTCCATGCTGAATTTACAGCCACCTACACATGTAGACTGTTGACCAGTACTGCCAGACCACATGCATTTCCCGCGACCACGTGTGAACTACACCAGAACGCGCCTGGCAGAGACGCTATATAAATATGTTTTAGTATGAAGAGAGATAGAACTTTAAACCTTACAGGATCCGTCGCCCTCGGGCGCGGATTCTTTTGAATGTAAATTTATTGTGACTTAGATAACTTCATATTACATTGCCTTAAGTACTTCATAGTTGCTCCTCAGCTTAGCTGAGCATTTTCAGTTGCTATTGTATTCGTTATCTATTGTATATTTTATCTTTGAATTTGTTAGATATATAAACTTTGCAGTCTGTTACTCAAATTGATTTATTTAGTTTTTAGAGTGAAAGTTGTTTAATTGTTGTTGTTTTTTTTTGTGCTCGTGTGATTGGGAAGCGGACCTCTTGATCTATATTCCCCAAAATCCCGATCCGCGACACTCATGAACCTTTCAGTTTCTGCATTAGCTCTAGGCCATAGGGGAGTTATCTTTCGATGTTTGACCCCCATGTTTTGAAGGTATGTTCTGAGTTCTGTACCATTGAATGGTGGTCCATTGTCGGTTTTCAGTTCATCAGGGATACCGAATTCAGAGAAAATTAATAAATTTTGTCAAGTTTAGGTATAACAGCTTGTGCGGATGTGCTTTTCAGCGTGTCTACAACAACATATCGTGAATATTCATCTGTTACGACCAGTAAGTATGTGCCATCTGGCAGGTGTCCAAAGTCAGCGCTGAGTTGTGACCATGGTTTGAGAGGTAGTTCAGACATTCGTAATGGTTCCCTAGTTGTGGAGGGTGTAGCAATTTGACAAGCTAGGCAGTTTTTGACTGATTTCTCAACTGCACTGCTCATGCCCTGGAAGTAAACCTTTTCTCGTAGCAGTGATAATGTTTTCGTCTTTCCTTGGTGTCCACTGTGTGCAATTTGAACAGCTTTGTCTTGTAAAGATCTCGGTAAGACAATCTGTTTGCACTTGAGAAGAAGTCCATCCTGAGTGACAGTGAGTTCATTTGCACACTGTTTAAGAGTTTCAAAGTTTCTGATTTCATCAGGAGGCACTTGTTGATGTCTTGACCAGTTGTTTGTTTTAATGGATTCTAAGACAGCTTGTATTGTAGGATCTTTCAATGTCTCTTCTTGCACCGTTTCTAGAGTCATTGCCTTTGGAACATCATTTTTTGCAATGTATTGGATGTATTCTTCGGCTATCTTTTCCTCTCTTGAACTTAGTCTCGTTTGTCGGTGAGGATGCCTACTCATATAATCAGCAGGATTGTCTTTTCCTGGTCTGAAGACAACATTCATGTTATATGCTTGCGTTCGCATGACCCATCTTTCAATTCTGACTGGTAACTGCGTTTTCGGGTTTCCAAACAGCGTCACAAGGGGTTTGTGATCTGTGTACACTGTGAATGTTGGTGATCCAAACAGATAAACATGAAAGTACTCACAAGCCCATGTTACGGCTAGTGCTTCTCTTTCTGTTTGTGAGTATCTTTGTTCAGTTTCAGACAGAGATCGGCTGGCAAATTGAACCACTTGATGGTTTCCACTCTTGCCTTGTGTGAGGATTGCTGATATTCCGGACCGGACTTGCATCTACGTGCATTTGAGTAGACATGTTTGGATTGAAGTATGACAAGCTCACTGATTTTCTTAGTTCAGTTGTGATAGCTTCGAGAGCTTCATCATGTTCTTTTGTCCATTTGAACTTCATGTTCTTTTGTGTCAGCTGTCTGAGCTTGTATGTTAGTGTTGCATAGTCAGGAATGAACCTTGTTCCACAAAAGTTCAACATTCCAAGTAGACTTCTCACTTCAGTGACATTTGTTGGTGTCGGCATCTCGCTTATGCTTTTCAGCTTGCTCGGTGATGGTTTTATTCCTTCCGAAGAGAAAGTGTGTCCTAGGAATTCGACAGATTCTTTCATGAACTGACATTTGTCGAGGTTCAGAGTCAAGTTCCTCTCACGCAGTCTGTCCAGAACTTGTTTCAGGTTGTGATCGTGCTTCTTTTCGTCTCCGCCAAAAACCAAGATATCGTCACTAACATTCACCACTCCAGGCAGTCCATTCAGAGTTTGTCTGATCGCCTCTTGAAATACTTCAGCAGCGCTGTTCACTCCAAAATTTAATCTTTTGAAGCGATACAATCCTCTATGCGTAGCGAAGGTGGTGATGTATCTCGATGCCTCGTCCAGTTCGAGCTGGTTGTAGCCTTGGTTGAGGTCAAGTTTGCTGAACCATCTTGCTCCAGACAGCAGGGTCGTCAGCTCATCTAGAGTAGGCGTGTTGTGGCGTTCTCTTTTGATTGCGCTGTTAGCTGCTCTCATATCAACACATACTCTTATTTTGTTTGGACTTTTTGGTTTCGGAACGATGACCAGCCGGCTCACCCATGGTGTCGGACCTGTCGCTCGTTCGATTACTCCGAGTTCTTCCTCTTTGTTAAGGTGTTCATCCAATTGTCTTCGCATGTGGAAGGGGATTCTTCTGTATCGTTGGGCTACCGGCGGAACATTCTTGTCAATGTGGAGACTAACTTGATAATTCTTTAGTTTCCCAAGGCCAGTGAATACATCAGGGTACTGTTTTGTGATGTTATTAACGTCTAGTTTGTTAACCATGCTCAGGAGTTTCAGTTCCTGGCTTGCTTTCCATCCTAGGATTGGTATGTCTTTTGTGTTCACGACCAAAAATTCAATGGGTTTTTGGATTTGATTGTGACCAACAACTGTGCTGAATTTTCCGAGCACATGTAATGGAGAAGTTGATGAGAACGGAAAAATTCTTGTTGA
The DNA here is from genome assembly GCA_963931925.1 of Onchidella celtica. NCBI lineage: Eukaryota > Metazoa > Mollusca > Gastropoda > Systellommatophora > Onchidiidae > Onchidella > Onchidella celtica. The sequence goes on from OZ007577.1 coordinate 33,106,695, forward strand.
ACACTTGCTGAGAGTGGGCGTTGGTTTTAATTTCTCAAACTCTGTTATGGGTAGGATGTTTGTTGTTGCGCCACAATCTGCGAGAACATCAAAGTTTTTGCCAAGTATGTTGATGCAAAATACAGGCATGTCTTTTCTCATACTACTTGACGAAAATAAATAGTCATCAGATGAAGATTCGTCCGATTCTTCTTGCACATTTCGTACATTTGACTTTCTTGTTCTGAACGATCTGTTTGTATTGTTTGACTGTCTCCTGTCTGGTTGATATTGATTTGTATGTCTCTGAGTTTGAGGATTCTTTGTACTTTTGCATACTGTCGCAAAGTGATTTTGTCTCCCACATGAATTGCAGGTTTTACCATGTGCGGGGCAGTTGGATTGTCCTCCAAAATGCGGCCAGTCTCGTCCACAGTTCCTACATTTCTGATTCGGATTCCTGTTCGGTCTACCAGAAAAGTTGCTTTTGGGCCTTTGTGATTGATGTTTTTTTTTGCGTATTCAGTCTGTCACACCTTGCTTCGTGCTCAACATGCTGTGCATGTTTTTTAGATAGTTCTGTTGTTCTGGCATATCGCAGAAGATCTTGTAAGCTTAAACTTGGATTGCAAAGTCCCTTCTCTCTTACCCTTGCCGATCGACAGCCTGCTATCAACTGTGACTGTATCTCCTCATCTGGGTCATGGAAATTACATGAGGGCGCTAGCTTTGACAATTCAGTGTAGAAGTCATCGATTTCATCTGTAGTTTGTTTCATTTGACGAAATGTGTATCTTTGTATTTCTGTGTTGATTTTAGGATTGAAATGTTTCGTGATGGCATCCACAAGTTTGTCAAATACATTTTCATCCTCTCCAGGTGTGGTTAGTTCGTGAGGGAGATTCTCTACGCTGTCACGGAGGTCGTTGCCTGCATATGTGAGCATGGGTGCCTTTTTTCGTTTGTCATCAGTCATATCATATGCTACAAAGAGATTGTCTGTCAGTCTCTTGATCCATTTGGACCATCTGATTGATACTCCTTCAGATCTTGTGTCTAAGGGTTCATAGCTTGGCAGTTGTGCAAATGCCATGACTAGATTCTACGTCTAGATTCTGAAAATGATGATACACACATGAAAAAATATCACCTGGATCTTGTTTGTGAGGGTCTGCTGTTGCTTGGACAGTTGTTGGCAACCCTGGATGGCTATCTGTGAGTTAGATGCTGACGGATTCTCGTCGCCAATGTAAAGGACTGAAGCAAGCACGTGGTCTGGGTCTATGCTGACATCTTTATTGCTGCTACATACATCATAACTCGTTTCCTGCGGATGAGTTCTTTTGTTTCTCGGGGGCCTCAGCATAGTGCTGTTGGCCCCCTGTTCTTGATTTTCTCTCTCTTTGGTCTTTCTTGTTGTTGTTCTTTTTTTCTTTCTTTCTGTTGTTGTCTTCATTCTTCGTGGTATTTTATATTTATTAATTTTTGGGATGCGCCAAGGCAAGGGCAAGGACAAGACAGGAAAAAGGGGAAGATAGAGAAGCAGTTCTAGGACACTGTCCCTTTCAGGAGTTTGATCCCTTTATAGCCAATATAACATGTCACTAATTGACTGTTTTCTTCTGGAGCCCCAGTTAAAACAAGTAATAAGATATTAGGACCTAGCAGGGCTCTAGAGTTTTTGAATTTTGGTCTTTAGTTCTTGGTGCCGCCAGGGAGCCTGGCGGCACCAAGACTAGTCCCGCAGCAGAGCATAATTTCAGGGATCTTATTAAAAACTCTGCGTTGGGTGGTCCCGGGTGCAATAGGCATCCGAGGCCATTGTTTCTGCCTGTATGGCTGGGTCGGCAGAAAGAGTCTGTCGGCCCTGGCAGATAAAAGGATAACTGTTCTAAAATAAATTTATATCACAAAACAATGTGTTTGTATATTAATATATTTATTTATTTAAGATTTTTTAATTAAAATATTGTAGTTACGTATATATTTATCTGTTTTATATTTATAGCTGGCGAGCCCTCTGTCAGTCCGTGCGCGGTTGAAACGGCGTCACCCAGCCTCCGGCCCCCACCGGTGGCCGACCTCAGCACGCTATTCCGCGATGGGATTTTGAGTGGTGCCATTGCTACCATGATCTGCCAGGTCAGGGGTGCCAGCTTTGTTACAGTCAACATATAGATTTATTTTGTTGACAAGGGCCCTTTTTTCTTTTTTAAAACTATTGTCTACAAGAGACAGGACACCGGCCAATGTAAATGGTTTTTTCGTTTCATTAAATAACCTTTTGAGTTTATTCCTTTCTATTACATTTTTCTTACAGTTAAAAAGAATGTGCTCTGTCGTCATGGGCACGTCGCAGAGATTACAATTAAAGTTGCCCCTAAGTCTGTAAGTTTCTATTCTTAGGGTATTTAGGCCTAGCTCGCTGGGAGTGCTAAAATCCATGACAAATGTTTCCCAGTTCTGATATATCTGCTTTATAATGTTTACTTTTTGATTTAGGTATCCTTCAAATTCAGTTTTCCAAATTTCATTTATATGTTTTTTAATTAGACTATAGATGTCACTTTTATCTAGTTTAATATTTAAAATTTCTGTTTTTGTTGTGGCACTCTTAGCCAGGAGGTCGGCCCGTTCATTCCCGGTGACCCCCACGTGGCCCGGTATCCATAGCAGGACCACGTCTGTACCGCATCTGAAAATCCTATCTACAAGTGTGATAATGCTGTGTATCATGTTGTGTTTGCTGTTAGACTGGCTTTCTGTCTGTATTGTCTTTATGGCTGATAATGAGTCTGTAAGAATGGTCACCCGTCGGTCCGTGATCCGGCGGGCGTCCAATTCTATAAGTGTTTGTTGTATTGCGTGTAGCTCTGCGGTGAGTATACTCGTGTTGTCTGTGATTCTGATTGACCTATCTAAGTCTGTGTCTGTGCTGTAGATGCCCAATCCCACACGCCCGTCCTCTGTCTTCGACCCATCCGTGTAAATTTTCTCTGTGTTTTTTTTTTTTTTGGCTCAGATTGAAATGCGATCTGTAATGTATTCATTTTGTGCATGACTCAGTGATTGCCAATAATTAAATACTTATATCTGAAAGTGAAATATAGCTATATACTTGAGCATACATATACAAATGATCTTCATAGTTAGATATGGAGTAGTGGAATCCGAAAAGTATAATCTGAAAGATAATAAATAAGTATGTATAAGTGTGGCATAAGATAAACAAGTTGATAAATAAGTGCTTAACGATATAGCTGTCCATAGGGGATGTCCTGGGGGTCGGACTCCTCCGAAGTCTTTTATATCCCAGAACTCTCAACTATTGAACTCTGAGTTGTCAGCTGTTCTCGAACCTTTCAGGTCTTCTCATTATCAGCTGACTTGTTTTACAGTTCAGTATTGAAGCACGAAATAATTTAAACATTAAAAAATAAATAAAAATTAATGAGAATTAAAAAAAAAAAATCAAAAAAAAAAAATCTTCATAGTTAGATATGGAGTAGTGGAATCCGAAAAGTATAATCTGAAAGATAATAAATAAGTATGTATAAGTGTGACATAAGATAAACAAGTTGATAAATAAGTGCTTAACAATATAGCTGTCCATAGGGGATGTCCTGGGGGTCGGACTCCTCCGAAGTCTTTTATATCCCAGAACTCTCAACTATTGAACTCTGAGTTGTCAGCTGTTCTCGAACCTTTCAGGTCTTCTCATTATCAGCTGACTTGTTTTACGGTTCAATATTGAAGCACGAAATAATTTAAAAAATTAAAAAATAAATAAAAATTAATGAGAATTAAAAAAAAAAAATAAAAAAAAAATAATAATAATAAATAAATAAAAAAAAAAAAAACCAAGGCTATTGACAATAGACTAAATAAATAAATAGATAATTAGACAGATAAATAACTAGACAGATAACTACATGGTAAGAGAGAGAAAACATTATATAGAGGAGGAGGCCACAAGCGATGTCAGAATGTAATTAGTGGTCGCTGTTAATATTTTCTTACCAAATAATGATAATACAGTATCAGCAGTAACATAATAATAGTAGACTATGATCTGAGTGTACATTAGCTTTACTTCATGCACTTTGAAATACATGTACCAGTTTTTGCATTTTCATCTTTTCGTCATTGCCTTTTTTTTTTTTTTTTTTTTTTCCTCACTCATTCTTTCATGCGTTCCATTCATCTTTCATGCTTTGTTTATTTATCCATTGTCGACATAAGGTACTTTTCTCTTATTTGCATTTCTGACTCAAATGCAAATTTCAGATTAATTGATTTCCCATATTTTATTTTACTGATGCACATTTTGGCAACCAGTAGTATAGAGTTTATATCATTAACGGTATTTTTGTTTACCAAGTGGTCGAAATCTTCACGTATAATTCCAAATAGCGCAGTTCTCTCATTTATTTCAATTTTTTCCCCAGTTTTACCTAAGATGTATTGAGCCACACAGGGCCAATAATCTTTCAGTTTTTCACAGTGAAAAAAGAAATGCTCAATGAAATCTGGTGTTTTGCAGTGTTCGCATTTATTACTTTCCTTTATTTTCATTTTTTGTAAGAGAATATTAGTTGGGTAAATGTTATGTAAAATCTTAAAGTGCAGGAGCCTCAGTCTGGATTCTTTGCAAGCTTTAAAACCAGAACCAAAGTAAGGTTGTATGTCAATATCATATTTCCGTTTCCAGAATCCAATGCTGCAAATCGCGGAGTTTTTATTGTTTATTAACTTCTTTCTTATTTCTTTATTCGTTAACTTAAAGATATCTTTTGCCTTTTCATCTATCTCGTCTTCTGTATTTAACACAGGTCTGTCTTCCGCTTTGACTTTAACAAAAATTTCCTTCCATTCTTTTTTTATTGCATTTGTAATTGCCCAATAATCAAAGTAAATTCCGGGATAGTGTCCAGTTATCTGGGCAATATCTTGCAAAGTTTTCCAGTCATTTTCTTTAAACATCTGACATACATATTTAATACCCGCTCTCACCCATTTATCTATCCACAGTGGCTTATTTTTATATCTAATGTCATTGTTATTGAATATAGCTTGTCCACCTATACTATTTGCATCAATATCAGTTTCTTTTGCCCCATCCTTTTTTTCCAGGTCTAACCAAATTTTGACTACATTCTGCCAAAAAACTGAGTTTATTGATCCTATTGCTTTTACTTCTTTTGCTTTCACATTCGATTTTGTTAAATAGGGTAAGCTTACTAAGTTTTTGCAGAGATAACTAGCTAATTTTACTCCTGTTTTGGGGTATGACTTCTGTAAACATATTTCTTTAAACCACTTTATAAGAAAGACATTTTGCTGGTCCTTTATACTTATTACTCCTAAACCCCCCTCAGTTGGTTCTCTACATAAAGTGTGTCTCTTAACTTTTTCGAAAGCCTTTTTATTTGAGTACTTTTTTTGCCACAGAAACTTGAATATAATTCGGTCCACTTCAAATAATGCTTTCTGTGGTAGAGATAAGGCCTGGATAGTATAGTTTATCTTTGACAGTAAAAAAGTTTTGGCTATTATAGTTTTTCCATACAATGACATATTTCTTTTGGACCATCTCTGAATCAGAGTTTTAATACTGTCTATTTTTTCCATCCAGTTTTTTGAGATGTTAGATGCTTCCACTGTCGCGTTAAAATATATGCCTAATATTTTTATATTGCCTCCCTTTTCTACCCACGTTATACCTTCCCCTCTTTCCTCCCTTTGTTTATAACTTCCCACCCATATTCCCACTGATTTTTTTCTGTTAAGTTTTAGCCCTGAAATATTTGTAAATTGTTCAATTGCTGTCAATGCTCTACAGAGATCCGGTTTATCTTTTAAGAGTAAAGTCATGTCATCTGCATATTGCAGGAGTTTCAGATTATCTTTCATATTTCCTTGAGTCATAATACCTTTTATCTGTTCATTATTCCTAAGTTTTATTGCTAGCATTTCTACGACCAAAATAAAAAGGAGAGGGCTAACACAGCATCCTTGTCTAACGCCTCGCTCTGTTTTAAACCATTTAGAGATCCACCCTCCATTCTTTACAGCACTCTGCGTATTTGTTATTATGGTTTTAATATAATGTATAAATTTGGGACCAAAATTAAATCTATCAAGAGCTTCCAATATTGTCTCTTTATCTACTGTGTCGAAGGCTTTTTGGTAGTCCAATGACACAATCAAGCCTCCCACACCTTCTTTGTCTGCATAGTTTATGACGTCATCAATCAGTCTAATATGTGACGTAATTGCCCGTCCTTTAATAAATCCACTTTGGTTGTTATGCACAATATTTTTTATTACTTTCTGCAGTCTCGACGCCAACACTTTTGTAAAAATCTTGTAGTCAACATTTGTTAATGTTATGGGTCGCCAGTTAGTGAGATCTTCTCGATTGCTATTGTTGCCTTTATGTAGCATAGTTATTATTCCCCGCCTCTGACTAACCGAAAGTTCCCCATGCTCTATCGATTCTTTATAACTATTATGTAGAGGTTTCTTTAACAGACGCCAAAACACTTTATAAAAACAAGCCGTAATTCCATCGGATCCTGGAGCCGAGTCATTATTAAGTAACTGTAATGCTTTCCCCATTTCCTCCATATTAATATCCAGATCACACCATTCTTTGTCTTCCTCTGTTAATCTGTCATAAGTTATACTGTCTAGGAAATTATCTAATTTATTACCAACTGCTGTCACTGATGCTTCTTTAGTATAAAGTTTTTCATAATATTTTTGTGTTTCTTCCAAAATACCTGACGGGTCTCTAACTATTTCACCATTCGCATTTTTAACCTGTTTTATTATATTACACGTCCCTCTGGCTTTTTCCAAATTTAAGAAGAACTTTGTGTTTTTTTCTCCATCCTCAATCCATTTGACTCGGGATCTAATTATTACTCCTCTAGTTTTTGCAAGCTGTTCAACTTCTAATTTCTTTTTCATATTTTCATATTCTTCCTGTAAATGTATATCATTTGGGGAATGTGCAATACGCTTCGACATGGCATTGACTTCTTCTTCCAATTTACTATTGTTAGATTTATTGACTGGGTGACTTTTACTGTATTGTATACATTCTAGGCGTATTGCTGCTTTCAGCAGTTCCCATTTTGTTCGATAATCTAAATTATCCAGTTCTTTATCTACTATAAAATCGGATATAAATATATTCATATGTTTTAAAAAACGATTATTATTGATGTATGAAGCATTAAACTGCCACCTCGAAGAGCCTCGCGGGAAATTGTGTTCTAGAAATTCTATAGTGACTGCGCGATGGTCTGTGGACGAAAAATATTTAATTTCAGTATTTGTTACACATGGCATTAGTTCTTTATCGCAAAAAATATAGTCGAGTCTTCTGGCCACGAAAGGTTCTTTCCTAGACCATGTAAATTCTTTTGTGCCTTTGTTTAATTCCCTCCAACAGTCATCTAGATTCCATGTCTGTACAAACTTTGAAAACATTTCTACTTCTTTTTTTCCATGCGGTGCGCCAGAAATTATATCTAAATCATTGTTTAAGATCATATTAAAATCTCCACAGACTATTAGACTGCTCCGGTCTATCTCACTCATGATGTCACTCAGCCGCTCTATAAAGCTTTCACGTTCCTGCGGCTTTGCTGGACCATAACAGTTTAATATCGTGTACAGTTTATTTTGTCTTTCGAACTCAATTCCTATACATCGAGTATCAAATGTCAGGAATTTTAAGTTGTCAACATGATACATTCTGTTCACTAGTATGATCTGGCCTTTGCTCCTATTAGTATTAGGGCAGAAAAAAAATTCACCCGTCCATTCTCTCATCCATTCAGTCGCTTTCGCTTCAGATACATAGGTTTCTTGTAGACAGACAATGTCATACTGCTGAAATGTCTTAAATAATAATCGGCGTTTTAATTGTCCGTGAAGGCCCCGACAATTAAGGGACACTATTTTCATGGACAATGTCTAAGAAAGAGATAGATAAAGAGACAGGGGAAGAAAGAAAGAAAGAAAGAGCGCGCGAGAGAGATAAAGACGGAACACCTACAAGGGCAGGCGTGGGTAGAGATTCTGTGTGTTTGTAGTATCTTTCTATGTGTTCGTACACCCTGGCTTTCATAATGGTAGGTGTATCTAGTTTTTTACTGATTTCATCTGCCAGGGCGGTGTCTAAGGTGAGTCCCGCGAGCCCCCAGGTTGGTGGAAGTGGGAGGTGGCAGTCCAGCTGGAGATTACCGCCCCCGAGTTTGTGGGATAGATCAATCATGTTATGGATTAAACTTTTATTTCTTAATGTGTCTAGTCGCGGCTTTCGTTTAAGTTGGATTTCAGTTTCATAGTTTTCAATGATGGTGTTTATAGGGTTGCCTGGATTTAATTTTGTTCTGGCCCAGTATTTAAGGATGCTTTTAGTTCTTTCCAGATGTAAAGGGGGTATTTTAAGAGCCGCATTTAATTTTATTTTACTGGGTCCACTGTGTATTTGTGAAAGCTTTTTAAGGGCTGAGTACTGTATAGAATCCAGGCTGTCTAAGCTAGTTTTGTTTCCTGTGTGATAGAGCTCCTCCCCGTATGAAAATCTAGCCCTAATATAGTTGTTATTGAGGAGAAGCCTAGTTTTGAAGGGGGCGGCGTATCTCCAGCCGGAAATCCTTCTCATTACATTTAAGGCCCCCAAACTCTTTCTGGCTCTGTCACCGATCTGCTCCCTATATGTTAAATTTCGATCCAAAATGACCCCCAAAAATTTTGCCGATGACGTGGAATGTACAGGGGTGCCTTGAATTTGGACTTTTCCATTCTTTTTTGAGTTATAAAAGACTAATTGTGTTTTCGAGGCGTTTGCTTTTAATCCCAAATATCCTAACTGTTCAATAATATTGTTTGCCTCGTTTTCTAAAACTTTTGGTAATGAGCTGCGTGTTACTTTGCCCAGTTTACCTTTCCTAAAGATAGCTATGTCATCGGCATATTGCAGTATTTCAGTTTCAGAATGTAATTTTACGTTTTGGATATGGTTTACTGCAATGTTGAACAAGATCGGCGACAGAATTCCTCCCTGGGGCGTCCCGTGGGGCTGCACATGTGTTTCAGAAAATGTGTGTCCTATTCTAACTTGGAAAGTTCTGTGTGTGAGATAGTTTAAAATGTAATTATACAACCTTCCCTTAATTCCGAATAGATTTAGGTTTTGTAGAATCCCTTTCCCTCTTAACCATATCAAATGCAGATTTCATGTCTAAGTATATGACTCCCCTACTGTGCTACGTCTACTTCCCCTAGCCGCTTTAATGTAATGTTCTAAGTAGGCTACATTATCTAGTGCTTGTCTGTTCCTACGAAAACCTGCCTGTTTGTTTGAAATGATTCCCTCCCTTTCAATAAAAGATTGTAACCGATTTTTGACAATGGCTTCTAATGTTTTACCTATGTGTGAAGTTAATGAGATGGGTCGGTATGATGCCGGGTCATGCGGATCCTTGTTTGGTTTTGGGATGGGCACTACATGTGCGTGTTTGTATGTTAAGGGTATCTGTCCCGTTTCCCAGATGCGGTTAAAGAACTCCAGGAGCGCGACCTTAAATATTTCAGAGGTGTTTTTGAGGGCAGTGTAGGTGATCCCATCCCCCCCCCCCCCGGGGCGGAATCTCCCCTTTTCCCATTTAGCGCTCCCTGGAGTTCTCCCATGGTCAACGGGTCATCGTAGGGATCATCGGTTGGGTCAAATTTCTTGTATAGTAATGTGTTAATTCCGAAATCTGATTCCTCCCCCTGGCTAAGTTGTTGGTAAAATAAGGTCAACTTATTTGTTTTCTCTTTATTTGAAAGATATATAATAGCATTATTTTCTTTAAGGGGGGCAACTTTTAAAGAAGAGTAATTCCCTTCCATTTTTTAAATCTTTTTCCATACTTCACTCTGCGGCGTGTCCATTCTGAGGTTTGCACAGAAATTTTCGAAATATATTTGTTGTTTTCTTCTAAAGACTGCGGTAGCTTTATTTCTAATCGTTCGATATTTTTGATGGTTTTCTAAGGTTTTGTCTTTTCTATACTTCTTAAATGCATTTTTCCTTTCATTCTTAATATCTCTGCAGTCTTTATCCCACCATGGCACCTGTCTCTTTGGGTTTGGGGTTACTGGAGCTACTACTTTGCCATAATGGGGATTTTCCCCATTGGCATTTCGTATAGCAGATTCTAGAAAATTTTGTATGTTGGCTGCATATGTCTATGTCGTCGTCCCAGATCTGTTCTTCTATAATCTTTTTGGTTTCTTCTTTAAATACTTCCCAGTTTATTTTTCTAAAGTTGAATTTTTTACTTGTTGTATTGTTTTCATATTCAGTTTCTACTCCTAGTTTAACTATAACTGGGAAGTGATCTGAAGTCAATGTGTCTCCGTAAACTTCCCAACTACCTACAGGTATCCCAATTCCCTGATCTACCATAGTCAGATCTATGGCACTGTCCTTTTGTGTGTGCGTGTGGCTTAACCTAGTGATTGACCCATTATTTAATAATATTTTATCGGTTTCCAGTATATATTTTTCTATCACTAGTCCCCCAGTGTCTTCTTTCTCACCCCCCCACCAACGGTTATGACAATTACTGTCAGTCCCTATAATGTGGTTTGCGTCTACGTCTCTGTCCAGTTCTGTTAGGTCTACAAGGGTGATTTCAGAGGGCTGCCTAATATATAGGTTGGTTACATAAAGATGTGTTTGGCTATTTACCATAATTCTGACTGTCTGACGTTCAAGTTTAATTCCGATATGAATTTTATGTACACTGTGGTTTATTCCTTTTTTAATTAAAGTGATTAGCCCCCCTGCTTGAAAATTTGGGTTATCATGCCTAACTACTTCATAGCCAACTATGTGAAACTTGTGGTTCCCCCCCCCCCAATTTGGTTTCTTGGATTAGTACCATGGTGGGATCTTGTTCATTTATTAAATCTAGAATTTCCGGTTTTTTATTTCGGATTCCCCCCGCATTCCAATGGATTATCTTGATCGGCATCTTGTCTCTTCTTTCTTTTATTCCTAGTCATCCTTGGTATCTCAATCTCGCCATTTTTATCTTTATTGTCAGTAACTTCTTGAGATACCAATTTGGGAGAAAGGACCCCTAATCTGTTTATTTTTTTCCTAGTGCGTTTCACCGGGCTATTGACTGTTGCTTTAGTTTTAATAGGCGTAGTAATTTTGTCAGCGACTTGTTTTATTGTTTTGATTTCATTCAACATTCGTTCTAAATTAGTATTTATTGCCTCTTCCCTCATTCCATATAGGTTTTCAATTTTATTTATTAGTTCCTGACGAATTTCTTCCATTTTATTCATTATTAAGTCGTTTATTTTATTTATTTCTACTTGAATTGTAGTTTTAATTTGCTCAATGTTAATATCTTTCTGATCACATTTAACTGGGTCAGAGTACAGAAGTCTTTCTCTGGGGATTGATTGAGGCGATTTTTCTATTCCATGTACTTCAGTTGTTTCTTGTTGTTTACATGTCTTGTTGTTTACATTTACTTTCGTCATGGCCGAATTTCCCACAGAGTTTAACTTAGTCTTGTTTTCTCTGAATTTTTCTAAGTTCATCTTTTGCCCATATTTATTCTTTATTTCCAAATTCTTGCCGCCTTTGTAAATCACCAGGTAAGTATTGGTCTTTCCTAGTTGTTTAATTTTAATTACTTGGGCCCCGTTCTCCCGTAGTTTCTCCCCTAGTTCTAACTCCGTCCCTTTGTAATTTTTTACGACAATTTTATTATTAATAGTTCTGATTACTATATTCCGTCTTACTTTATTGGGCCCTGGTATAGTACTAGGTTTTTCTTCCATGAATGTCTTAGCTTTTTCTGTTACTGGGTTAATCTGTATGTTGACCTTCTTGTCTTGGTGGTTTCTCTTTATGTTTATAATTTCTTCTTTTTGGAAAAATTTAAGCAATACTTCTTTCAGCTGGCTTTCCTTAAGTTTATATGGAGCTGGGTTGATGCCCTCATCACAAGTAAGTTTTATTATATGCTCCATGTTTTTCCAGTTTCACTACTCAGTGGTTGATCTTATTAGAGTTTTTATTTTCTAGTTGATTTGATTATATTAATAATTTAGCTACCCTTAATTTATACTATAAAATATTTCAGGTATGTTACCCTGATTTATTTCTTTATTTATTATATTAATATACGTTTAGATATTGATCTTGTTATTATTTTACAATATTTATTATTTAAGAGTTAGTTATCTCCCTTGTGGGTCATTTATTCTATTAAATCCCTTAGTTTTGGTTATTTCCCCTAACCGGGCGCTCAGTGAGAGGGTGAGCGTTTGCTCACCGTATATTTACTCGACCACGTGCTGAGGACCACCGAGGGCGCCAGAGTACGGGGACACACGGTCACAAAATGCTTTTTCACCGCACACCGTGACTGACTACTCGGCGGGTCTAAACTGACACGGAGAACGTTCTCTCTCCTCCGTACAATCCAAGTAAGTTCTAAACACACCTGGACGGCAGAGCTTGGGGCATACGGAAATAGAGAAAGAAAGCACAGATATATAATATAGATAGTGTCTGCAAAACGCAGTACACAATATTTAGAAGTAGAGATATAGAAAAAGATATTGTGGTTATATAATCAGTTTGGTTCTATGATATGGTATGTCTGCAAAGCACAGTACACACCATTTAGAAGTAGAGATATAGGGGAAGATTTTGAGGTTACACAATCAGTTTGGTTATATGGTATAGTATGTCTGCAAAGCACAGTACACACTATTTAGAAGTAGAGGTATAGGGAAAGATTTTGAGGTTACATAATCAGTTTGGTTCTATTGTATGGTTATAGATCAATCCATCAGCCAACCGAAAGCCAGAGGCTTCGGCCTTCCACAAAATTGTTGAGCAGTAAGTATAAGTAGTATGGAAGTCAGAGAGAGCGGTGGTCCGGCTACACGCGGCTTCATGAAACACCGTGTACCAGCCTAGACCACAATTCTTCACTCTCACCAAACTGCAGACAGACAAATCAGTAGACAAGTAGAAAAAGTATAGGAATAAGGATATTTCCGATGTGGTTGTACCCCGTTCTGCCAATGGATACAGGAGACGTGTCACGTGTATGTAAGATAGTGGCCCGCCGTGCACGGGGAATGTGCACGATAGTTACCTGGCCACGTCTGAGTCACTGATTTCACGCCTCACGTGAACACACGGTATCCCGCACGGGCAATGTCGCCGCCATGTTGAAATTCTATTTATGTATATATTTTATTCCTATTTCATTATAATAACTATTTACATGTACTTAAAAAAAGAAATTACGACCGTGGGATTAAGTGTTCCTTGAGCTAAGGCATGCACCCTTCTGGTCCGGCAAACCCGGCCAGTCAGGAGAGCCTCACTAGCAACAAAGTCACAAATTCAATTTCAATTAATTTGAACTACGAACCCGTGGTCTGGCATACCCTGACCACGGGCGAGTATAATTTAGAGTCAGGTAAAGAGCAGAGGCGTGAGTAAGACGATAGTGAAGACCTTGGCGCTCACCTATTTTTGATTTTTCTCTTGGTCGCTAATGCTCTGCTCTAGCTTGTTGTAACACGTCCTGCCTCAGCACTACCCACACCTCGCATGTGCATGTGTGCATCTGCATGAGGCTCGTTTCCTGCTTGGGAAGCAACTCCTTAAATACTACCCTATAAGGGGAATGAACTACAATAATCAACAAATAACTGGCACAATAGTAGTTCTATTGTGTCCCTTGAATAGACTTACTACATGAAACATGATATGACAAAGCATTCTATTACAGGAAGTACAAAACAAAAACACTCTGTGACGTCATTCGCAATGGGCCTATACCCGAAATGGATATGTGCACGTAATTTATCGCCAAAACTTGAGGCTGTACACAAAGTTTTATGATTTTTTTGTTACGTAGTCACAATGTTTTAAGTGCTTGCCCATTCCCCATTTAGCTCCATTTAGTATGACTGTATACATTTAATGATGTGAGCTCTGACATCTTTGATCCATTCACCAGCTCTCTTATTTACCCCTTTTCCTCATGTTTCCATCCATCTAACTATTACTGTATTAATCTGTTACAAATCATAGCAGTGCATCCATCTATGCACTTGTCGAAACAGCCACCCATCCTATTTTTCTTTGCTTAACACTTTACAATTCATCCAGAAATAAATATTACATGCAATCCACCTCCACCCCCGCACCTCCTCTCCGCTCAACCTTGTGCTAGCTTTAACTGTCAATTCAACAAGTGACTTTTCTGTGCATCCGTTTATCAGTCCGCATATCGATGGCGTCGGGCGCAAACCGGCCAAGTCCAAAAATTTCATATTGTACATTGCACAAATTTATGAAGCCTGGAATCCTGCATTATATATAAAAGTAGCTGTTACCATTATCCAGTAGAAATACCTAAAATAAGCATGTGATCAAACCGGCTAGGTCCATTTCCCATTAGTTTTAGCGGCAGTTTTTTTGTTTTGTTTCTCCTGTAAGATTTGCTTAGTTCGGTTTGGCCGGTTTGCTCCCGACACCATCGATATTCTTTATTCTATTACTTCAACGACACTTGGGCATAAATCACTCAGTATGCCACTACAATTCCCAAAAATTCACGAACTGTCCATTAGGAAGTGGAAACAAAACAATAACAAGAAACAGATATATTAACAGACATAAAAAAAAAGAAACTCTGTGAAGGAAATAAGTTCTGAGCAAAAATGAAGACAGAAAGAGAAAGAAAGAAAGAAAGACAAATAGGCCCATGAATCAAAGCGCAGGAGAATGAAATTATCTGAGACATTGAGATGTAGGGTACACAAAACACCTGATCTTGAAAACCCTCGTGACAGCCATTGTTAAGTGGCCGGTGCTGATTGTGGTCCAAACTTGAAGTAGACAAGATGACGCCAAACTCAGCTGGACAGCGACGTGCGCACAGGAGAAGAGGCGATGGGACGTGCAGTATGTCAACTACCATCTGGTCAACAATGTGATATATTATGTACAATTATAAGAGTAACGCAATGTGCAATACATTATTTTATCATTTCTCACCAAACTATGCATGTTGCACTGAAATGAGATAGTAATATCTATCCACCCATCCATCTGTCCATCAATCGGCCCATTCGTCCATTCACCCACCCATCCATCCATTCATCCATCCTTTTCACCCATCCATCTATCCATTCTATTCACCCATCATCCATCCTAATCACCCATCCATCAATCGAATCCGTCCACCCATCCATCCAACCATCCATCCATCCATCCACCCCTCCATTCATCCATCCATTCTATTCTCCCATTCATCCACCCATCCATCCAACCATCCATCCATCCATCTACCCCTCCATTCATCCATCCATTCTATTCTCCCATTCATCCACCCATCCATCCAACCATCCATCCATCCCTCCATTCATCCATCCATTCTATTCTCCCATTCATCCACCCATCCATCCATCCATCCATCCACCCCTCCATTCATCCATCCATTCTATTCTCCCATTCATCCACCCATCCATCCAACCATCCATCCATCCATCCACCCCTCCATTCATCCATCCATTCTATTCTCCCATTCATCCATCCATCCATCCAACCATCCATCCATCCATCCACCCCTCCATTCATCCATCCATTCTATTCTCCCATTCATCCATCCATCCATCCAACCATCCATCCACCCCTCCATTCATCCATCCATTCTATTCTCCCATTCATCCACCCATCCATCCATCCACCCCTCCATTCATCCACCCATTCTATTCTCCCATTCATCCACCCATCCATCCACCCCTCCATTCATCCATCCATTCTATTCTCCCATTCATCCACCCATCCATCCAACCATCCATCCATCCATCCCTCCATTCATCCATCCATTCTATTCTCCCATTCATCCACCCATCCATCCAACCATCCACCCATCCATCCACCCCTCCATTCATCCATCCATTCTATTCTCCCATTCATCCACCCATCCATGCAACCATCCATCCATCCATCCACCCCTCCATTCATCCATCCATTCTATTCTCCCATCCATCCATCCATCCATCCAACCATCCATCCATCCATCCACCCCTCCATTCATCCATCCATTCTATTCTCCCATTCATCCATCCATCCATCCAACCATCCATCCATCCATCCACCCCTCCATTCATCCATCCATTCTATTCTCCCATTCATCCACCCATCCACCCATCCATCCATCCACCCCTCCATTCATCCATCCATTCTATTCTCCCATTCATCCAACCATCCATCCACCCCTCCATCCATCCACCCCTCCATTCATCCATCCATTCTATTCTCCCATTCATCCACCCATCCATCCAACCATCCATCCATCCATCCACCCCTCCATTCTATTCTCCCATTCGTCCACCCATCCAACCATCCATCCATCCATCCCTCCCTCCATTCATCCATCCATTCTATTCTCCCATTCATCCACCCATCCATCCAACCATCCATCCATCCATCCACCCCTCCATTCATCCATCCATTCTATTCTCCCATTCATCCACCCATCCATCCATCCATCCACCCCTCCATTCATCCATCCATTCTATTCTCCCATTCATCCACCCATCCATGCAACCATCCATCCATCCATCCACCCCTCCATTCATCCATCCATTCTATTCTCCCATTCATCCATCCATCCAACCATCCATCCATCCATCCACCCCTCCATTCATCCATCCATTCTATTCTCCCATTCATCCACCCATCCATCCAACCATCCAACCATCCATCCACCCCTCCATTCATCCATCCATTCTATTCTCCCATTCATCCACCCATCCATCCAACCATCCATCCATCCATCCACCCCTCCATCCATTCTATTCTCCCATTCATCCACCCATCCATCCAACCATCCATCCATCCATCCACCCCTCCATTCATCCATCCATTCTATTCTCCCATTCATCCACCCATCCATCCAACCATCCATCCATCCATCCACCCCTCCATTCATCCATCCATTCTATTCTCCCATTCATCCACCCATCCATCCAACCATCCATCCATCCATCCACCCCTCCATTCATCCATCCATTCTATTCTCCCATTCATCCATCCATCCATCCAACCATCCATCCATCCATCCACCCTCCATTCATCCATCCATTCTATTCTCCCATTCATCCATCCATCCATCCAACCATCCATCCATCCATCCACCCCTCCATTCATCCATCCATTCTATTCTCCCATTCATCCACCCATCCACCCATCCATCCATCCACCCCTCCATCCATTCTATTCTCCCATTCATCCACCCATCCATCCACCCCTCCATCCATCCACCCCTCCATTCATCCATCCATTCTATTCTCCCATTCATCCACCCATCCATCCAACCATCCATCCATCCATCCACCCCTCCATTCATCCATCCATTCTATTCTCCCATTCATCCACCCATCCATCCATCCATCCATCCCTCCATTCATCCATCCATTCTATTCTCCCATTCATCCACCCATCCATCCAACCATCCATCCATCCATCCACCCCTCCATTCATCCATCCATTCTATTCTCCCATTCATCCACCCATCCATCCAACCATCCATCCATCAATCCACCCCTCCATTCATCCATCCATTCTATTCTCCCATTCATCCACCCATCCATGCAACCATCCATCCATCCATCCACCCCTCCATTCATCCATCCATTCTATTCTCCCATTCATCCATCCATCCATCCAACCATCCATCCATCCATCCACCCCTCCATTCATCCATCCATTCTATTCTCCCATTCATCCATCCAACCATCCATCCATCCATCCACCCGTCCATTCATCCATCCATTCTATTCTCCCATTCATCCACCCATCCACCCATCCATCCATCCACCCCTCCATTCATCCATCCATTCTATTCTCCCATTCATCCACCCATCCATCCACCCCTCCATCCATCCACCCCTCCATTCATCCATCCATTCTATTCTCCCATTCATCCACCCATCCATCCAACCATCCATCCGTCCATCCACCCCTCCATTCTATTCTCCCATTCATCCACCCATCCAACCATCCATCCATCCATCCCTCCCTCCATTCATCCATCCATTCTATTCTCCCATTCATCCACCCATCCATCCAACCATCCATCCATCCATCCACCCCTCCATTCATCCATCCATTCTATTCTCCCATTCATCCACCCATCCATCCATCCATCCATCCACCCCTCCATTTGTCACAAATCCCAGACTGGGAGATGTAATAGTTTATGACAGGACGACAATCACGAACAAACGAGTTTAACACTTAACAAAACAACCCATCAGACTCACACATTTATTAACCATAATTATACATATAATAGCGCAATTACATACATTATATTATTGAAATGCACTGCCGTACAACGGCCTTATTCTCACACACACTCTCCCTCGGATCCACAATCCGGTAGTTACTCCTAAAGGCACTTCGGCCTCAGCCTCTCCCCTCAGGGTCTTAATAGCCCATTAATAAGTTACTGGCACCGCAGTCTCTCAATATCACCTTCCTATTGTCATACACCTTAGCATTCCCCTCGCACCTCAGCAGGGCAATAACACACTATTATTTCCATAGCCATCAACATGGCAACAACATAATATCAGTTCACTAGCCTATCAACATGGCAACAATATAGTATCTCATTCACTCTCATATCTACGTCCCTGTCCGTGGCCTGACTGCCACGACTTTATGTGCCTCTACTGTCCTGCACTGACAGCCTCGCTTCTGGCCTATGTGTGGCCTCCGGCCCTATGCTGGCCTATCTCCTGTGCTCATCGAGGTGGCTCTGCGGCCCGTCCCCGACACCTACAAGAATAACATTACATTGGTATAATATCCTACCATTTCTATTCACTCCACCTCTCCTTACAATCCATGAAGCGTACACACAATAGTTCACATTTCACTCACCAAACCTCTTACGGTAACACACCTCCATCGGAGTACACCCTACTCACTCGCGCTACAAATCCATGAACTCACTTTCATCTATCGCTCGTGGCGCACATTGCTATATCCAATATCAAGGACTTCCACATTCCTCACATATACTTATTCACATCATGGTAATAGACGAATATAATATAATACATCAATCATAATAATCAATCAACGTTCTACATACCAGTCATTACTGGAAAGACTCACTAGTCTTCTCGACTGCTTCCCTTTATGTCCGCCCGGTGGGCTTTTATTCACAGGTCCGATCCGTAGGACCTTCTAACTTGCAGTGATAGTTATACAGCGCTTTCGCCTCCTTCAGACCCCCCCCCCCCCACTACTCACAACAGCACGCTTAACTTGCTGTCTACTGTGAGTCCTTCTTACTCTACACCCGCTCTGTAGCAATCCCCTTAATTGCACTCACTCCACTCGTGACATCATCCCCCACCCCAAAAAAATTAATGCAATTAATTTCAAATCGCATCAAGATGACTGTCAACGAGTGAGCGTGAGCAATACCTACACTAAAAAAACTGACCTAGCAGCTCCCCTAGTATATAAAATACCGAAATCAGGGGAAAATATGGGGATCAATATGGCCTGAAATATGCATATATGTGTCACATCATGAATAGCTAACTAACCACCATACTTAGTACAGAATCAAAACCCAATCAACCTATCAACCATCCTTCATATCATATTTATAATGTCAATATTTTAAAGTCGACTCATTCACACAGATCCCGTCAATGTTCCTGTCCTCTGATGTATAAGCTCCTGAAATCTTCCCCTAGGCTCGACTAAGGTAGTCGGCGATATGATTGCTGGTTCCTGGAATTGGTTGAATAACGAAGGTATACGGCTGCAAAGCCAATGCCCATCTAGACAAGCGTGGGCTGGACGAACGATTCTTCGACAAAAATGTCAGTGGCTTGTGGTCTGTCTGGATACAAAATTCTCGTCCCATGAGATAACGTCCTAGTTTCTGGACGGACCAGACAATGGCAAGACACTCACGCTCTATCACAGAATACTTTCTTTCTCTCTGCAATAACTTCCTACTGACATAACATACAGGATGGAGACATTCGTTCTTCTCCTGTAGAAGACAAGCGCCGACACCAGAGTCCGACGCATCCGTTCTGAGGATAAAATTAGATCGAAAATCGGGTAATATCAGAATGGGTGACGATGATAATGCTGTCACCAAATTATCAAATGATGTCTGACATTCAGACGTCCACTGGACCTTATCGGGTTGTCCCTTCTTAGTAAGGTCAGTAAGAGAAGATGACAAGGAGGAAAAATTTGGAATGAACTTTCTGTAATAATTTAAAATTCCCACTAAGCTTCTGACTTGTTTCTTTGTTTTAGGGATTTGCAACCCTACTAATTTGTCAATTTTTGTTCCTTCAGGCCTCTGAACACCTCTACCCACGATATGTCCTAAGAATACTATCTCTGGACATGCCAAATCCATCTTTGCGGGTTTAGCAGTTAACCCAAAATGACGCAATCGTTGAAAAATTACTGTTAGTGTCTGAATATGATCAGACCATGTCGACGTATGACATGCTATATCGTCAAAGAATGACACGACATTAGGTATGTCCTTCAACACCAATCTCATTAATCGTGCAAACGTCGCTGGCGCGTTTACCAACCCAAATGGCATAACCTTAAATTGGAATAATCCAATGGGCGTTTGGAACGCCGTGTATTGTTTAGACTCCTCAGTAAGCGGGATTTCCCAATAACCTTTCGTTAAATCTATCTTGGAAAACCACGTGGACCCGGCCAATGAAGCTATTAGTTCCTCCTGAAACGGAATAGGCTCCCTATCGCCTACCGTAATAGTGTTCAATCTTCGAAAATCAATACAGAACCGCACCGATCCATCAAGTTTTTTCACGAGGACGATGGGTGATGAATACGGCGATGTTGATGGTTCTATCACATCCAACTTCAACATTGACTCAACTTCCTTTATGACTCTATCTCTCGAAGAAAAAGGCAGCGGATACGGTCTAAGAAATACTGGCTTATCCGAAGTCAACTTTATTTGGTGCTGGATCACCGTAGTGCGACCCGGCAAATCCGTAACAACATCCGGAAATGACGCTAACAGGGTCTCAAGTTCCCTACTCCTTGAACTTGTAAGGTCAGGGTTAATTTTTACGTCCCTGTAACCTTGTGTCGGAGTTAACTCCGGCAATTGAATTTGTAACTCTTCCTGCGCCTCGGTGTCGCTTACGTCACAGTCCAACTGGTCTACGACCCCCGTACAAGCAGCAGAGAAGACAGTCTCCTCTGGTCTTGTCTGTGCACACAGATACTGTGGTCTCTCATAAAATCTCTGTAGCATATTAACATGGAAAACCTTACTCGTTCCATCAATGTGGATAGCGTAATCTACCTTTGAAACAACTCGCTCAATAACATAAGGACCTTTCCATGTCATCAATAACTTATTATGGTCCGTAGGTAACAACAACAGAACCTTGTCTCCTGGCTTAAAAATTCTCAGTTTGGAACCTCTATCTTTATAGTCTTTTGCTCCTTTCGAAGCGATACCAGAAGCTTCTTCTGCTACAGTGCGCGCTGAAGATAGTCTTTCTCTTAAATCAACAAGGTACTGAAACCTTTTTAAACGGTTCCGAAACCGTGGGGATCTCTTGAAGAGGGGCCTGGGGTGTACGACCCTTATGCGTCGTCTTTTGGCACGCACTGCACGTCTTACAATATAACCGCACATCTCTGTATACTGACGGCCAATAAAAATCTTTCAGAACTCTCTCCTTGGTTCTAGTACTTCCCATATGACCCGCTAATGGAACATCATGGGCCAGACGCAATACTGTAGCAATTAACGACCGTGGCACGACGACCTGCTTTTGAACGGAAGCCACTGTGACGTACATACGGAACAGAATGCCCCCCTGGACAAAAAAGGAGGACGACCCGTTCTTATATCTCCTCGTTTTCTCGGTTCGCGCTTCCCCAAAGCATGGGTTTAATGATGGGTCCTCCCTTTGTAATTTCGCCAAGCGCTCTGGCGTGATATCTAGGTTGACCGCTGGCGTGGCCAAAGGTCTAATCTGATCTTTATCAGCTCCCCGTCGACGTGTTTCGACCGCGGCGCAAAAGTCAATACCTTTTGATTGCGACCATGCTTGCACGTTCTCATCGGAAGGGGAACCCACCCGTGATACATTCCCAATGATGAGCTGGGCGCCTGGAAAACAACCAACGACTGCTTCGACTTCCCCGCTAAGGAAAGGTGTATCTATGATTATTCTTGCCATGGGTAATTTCTCAATGGCCCCCGAAAATTGGATGCACGGGACAGTCTCACCTGTAAGCTGTGAATCCCGAATGCAGTCCCTATGCACTCCCACAACGGTAGATCCCGTATCTCGTAAAACCGAGACCGGTTCGTCCCCAACAAACCCCGGATAAACCCTAAGACCACCTCCTGTATGACATGAATTTATAACGGGGATCTTTCTCCCACAAGGTAAAACACCGGAAGATAATAACTTCTCACAACTGGGACATTTAGAATACTGTCCGCCTCCGTTGTCCGATGTAACACACGCAGCCGCATGATGAAATTTATTTGGGGAACATGGACTGGAGCTACTGTCCACGTTCGCCGCTATCCTACCTGCAGGGCAGTTCACGCTGATGTGATCTGCTCTTCCGCAGTTCCAACACTTCGCGGCCCTACACTCGCGCGAAAAGTGACCCACGCGTCCGCAAGTCCAACACTCCGCTCCCTGTGCTGCCCTAGGCCTGGGTCCCCGTGACCCCTCGCGACCGGAACTAGAGTCCCTATGCCGTCGGTCATCGGCAAAGGTCACAACTCGCCCCCGGCCATTACCGCGACCTAGCCCTCCTGCTCGGTCAAACTTACCGGATCCATATGCCGGTGATTGGTGATAGCCCCTATGCTGCCCCTGGCCTTGCCCGCTATAGGCACCACGCTGACGCGACCTGTCCCTAAGTCCTGCCGGCGACCCTTCGACAACGGCGACGTACCCAGCATCTTGGACGTACGCCCTGGCGACTGGTTTGGACGGATGCGCCGTACGGTATGCCTCCGCCAACTTAGACGCCTCCTGCACCGTCGCGGGTTCGTTCTCTTTCAGGAAAGCCACCAGATCTTTGTGGCACGACGCGTACAGCTGGTCACGGATCATTAGGTCTTTCAATTTAGCAAAATCCGTGCCCACATGCGCCAAGTCTACCCAGTTCGCGAAATACTCCGTTAGTCTCGCGACGAAGGCAGCAAAGTCCTCCCTGGTATCTGCACGTGCTCGCCTAAACTGCTCCCGGAAATATTCCTCGGTACGCGCAAATCGGCGAAGCAGCAAAGCCTTCAGCTTATCGTAGTCTTGCACGTCTTCGCGCTGTAGCTCTTTAAAGTAGGTTAACGCTCGCCCCTGCAATAGCGATGCCAGGTACGTGGCCCATAATTCCTTATTTTCCCCCCATTGCAATTGTGCGTTCAGTTCGAACCTGTAAAGGAAGGCGTCTATGTCGTCCTTCCGGTCGTCGAACGTAGGGAGCTTAATCCTAATGCCACCTTTATTGTGTACCTGCCGCTCAACTGTTTCTGTTGGCGCACTCTTTTTGATTTCCAACTCCGCTATTCTTACTCGCGCGTCTGTCTCCCGCTCTTGAGCTTCTATCTCCTTTAACCTTATCTCCTGCTCCCGTTCTTGAGCTTCTATCTCCTTTAACTTAAGCTCCCTCTCCTGTTCCTGAGCCTTTTTTTCCTGCTCTCTTTCCTTAGCACGCTCATCGCGCATTTCTGCCTGCTGTTCTTTAATCCAGCCGCGTAGCTCTTCTCCCTCCAGGCCAAGTTCCTTACCCAACTTCATTAGTTGTTGGAGTTCCGCCATTTCACCGATTTATGGTTATGGTATCTATTATAAGACGACCAACCTGTCGGTATGATCACTAACGATACGACCAGAGACCTGAGATCACACCAGATATAACAAAACCCAAATACAATTCAGAAACACCCCTAACTAAACATTCTACAGCCTACTCTCTCTAACTAATTGTATGTTTATAAAATGTCTAGCACTATTAAATAACAAAACGAAAGGAAAAGATAAGAATGAGAAAATTCAGTAGAAGGACCACAAGTACGTCAAGGACAACGAACCAGACTAAGACAAAGGCCTAAAAAAGAAAATATAATGGAAAAAAAATGCAACCTAAATACGCCGATTACACTACAAGGTACGAACAAGAACAGAGTCTGAAAAAAAAGAACGTATTTACAGACAGGTAAGAGAGGGACAAGAGAAACGTCTTCCTAAAACAACGAGGAAGATATCGACGCTACAACTAAACAATATTACAGGTCCCTACAGAACTGGTCACTGTGATGAACGAAGTTCCAAAGTTTACCACACCTTTTTAAAAGGATAAACTAAGTTCAACACAGCAAACCCGCGCCACCGCCCGTATAATCAATTACAACGAAAACAGCAAAAACAGGGAAACAGACAGATGAAAAGACAGCCCTTAATCCAGGGTACAAAATTTTAGACTTTTACTTAACTTTCAGCCTTATGAGTTTAAGTCCTCGACCTAATCGGAGCTCTGGCTGCTTGTCTCCTCAGGCTGCACGCACACACACTGTCTCTCTGAAATTTAAGTACACATTAATACATATTCATCAAAATACATGCATCAATACATATTATTATTCATAAATATACATAAATCATATCATGAAATGTCCATTCATCCAACGAACAAGACAGCACAAATACCTACTAACTAACTACAACTAAATATTACGAAAATGGCCGAGTCACAATGGACGAGCCCCCAATGTCACAAATCCCAGACTGGGAGATGTAATAGTTTATGACAGGACGACAATCACGAACAAACGAGTTTAACACTTAACAAAACAACCCATCAGACTCACACATTTATTAACCATAATTATACATATAATAGCGCAATTACATACATTATATTATTGAAATGCACTGCCGTACAACGGCCTTATTCTCACACACACTCTCCCTCGGATCCACAATCCGGTAGTTACTCCTAAAGGCACTTCGGCCTCAGCCTCTCCCCTCAGGGTCTTAATAGCCCATTAATAAGTTACTGGCACCGCAGTCTCTCAATATCACCTTCCTATTGTCATACACCTTAGCATTCCCCTCGCACCTCAGCAGGGCAATAACACACTATTATTTCCATAGCCATCAACATGGCAACAACATAATATCAGTTCACTAGCCTATCAACATGGCAACAATATAGTATCTCATTCACTCTCATATCTACGTCCCTGTCCGTGGCCTGACTGCCACGACTTTATGTGCCTCTACTGTCCTGCACTGACAGCCTCGCTTCTGGCCTATGTGTGGCCTCCGGCCCTATGCTGGCCTATCTCCTGTGCTCATCGAGGTGGCTCTGCGGCCCGTCCCCGACACCTACAAGAATAACATTACATTGGTATAATATCCTACCATTTCTATTCACTCCACCTCTCCTTACAATCCATGAAGCGTACACACAATAGTTCACATTTCACTCACCAAACCTCTTACGGTAACACACCTCCATCGGAGTACACCCTACTCACTCGCGCTACAAATCCATGAACTCACTTTCATCTATCGCTCGTGGCGCACATTGCTATATCCAATATCAAGGACTTCCACATTCCTCACATATACTTATTCACATCATGGTAATAGACGAATATAATATAATACATCAATCATAATAATCAATCAACGTTCTACATACCAGTCATTACTGGAAAGACTCACTAGTCTTCTCGACTGCTTCCCTTTATGTCCGCCCGATGGGCTTTTATTCACAGGTCCGATCCGTAGGACCTTCTAACTTGCAGTGATAGTTATACAGCGCTTTCGCCTCCTTCAGACCCCCCCCCCCACTACTCACAACAGCACGCTTAACTTGCTGTCTACTGTGAGTCCTTCTTACTCTACACCCGCTCTGTAGCAATCCCCTTAATTGCACTCACTCCACTCGTGACACCATTCATCCATCCATTCTATTCTCCCATTCATCCACCCATCCATGCAACCATCCATCCATCCATCCACCCCTCCATTCTATTCTCCCATTCATCCATCCATCCAACCATCCATCCATCCATCCACCCCTCCATTCATCCATCCATTCTATTCTCCCATTCATCCACCCATCCATCCAACCATCCATCCACCCCTCCATTCATCCATCCATTCTATTCTCCCATTCATCCACCCATCCATCCAACCATCCATCCATCCATCCACCCCTCCATTCATCCATCCATTCTATTCTCCCATTCATCCACCCATCCATCCAACCATCCATCCATCCATCCACCCCTCCATTCATCCATCCATTCTATTCTCCCATTCATCCACCCATCCATCCAACCATCCATCCATCCATCCACCCCTCCATTCATCCATCCATTCTATTCTCCCATTCATCCACCCACCCATCCAACCATCCATCCAACCATCCATCCATCCATCCACCCCTCCATTCATCCATCCATTCTATTCTCCCATCCATCCACCCACCCACCCAACCAACCATCCATCCAACCATCCATCCATCCATCCACCCCTCCATTCATCCATCCATTCTATTCTCCCATTCATCCACCCATCCATCCAACCATCCACCCCTCCATTCATCCATCCATTCATCCACCCATTCATCCACCCATCCCCTCCCATCCATCAAATGTAAATGATATAATCTACTTGCATTTTCATTGGCTGGCATGTGCACTGACGTTTAACTTAATTAAATGATTACTTGGATATTATTACTAATGATTTCACAAAAAGCCACTGTGTCTATGCATTTGTTGTGAGTTAAAGTGTATGTTAAGTATTTTATTGCTGTCAGAACTCAAACAGCATGACAGTCACATGGGATAAAATTGAATCAGTAAACTGTGCAAAACATTTTGATGGAATTATCATGATTTTGAGGATCAATAGTGGTGATGTAAAAACCCTTGAAAATGGAAAACTACACGATGTCTGGCAGCCTGTAGAACAACGTAACAATTTTACTTCATTTTTGCTTTTGCTTACACATGAAGCTTGACAGCACTGACAGCTGTGCAGCATGTGGGCCGGTTGAAAAATGTTACGACACGGCGTGGGAGTTCCTCAATCTCACTCAGCATGGAGTGTATTTTTCATATATTGAAGAGAACTAACTAGAAAAATCTAGAAGCAAGTCTTTTTCCGACCCTCGGAAACAGCCTGTACATGTACGGTAGTTGATGCCCTTGATTCATTACGACCTTTAGCCTGAGTTGTCGTCCCAAAGAGATATTTGTCATGTATTAATTATTATCACGTAAAACGTTCGTTTCCAAGTTCATTCGCCGATTTGAAGAACACACAAGAGACAACTTTGTTTCAAAATAAATGATTCAACGCACTGGAATTACACATGACTTGTGTGATTGGAACTGATAATTGTTTTTATTTTTCAAAACAAACAAAAGGAGCAAACAAACTGCAACAACGACAAAACGATATTTTATCTTACTATACAAAAGAATAGTGGCGGGAGTGATTCATTGTGATGTAATTTTGCCTCGTTCTTTTTTCTTTTGCTCGACGCTACAGCCTAAATACCAGTTTCAAAAATTATAAAATTAAGTTTCTTGCGTGTCAACTAATCTAGCCCAATCGCTTTTATATCGACCGATTGTGTTGATTCAAGTTTAAGGTCTTTTCAGTTAAAAATTTGTAAAATGTAAAATACAGTGATCTTTGTTTTGGCTCCCCGAGTAAACCCGCTGGGCTTGAAACGATACTAATACTCGTTCAATTCCGTGCGCCTAATTTCCCTACAAGACATGAGTGCCTAGTACCTTGGTATGCATGAAATCTGTAGTACTATCAGAGAGTATAGATGTATACATCTATACTCTCTGGTACTATTGCAGAATGTGAAAAGCTTTGTAAACCAAAAAGAGACAGAGCTAGAACAGTGGGATCACTGGTTTATCCCGGATAATGCCGGTTTCTTCATCTACTAATATTACATGTATAAAAGAAGAAGCCAGTCTGCCTCTTAGCTTCCATTAAATGTCAAATTATCAAAATGGCATATTAATAATTTCTAATATTGCCTAAAATGAATAGTTCTGACTCTCTGCGCATTGCCTGTGTTACATTACATATTTTACTGTTTCCTATTCCTGAGGCATAACCCAAATCTATGTATGAATCCTGTCCCCGGATTCTAATCGTGACCCGTGTCAGAGGGAGATTTCTCATTCCAAGACTGGTAGTGCACCGAGTCATGTCTGTTTTGTGTCAGTCAATGTTTAGCGATATATAAGGGGTCTAGTTTTGATTTTGCCTTATAAATTTCTTGTAATAAATATAAATCAGTACGAATAACTTTCATGTGGTAGGAAATTGGCTCCTTTTTTAATTTGATGTGTATTAAGTATGGGGATCGCTTTGATATTTGGCTGATTACAACTTTATTATTGTCGTTTTGGTTGAAAACAGCGCAAATCTGTAATGTCACGTAGGGGGTGTTTTAGAAGAATTTCTTAGGTTTGCGACCGTTCATCTCATTATATCCAGCAATTTCAGTAGCCCAAAGTGATTCTCTTAACATATATAGCAAAATCAGGAGTATATATTTTTGTGCAAGTTTCCCGGCCATCTGACGGCTTGTTCCCCCCCCCCCCCCTCCTTGTTCGGCCTGCTCTTCCTGATTTTCACCTGCCAAGGTATTTTGAACGTGCGCAACGTGCACACGGGCCCTCCGAGTTTTTCGTCCTTATCCGAGAAGACCAGGTGCTCGATCTTACCTACCATAGGATCAGGGACAGGAATCCCCCCCCCCCCCCCAAAAAAAAATTCCAACATGCCTGCACCGACCGGGGGCCGAACCCGATACCTTCGGCATGAGAGGCGAGCACCTTGCCTCTAGACCAACGTTTACCTATACGTGTGAATTTGATGGTCTGCAGTGTAGTTTAATTTCTCGGTACGAAAGATTCGCCCAACTTGCCCTGCCAGCAAACCTTACGGAAAGATCCGAGGCATAGGACGGAAGTCAAGTTTGCACGTAGGAATGACATCGTTCCTACGTAGATTCGCTGGTTACGACGTCGCATAGATTTCGGTCTGATGTAGACAGCCTGCTCCTATGTCGGACTGACTGAGGGTTGCTAGCTGGGTGAAGAGCTCCGGACCCGGAAACTTCAAAACAATCATATTGCATTTCTGGAAATCGATTTCTACGAATTATATTTAAAAAAAGATCTGTGAGGTTGCAACAATATGTTTGAAGCAAACTTCCGTCACTTCCTCGTTTGAACTGCCACAGGCTGTTTTCCTCGCCTGGAACTCCAATAAGTGTCTGGATTTTAAAAAAAAAAAATGGCGAATTTTGTGAACTGTACAGTTTCCTTATATTATGTAAAAATAATTTAATTTTCTTTTCATACAGTGCCAATTTCTTTGCTGGAAGAAGGTCTTTTGAACGAATGCGGGTTTTGTTTTCCTTTTCCTTCATATTTTATTGTGTCGTTTCTGTGTAATTTCTCACTCGAGGCTTTGCAACGTTCAACTTTTTCTTTTTGCCACATTTTAGCTACTCTTGACCACGGTAACTAAGCCTTGAAAAGTTAACCTACCCAAAAGCGAACGGACAGTGTTAAGGGTTAATGTGACATGAGTTTTTCAATTAAAACAAAAAAAAAACACATTAGTTAAACAATAGTTGCAGTTGTAAGATTACACCAGTTAGTTAAAATATATAATACACATGGCGAGTCCGTTCGCATTTGGAATCTCTGCAGTAAAGACATTAATAATTAACAAAATAGTGATT
Source organism: Onchidella celtica (assembly GCA_963931925.1). Classification (NCBI taxonomy): domain Eukaryota; kingdom Metazoa; phylum Mollusca; class Gastropoda; order Systellommatophora; family Onchidiidae; genus Onchidella; species Onchidella celtica. Next base: position 33,136,624 of record OZ007577.1, read on the forward strand.
AACAGTTTTGCTTAAGAACTTAAAAAACTACCATCTGTGAATTGAAAACAATGTGATACTCTTTTTTTTTTTTCTGTTTTAATGAAGGCAATGAGGATATAATAATAGGATGATGTCAGCCTCTCTGGGAGAGGGTTTACAATATAGAGGCTGATGCTGAAGCAGCCTAAATAATCTCCCAGGGGGGTTGGGGGGAGAGGGATTACAATAATGATGTAAGCCTCTATCTTGATAAGGCGTGGGAGGGTGTTAGGACTGTTACTGTTACAATATTGAGGCTGACGCTATGGCAGCCCATATCAACACTTTTTTTTTTGAAAGAGGAATTAGACAGGCAGAGGGAGACAGAGAGACCGGCAGACAGCATTTTTGTTAGGCAGAAAGTTGTCAGATAGACACTTATCTGACAGCTAGATAGACAGATACTTCGAGTTCAGAGCAAGTGTCCACCCACCGCTTGCATTAATTTTTTTTTTCTCTCACTCTGTCTCGCGTGCCTCTCTGCGGCAGCTGAATGCTAACAAAAGTGCATGCACTTACAGCTGGGGAGACCACGGTGAGTGCTATTGTTCACACCATGTATTGATTATCTTCACAACTTTCGACTCAGCTGGATAGGACAAAATCTGAAACGTGTGGTACCAACGCGACACTTTCAGGAGAACAGCCAGGATGAGGGTGTGTTTACGTGGGAGTTTTTGTGAAGTTAAGCGTGGCGTGGGAGTGTCGAGAATAGAGAGGCTTTTCCATAATGTTACAGAAAATGACTGCAGGCGTCAAAAAGTACCCGAAAAAACCTACAGGAATGGAGACCTAATTGTATACTAATGATAATAATCTTATTAGGAAAAAAAAATCATGGCGGGATTATTTCATTACGGTGTAATTTTGAGATTTTAAATTTAAAAAATCCATGCTACATCAGTGCCGGATTTACCATTAGGTTAAGTAGGCTGAAGCCTAAGACCTCAAAATCTAGGGGGCCTCACCTTCTCAAGGCAATCTGCATAATATTTTGTGACACGCGCAGCCTTTTCTTACATAATTATGATGTTACAAAGCCCTGCAGTTTCTGAACAAATCGTTTGTAATTTTTCTAGCTTATGTCCTTTCGAGGAGGAATTGCGAAGTGCGGAATTTTAAACCATCATCGATCATCATCGGCGTTACTCATGTTATTTAAAACTCTTCCATCTTCCTCTAGGCGTGAAGGTGGGGGATTGGGAGGGGCCTCACAGCTAGAATAGCCTAGGGCCTCTCTCCATCTAAATGCGGCCCTGCCTAAATAACAGTTTCAACAAATTACAAAATGAATGTTCTCAAGTGTCAATTAATCGAACGCAATCTCTTTTCTATCGGCCTATTGTGTTCATTCAAGTTTCAGGTACTTTGTTTTTAAATAGATGTGTAAAAACGTAAAACACAATGATCATTTTTTATGCTCCCTACGATATTGATAAGACACCGCACGGGAGACAGTTCAATTTGGTGCGCGCCTATGAGATCTGAAGAGAGTCTGTAGATTATTATGGGGAACTTTTTGAATGTTGACATTACAAGTACGTCCGTCCCCCAAGTTTTTTGGCGCTAGGGATACGTACGTATTTTAAAGCCTTTTGTGACTCCAGAGCTAGAAAGCTCCTCCCGAAATACTTCTAACAGTAACAACAACCTCAATTAATTATTCTTTCAGTTTCTTTTCGTTTTCCTCCTGTTCTTTGGTTGAACGGGTAGGAGCGGGGTTAGGGATTCGATAAGATTTACGGTTGAGGATAAGGATAGGGTTAGGAACAGTATTAGTACATACATAGGTGCTCCTAGCGCAAAAATGCTTGGAGTGCGTACTTACTTATACATGTAACAACAGCCGAACTTTTTAGATGAGAGAGAGAGAGAGAGAGACAGAGAGAGTGAGAGAAAGAGAGAGAGAGAATGGTGGACGCACAGGATTTTTTTTCTCCGCAAAAAAAAATTCCACTATGCCTTGCACAGACCGGGGATCGAACCCGGTACTTTCGCCATGAGAGGCGAGCACCTTCTAGTCCACTGTGTCCCTCATTTACTTGTTTTTACACTGGACTTTTTTTAAAAATAGCAAATCATTTTTCATACCCACAATAATAAAGTATAATACACGTATCGATACTCAGCACCTTAATCTCCAGGTTAACTTCTCATCCACTACTACTGAATCCATTTTTTTATGCTAAACTTGCCCCATGATTGCATAGCAGGATTGTTTTATATATCCCATAATCTAATGTATATATATAATATGGATAGAAAGAAATGCAGTCTTTACTGTATCAATTAGCCAAAAACATTCTTTAGGAAATATTTGGCAAAACTTCCATAGATATATATATATATATATATATATAATACATGTAAAACACACGTAATTCTTTAAATCCATCACTTTTTGGCACTGGAAACAAAAGGTTTTGTAAGAAAACACACTAGGTGCACATTTGTTTGAAAGAAAACGTGGAGTGGGATATTTGACTGTGTATCACATTATTAACTCTTTCAGGACGTCAGTGTTAGGGACTTCGCTCAAGTGTGGACATAATTAATTTTTTCCCACTCTGGGCAAAAACAGCATGGTTCAGAAAAACGCTTACAGAAAAGAAAGTATTGATAGCAAAGCAAAATGTTATACATCAGAAAAAAGAGAATTGAATGCATGATACAACATAACGCCGAGATACGCTCAAAAGCGTTTTTCACTGGCACCGATAAATCGGAGAAACGTCCCGAAAGAGTTAAGAAAAAAGAAAAGTATTGTTACTATAGTTAGTATATTATGTTACCACAGCCGTGTCGTTAGATTAGGGGAGACAATCCATTCACCAGTTTCTCACCCTTTCTTTCACGATTATAGCCCTTCCGCCATGCAGGATGAATGGAACTTGAGCGCAGAAAGAGTAACACGGTAGTGGTCACGAGTATGAAGTGTTTAATTTATCAAATATTCCATCCATTTTTGCTAAATTGCTGTGCCATCATATTTCAGAATATAAATTAGGATAAAAGGTGTGTATTATTTCCTCATTACCCATACATAGAGGGGAAAAAATCTAAAAATTAACATTAAAACCAATAGGCCTACATGTATTAAAATGTTTTTAAACAACAACACAGGCATTCTACAAGGTCTCAAAATATCCATGAAATACAATAATTATGAATATAATATCAAATAATGACTGAAGAGAAAAAAGAGTATTCTGAAATCCAAATTGCGCCATCTTAAAGACAAGTTCTTGAATGACTCTGTACTGACGGTACAATGTGTGAGATTATGGAGATTAAACTGTATTTGGATTTCACAAACAAAGAATGATTAACAATTCAACACCTGATTACATTATTGTGATATAGTAGTCCTTGTTCTACATGTATAAATATAAATCTTCAAACTTGCAAGAGTGGTACCCCAACTAGAATGGTAAAAGCTGAATACCCTGTACACTATCAATGCTGACAATCATATTCTTGATTTTATTTACGGCAAGCCACACATATGCCTACTGACCTTTTCTTTGGATTAATGATTTCACATAAAACAGCAAATATAGTACATGTAGTACATACATGTAATTAACACTGAAACAATATGTTCTCATTTGTAGACTGTTTCTGGATAATATTAATAACAGCAAGAGTCAAGACTGATTAAGTCTCAAGGCAATGTAGTCCTGAACGAACTTGAATTGTTAATATCAGTTTCTTTCTTTGTTTCTTTGTCAATCCTTATATATATCAACTTCCGGACGTGGCCCTGATGGGTAGCGTCTGCAATGATTGCGTTGATTCTTTCGGTTGTTTCTTTGACACCTTCTATCCGTCTTTTTCTGGGACGCCCCATTTCTCTGGAACCATACCTTTTCATATGATATAAGCTCTATGTGCTCTATTAATATCAGTATCAGATCAAAATGCTTTACTCTGCATATTGTCACCATTCCCTAAAACTGTAGTAATCGCTTTTGGCTACTTTTCAGTAGAAGTAAAGAACTTTTATTTCATTAATTTCAGGACAGTTGGTCTGGTTACAATTTTACAATCTAGTTACAATTAGAATTTTTGCAAGTTTGCTATTCAATTATTTTTCAGCATAGGAATCTATGACCAAGAATATTTGCTGCAGGTTTGAATGCACAGTAGTTGAATTTATATAAAGATCAATTTTTCAAATCTTTTAGTTATTAAAGTCTTAGGCAAACAGTGACGACATAATATCATATTATATACTTTATACCAAATGCTGTGGCAGTTTACCCAAAGACCCTGTGGACATCCAGTTTGCCATAGCAGCCCTGACCCATTCGGTAGGAAACTGTGGGAAGTATTGAGCATATGCCTGGACAAGAGATTCTATCTTTGAATTGGGATCAACTTCATGGTCATCATTAGAATCTTCTTTCTTCCCTTCAAACAAATCAGTCTTCATTAAATCTCCATCTCTGGTCTCTTTGATGAGTCTGGAGTTGACCAAAGCCACAAAGTGACCATTGCGCCAACACAGTGCACGTGGGCTTGTGTGCATAGATAGTGCTGTGATATCACTATAGCAAAAATCAAAACACTGGTAAAATTCATCCACGTTTTTTAAACTTTCTTGAGGATTGAAGAAAAAGAATTGTACCCATTGTTCAGTGTTTTCAATACCTTCCCTGGCAACTTTCACATCTTGATGTTGAGTAGAAGAATGCTGATGTATTGATGAAAGCTTGTTTGGCTTTGACTTGTGTTCCTGGACTTTCTTTTGCATTGCTATTCTTTTTTCTGACTCTCTGACAAATTTGTATGTTTGGAATGAGTCAGTGTACTCTGGGGACTCACAACAAAAGTTCAGTGGAATGGCACGAGGTATGAAGTACCCGCAACCTACATCCACAAGATGAAGATCACTGGGGGTTACCAGATCATGTACAAGAACCACAATGTGGTTGTCAGGGACAACAATTGAGCTGGTGACTGTGGCATGAGCAATGCTCACATCATACCCCAGTGATGCCAGCAATGCATACATGAATGAGTTTAGGGAAAAGCACAGACCACCTCGCTTTTCAAACATGTCCTGCCTTATGGATTCCCATTCTGGCCTGTGACGTTTTGAAATATCTTGAGACATCAGTGAGATGCATTGGAATGGTTCATACTCAAGATATGCCTGAATAATCGTTTCCAGAAATGAAAGTTTTGTATCTGGAGTTGATGTTGGCAGCAAAGATGGAACATCTGTTTGTCCTGTGACATTTATGTTCAGAACATCTTGAAGGAATCTTATAGACTCCTCGAGATCAAGTGATGCCATTTCAAATAGTCTTTGGGAACAGCTGTTGTTAGGGTTCTTCAGATGCTTCCACGAACAAAGATGATGTCACGATTCACAGCCTAGGAAACTGACAATCTGCAAATGAAAATAAATATTATGACATCATTTACACAGATCTGGATTAGTTTGATGGATTAAGATACAAGTAGGTACTACTAAAAGCGCATATCGTCACCATTCCCTAAGACTGCAGTAACTAAAAAATGTGAAAAATCACTTGTATTCAAAGTCGCCCTGAATGATCTTAGATACTTACAGTACTTACACACTTATAAACCCAAAAATAATTATCCAGTGGCAAACTCTCAAAAATTCATAGTAACTAGAGTAGTTGCGCTAAAATAAAACAGTTTTTTGTTCTCCTGAAAAGTAACCGAAGCCAACCAGGGGATGATGACAATATTATACTAAATTTAAGATCTTGCTTTTCAATACTAGCACATTTTCTAACCACCACAGACTATGGTTTGGGTAACCAAGATAACATGATCACAATCAAGAAGGCCTAAACCTTCAATAATTATTTAGTGCTTTTTTGTGTAAGCAACTTGGGGAGGGATAAAATGTTCGTTGCACACACATGGAAGCCTTTGAGTGTGACTTGACACATTAAGCAGAGTTCAATTCAACGTGCAGTAATATTGATTGCAAAAAGGCAATATTAATTGTAGGCCTACATGTATAACATGACGTAGTAACTACAATAGTATGTATATACTTTTCAGATTCAGATTTACCAGATGTTTGTGGTTGTTCTGTTTAGTAATACATGTAACACATTCGAAACACCTCAGCCTCTAACTGATGGAAAGCAACTGGATTTTGATTTCATTACATGTATAATGAACAGACTGAAAGATGATAACAGTTTCTACTCACGCCTTTCCAACTGATCACGCGGTTACCCACAATAATCATGTTCTTTTGCCCATGGAAATATCAGGCTTTATTCAATCGCTGCACTACTGAATAATTCAAGTTGTTATTCTCGTCTCGGGTTACACCTCAAGCGCCTCTGGTTATACCCTCCGATTCGGTTTTCCCCTCACAATCCTCGCGTGATAGTGATAGTACATGTACTTGGGTGACATTGTAAAGGCACAGTATAACAAAAGAATCGATCCTTAAACTTTATTTCCGATTCCTGACTCCATCAAAGAGCTCTAATTGGGCCCTCAGCCTTGGATTGCATAGATTCTTACGGAAACAAGAACAAAATGGATCGAAGATCTCATTTTTTTCAAACCGTTGCCTCTTGTATACGTCTGTCACGATTTGTTTGTAAAAGGATGCAAATCAAGTTAAATTTACTTTTCGGAAACAGGGTTAGTTATAACTTAGTTGAAGTGCATGTATAGTTATATAAACGTGAAGAGTGATTGAGAGTAAATCACATGAAGAGTGATTGAGGGTAAATCACAATTAAAGTTTACGACTTCGGGTAATTTTAGTAAAATCTGCCTGGTCTATATTTCTAGTGCTATTGAAAAATGTATTATTTTTAAATTTAGTCGCGGTATCCTGTTTATTATAGAAATGTTTGGCCTCGAAGGAAAATACGTTTTATATTAAATATGGGCGACTTTTTAATTTTTTTTTTTTTCTCATTTGGGGGGCATTTTATCTTGGTCATTTGTAAAAAGGGAGTGGAGTGAGAATGAAAAAAAAAACTGAAACGTCTGACTTTCAAAGATCACTGTATATCTTGTGTTCTGGGAAACTAAAATAAAATATTGGGCAACATACGTGCATGGCTTTTTCAGGCAAAGGACCTATGAGGTAGTATTGAAATTTTATATATATATATATATATATATTATATATATCTCGAAATTAAGGTGCATGTAGGTACAGATATTATGATAAGTATGATTACATAGTAATTAAGGCAACAAAATATAATAATAAACTTGAGGCAAATGTTTCATTATCTCTGAAACCCGCCCGTCGTGTTCGTATAAAAAGTGGGACGACTAAAATTGTTCAGAATCAGATGTTTTCAGATATCTTTTAGCGAGTGTCATATTTGATCATTGTCTTTACTATGATTTATTTGTATTAATATATAATAAGTTTGCTGTTTCAACGTCAGAGATTGATATCGCATTCCGCTTGTAATCGGACCCATCTATTCAACAAATTTTCCGGGAAATTCAGGGGATGTCACTCTTATTTTCTTACAATAACCCTAGCCTAGTGCGATTACGAATAATTATTACAACTCCCAGGCTGGTGAGCGTGGCAGCAAAATTAAATTAAATGTAATAGGCCTACCAGCGGCGTTGTGTATAATTGTTGCTGAGTTAGCCCAAGGAACTCGTCTTATGAACGACAGCTGTGACTGGAATAGAAAGTGAGATCAGCAATTTCGGTAGGCATTATTAAGTGTAGTCTACTGACTACGATGAATTGGTTTCTAATCTAGAATCTAGATTTCTAGATCTATGGTTCTTTTAAGCATTAACTTACACTCTTCCAGGCACTACCAGATAAGTGCGGTCCCTATCTTGCCCACTCCAATAGTCGATTGTCAGATTGATATGTAACGACGTGAGGGTCTAGTCAGTTTGTATCATCGAGGCCGTAGGCCGATGTTCGTCTGGGCAGTAGTCAGATTGATATAGGCCTATCAGGGAAAGCCGCCGGGGTAGCTATGTGTTGTTTTCACTCGGACTGGAACGCATTCGGAAGTCCTTCCGTTAACTAAGGAGGATCAGTTGGGGGCAAGATAGGGACCGCACTTATCCGGTAGTGCCCTCTCCCATCTCTGGGTGGAATCTAGGCACGGTTACTTATTGCAATCTACCTAGAACTAATCTAGATCTAGACTAGATCAGTCTGCAATCATTTCGGAGGAAATGTTTTTCAATGTGGGGAAAGTCCAACAAGCAGTGTCATTACTCATTGCTACTCATTTCTTTTCCATGCTTATCAAGTTGTGCATCTGATATGGTACCTAACTGCATAATAAATAATAAATTATTAAATATAGGCCTAGATTTAATGTGAAAGATCCCTCAACTCCTTCCGCCTGCGCTGCCTACGCAAAATTCTCAAGATCAGGTGGCAAGACAGGATCTCAAATATCGAAGTTCTGAGCCGAGCCAACATTCCATCAACTCAGGCTCTCCTAGGCAAAAAAAGACTGCGGTGGGCTTGGACATCTCCACCGTATGGAAAATGATCGCATCCCCAGACAAATTCTCTACGGGGAACTTGCTACTGGCAACCGACCCAGAGGTAGGCCACATCTGCGATTCAAAGACACTTGCAAGGTCACGATGAAAGCATTCAACATCGACCCCAATGAATGGGAGAACCTTGCAAATGATCGAAGCAGATGGAGACAAAAATTGCGCAGTGGCACGCTCGCAATAGACTTCAAGGCAAAAGAAACATACCTGACAAAACGACAGAGGCGGAATGAAAACACTCGCCAAAGTGAACCCAAAAGACTGACCTGCAATCACTGCCATCGCACTCTCGGGTCAAACATTGGTAGAATAAGCCACGAGAGAAGCTGTCAGTCAAAGTGAAAGTGAATATTCTAGCTGCTAAGACCGTCTGTAAAGACGCTAAAGGCCATATATAGATTTAATGTAGAGACTGTTCAGAAAAGAGCTTAGCTAACTTTTGAGAGTGATGAATATAACAATACACTCCCGCACCTGCAAGACGTGAAGTGCAGTCTTTGACCTTCAGCTTATTAATATAAATTATAATCCCATTCCATGCTGTTATCATCATGTCATAAGCCACCCAGTTCATCCATACTAAAAGCATTCCACCAATATCTAGATCCAGATACCTAGCCAGAGAGGAAAAAAATGGGGGCAAGGCAGTGTACAGCAGATGTGGTCAAAGTTAGTGCAATTTGTACCCAGGATATTTTTTATTCAGTGAACAGAGTAGTGAGAATATTCTTCAGGGTGTTATGGCATTCATTTCGTGAAACATGAGCTTATAGTGTTCATCAAAATGTGAAATTTATTACAGGGCATGAGATTTTTCTTGAAATTTGCTTAACTTGCATTAGAACTAATAGAAGCTCAAATGAAACTGCCACATGAAACTGCAGCTAAAAAAAGGTCTTTTATTGTCAGAACAAGAATTTCAGAGAAATTATAAATTCTTGGTGTAGAGGGTGCAAATTATAAGGGAAGTAAATTCCTTTCAGACCATTTATTTCAAAGAAATTAATCCGGACCTTTTTTCTTCTTCACAAGAGACTCTGGTTCTTATTCATTAACATGTGTAGTCTTGCACCACAGTCATTCAATTGTTAACTCAATATAAATATAGGGGAAGATTCTTTCCCTCAGAGAAAAAAGTATAATTTTTAAAAAAAGGAAAATTTTAAATGTAGGTTCATAGTCATACCCATGCATTTTTTGCTCTGTGTAAGCCTGATAAGAATTAAGATACATTACCCTCATGATGATCCCCCACTCCAGAAACCAGCCATTTTGGGCTCTGTACCACCGTTGGTGTCATATGATAATACTGAATGAAATAAAATTCCAAATTGTTGGGGGCTGCTGGAATCTTGTTAAAACTAAACTCAAGGCTAGTTTTAATAGGGTTCCAGCAGCCAATGTAAGGGATCGAATCACAAAACTTGTACTGCTTTTTTGCCAGATTACAAGAACCATTTTAGGACTTAGGAGAAACTTCTGAATGGATCACAAGCCAGACTGTACCTTTTAATAGGTAGTCCAAAATGCCTCGCTAAAGGGGTGAAATCCCGTTTTGGCATATGTTTAGGCCAACATTACAAGGCTACAACTGCTATGTGTTTATGACTGTTAAGCGGCATGCATCCTACATCAAAACAGTTTTTAGTTCAATTCTTCCTCTGTCAGAATATGATATCTTTTGTATTATTTAATGTGTGTAGATGTGTGTATTTGTTGCTCAAGTTGAACAATACATAGTCTTGCCATTAACATTCAGAGCTACGCATACCGATTTGACCCCCCTCATAACAAAAGATCACAGAGCGTCACGCCGATGTAGCGCACATGTTTGAAAATAACTCATACAGATAGAAAGCCAGATAAATGAGGTTTGATTCAATGTATTTTTCATCTTGTTTTAAGTTGAAATTCCTTTAAAAATCATTTGTTGAAAAGTTTGTTGCCCGAGAAGCTGGCGGAAACTTCAATAAATCAGGATCAAAATTATACGAAAGTGAACCTCAGTCTTTGCATTATGTGGGTATACCAAGAGCAGAAATGGGGCATGTTTCGGCGCAAAGCACCGGCTGTCCTTATAGAGCCACCCAATGCTTGATTTCGTCACCATTGCCCGACACTCAGTGCTAAGGCAATGGCAATGGCGACACGGTTGACCTCCTTTACAATAAGAAAAAAAAAACGAAAACATTTTTGTCTCCCTTGTAAGGGTTCACAAAAAATTGATGTCGGATGAAGTTTGATGATTAAAAAAAGTGAAATGAGACGCTTGTATTATATTTGTACCCCTCAAAAAAATGTTGAGCATAAACTGATAAAATACACCCGCTTGGACTGGAAACTCAGAATTTTCAATGTCGTGACGCAATAAACCATCTTTATATGGGCTGTCAAAGTGGGACAATCATGCAATTTGCAAAAGGTAGCAAATTCGAGCTGTTTTTTCATTTTTGAAAATGCCATAACTTTCAAAGCCTTTAAGCCAGAATAATATTAAATAATAAATTTGGTATAAAAATTCTTGGAAAAGCAAGCTCCATCAGATTTGACAAAAACTGGTGAGATGTGATAAAAAAAAATAATAATCAGTTTGATCTACCTACTTTTAATGTGCTCAGCAGTTAATCACCAAGCTGCCCGTTAATGGAAACATCCCTAATGTGGGCAACTTGCCTGCAACAGCCCACTGCTGCCACTTCTTAAGTGGTATTTTTATGGGGATTAGATCATTAGTATACCCTTGCGTTTGGAATATATTCGAATATCAATATTTCATTACGATAAGAGAATCTGGCCATGAGATGCATTCAGAAGTCCTCCTGGGACTTTGGTTTTGCTACTGAAGTTAATGTTCATGATGCTTACCATTCATTACTATAGAAATGCCTTTTCCTTTGTACCATTTATCTTTTTTTTAAATTTCATTCCATTTTCACATTCTGTTGCAGAATACATACATTACCGGTATATAAACAGATCATTTATTCAAATGCAAGGCTCATCTAGAATCTGTGCATGTTTAGCAAGAAACAGTGCACAATACTGCCCATTTGGAAGAGCTAGACTATCTTCATCTTTTCAACTCATACCTGCCCTAGCAACAAACACAGCTTTCTCATTGTCTCACAGTCACAAGGTAAGTTTCTGAATCTATCCATTTTTTTAAAAAATCTGTGCCTCAGATTTATATTAAGTGTTTGGTTTTATTTACTTTTTACACAACTGTGGGGAAATGAGTGAACATATACTTTAATCATTCAGCAAGAATTTGTGGCTTCTCACTGTCCATATTCACTCAATTCGTATTTCTATTTTGTTTATAATGAAATCATTGCACAGCTATCAGACACAAAACTTTAGTCAGATTTCCTTCGGTGCTCTGGCAGGAAGTGCAGTTCTTTTCTAGATTGAAAAAAAATATCATATTAAAATTGCAACTGGCAGAACTATCAAGTCCAACACTGTCACATAAACAGAAACTAGATGGGCCAATCCATTGCCCCCATTAATACTAAACAACTGGCCACCAACACTACTAAACATTTTTTATAGTTATTTAAATTTTATTTTCATTTATCTCAAAACCATGAAGAGTGAGATTCATATATTTTCATGTGTTCTTACACTGTGACCCATAGGAAGAGAGAAAATGTTGCATTTAATCTGTAATGTAATATTAACATGTATTACATACCTCATGTATTCAGTTTTTTTTATTTTCTCACACTTTACTGTCACGCATGTTAAGTGCCAGATGATATGCTAACTTTCAGTAAAATCCCTTGCTGGCCTTGTGGGACCTAATGGACAGTTTGATTTAGATCCATTAGAATTTAATTGAAAAGATCTATCTATGACTCTTTGGTAAATGTCAAATGGATGAAGCATGTTCTGCTGCTTTTTCTGTTATATTTCTCTAAGCATTTTCATAGTAGTCATTACATTTTAAAAGACTATGCATCTGAACATTGTACCTCCTCTCTCACTCTTTCATCCTGTCTATATTTCTTCTGTCATTGGCCGTTGTCACCAGGATTGTCTGATTACAACACTGACCTCATCTGAGTACACATTCCTGTGTCACTAGGTCTCGCTATCTCCTACACACAGGACCTTTGCATCACAATACTCAGGACAGTGCATACTTCCTTCAAAATGGGGTCACACTTTCTGTTACTGTATTTACTTTAATCTGTGTAGCTGCAGTAATTTAAGCACTTGTGAACTGGTGGGTTTTCCCAACAAAATCACATTTCAGTAAGTTACATACCTCATACAGTAGCAAAAGTTTCCAGTTTTTCTGAAGGATATAATATTGTGTAAGTTCATCATGATCAAGAGCCACAGACACTACTTATAGTAAACTAATACTTATCATGACATTCGTTTTTCATGTCACTTGAAACTTCTTTTCAGTGTATATCTCAGGGGTGTGTCCTGTGGAGACTCCATGGGATACTTTCGGATAGTGAAAAAAAAGACATTCTCATTCTCTCTCATGCTCTGTCTCAGTCTCTCTCATTCTCTGTCTCAGTCTCTCTCTCAGTCTCTGTTTCTGTCCCTGTCTCTGTCTCAGTCAGTCTCTGTTTCTGTCCCTGTCTCTGTCTCAGTCTGAGTCTCTGTCTCTCTCTCTCTCTCTTTCTCTTTCTCTCTCTCCCATAATAATAATAATAATAATGGATGGCATTTATATAGCGCATATCCATTACAAAAATGCTCTATGCGCTTTACAGAAACATGTCAAAAAATACATGGGTAAACTCACACACACAACCCACATTGATACACACATAATAATAATAATAATAGATAGCTTTTACATAGACTAGAAACTCTCATACAAATGACATTTTAACATCCTTTTAAACTGTGAAAATACTTGCGAACTGCGGACATCTAAAGGAATCTCATTCCACACCCTGGGCCCAACATGGCTGAAAGCCCTTTCACCAAAACTTTTTAGGTTCACTACGGGTACTTTTAGTCTAAGGTTGTCAGAAGATGATCTTAATGCTCTTGCAGGGCGATGCAGTTCTATAAGTTCTGAAATATACTCTGGCGATATACACGTACTCCTACCTTCATGCTGTACAAAACAGACAACAGGCTAATGAGAGACACATCAGTCAGTCAGTACAAATGCATGTAACATTAAATTAAAGACAATGTACCAGCCTGCAGGTAATTAAAATGGCATGTGATACACAGTTAAGAGTTGCAGGTAATTAAAATGGCATGTGATACACAGTTAAGATTGAGTGATGTCTTACCTGAATATACTTATCTCTATTGTTGTTCTTCTAGATAATAGTATTGACTGGTATAATAAAATTATACTGCTATTATTTTATCACAATATTACTTCTTATAAATAAGAGTGTCTTTGTCACACAAAGTCAGGTTATTTAACAACGTACTATAACCAAGCCATCGCAATGCCTATTAACAGGAGGCTTCACAGTTGTCTCCTTTACAGCATTACTTGTAACAGGTGTCAGGCACAGCTGGGTGTTCATTCATGAAGCACTAAGTACTACAGCATAGGGGAAGTCGTAAACTGTGCATAGGTCATAAAACCCTTGAGCTGCATTTAGCCAATTTAGTTGTTTAATTTTTCAATGCTATTTTGCCAAAGCCAGTGAAATCAGCCCTCCAGAAAGGTATACTCTGGTGAGGTTTCAAGCTCAGTCCAAAGCTCCAAATACCAAAATTTATAAGGTCACCACATTTAGCTTATGGCAGGACAACAGTAATATCACCTTTGACAGTGCTAGGGTTAAAGGTTGGAGGTCACACAGTGTAACAGGTTTTAAATCCTCTAGGGTTGATAAGAAGCTGTTTCTTCTGTGTTACCAATAGAGGTTGGATACTTGATACTTCGAGTGTACCAGCTGGGTATGTTTACACTTGATTGTACAGAAATTACTTGTTTTGTTTTCTTGGTAATCTACAATGAGAGCTGTCAGTTATTTCAAGACTGGAACTGACATGTTATACATACATAGAATTAGAAAGGTTAATTGAGTTCTGTATCTGAAGTATTGTATACGTACTTCATGTCTTTCTTTGGGCGTTTGCTCCAGTCACTGTCTATATAATATACGTTTCATATTCCCATCATATTGGTTGTGAAAGTGGTAGTTTTTATAGCAAAATTTATACATTTTTAAAATAATTTTAATAAAAGAGACAGATATTTTCATTATTTTATTTCTTCTTAGAAGGGAGCCGTCTCTGGCAGGGAGCCCAGGCAGCTGCCCCTGGTGCTCCGTCTGCCCCTCTGTAAATCCACTCTTGAACTGATTATGACACAGGCAAAAAAAATGAAAAATTACACCTATATCACAAGTCAAAGCAAATCTAGGATGAGACATGTAATGAATTCAGTAAATCACTGACTGATGTTTGTACATGGTGAATTTTGGGAACATGTACTTTTTCTGTGAGGTGCAAAGATTATTATAGTTGGGAGATTACACTTTGGCTGACCGGGCTGCTATAACCTTTTTCATCAGCAATAAGACACAAGTTAACTTTTTTCAGGAGTTGACCATAAATTTGTCACACATCAAAAAAATGTACTGTGTGTGTGAATATTTTGGCCAGGTAGGCCAATTCGCCCTTAGCCATTTATACTTAGGAATAGGTAGTGAGAATTGAGAACCTGGACAATAATTCCTCTAAACCCGTACTTATTTGTCATTTCATTTCAGAAAATGTCATCGCAAAAGTTTCAAGTGGTGAAGAGATTGCAAGGCACAGAAAAAAATGTGTGGTAAGAAAATTTATGAAATCATCTCAACTTTTTCTTTCCTGAAACCTGTGGCATGGGTCGCATTTCCCAACCCCTAGTTATTGTTTGTTCCAATTCCACTTTTTGAAGGAATTCAAATAAATCACAGCTTGATAAGTGCCACAACGCATGTTAAACATGTGTCAAAGTGTGCATTTGTTATATCTCTTCTACATACTATAAAATCTCCAGTTTTTCAGAAAATGGAGATAGAACAAACGAGAAGTTAGGCTGCAATATGTCAGTAAACAATATTTGTAATTGCCGGTTTGAATGCTAAGAAGTCTACTGGGTCACCAGAAAGTCTTGACCAAGTGAGTTCATATTATTAAATCAAGTGCATATTAAACCCTTCACTATGCTGTTGACATATGCCATACATCCTAAAAAGGATAATGCCTGTGTGCTATTGTTCTTAAATCTCTATAGTGAGAGTGTGCTGTTCAGCATACGACAGGACAAAGCATGTGGCAGTGAAGGGGTTAATATATATATAGTGTGGGTAATTCAGCAAAACTACTGCCATGGTGTCTACACAGGCATCAGATAGGAGCTTTTCTTGCAAAAATATTATTGCAAAACTGAAAGCGAAATGCTCACTGTATTCTTCAAAAAACTGTTGCTGTGAATTTTGCTGTGATTTGGTCATAGCTTTTTTATATACCAGATTAATTCTTTGTCGAATGCAGCAATACTGATCGCGTAAACGGATGGAATCTGTTGAGCTCAACTTGAGTGTCTCTTGCTTGACGGTAATTAGAAAAATTTGTTCAAAACAACTGGCCGTGTCACAAAAGTGGCTCAATTTAAAAAAAAATTTTTTTAAGAGCTGGCATTCACTCTGATGTCAGTTTAGTGACGTAGCTGTTGTCACAATTTATATTAAATGTCTGGCTAGTGGGATTTATATCAAGATTACAAACCTTCATCAAAGTTGCTATTGAACTTTGAAGAATTTATTTAGCTTTCCCTCACTCTTTCTGGATTAACCCTCTCCCATTGGAGCAACCAGTGTTATAAAAAATTCAAATTCAACTTTTGGGATAACTAAAGTGCTACAGAAAAACCACAAGAGAGGCAAAAAGCATATTATATTGTATTGAGAGATGAAGCAACAATTCATTCAAAATTCACCCCAAGGTTAACTTTTCTTTTCCAATATAATATTTCATCAAAATTGATCTCAAAAATTGATGCATTCAAATTAAAATGTTTTTATGCATGTTACATTTATGCAAAAATCAGATTTCTTTTTTTCCTTTTAGGAATCATATTTGGACAGTTTGTAAATGGCTGGTATAGAAATTGTAAATTTCAGTTGCCCTTAAGTTTGAGTTTCTGGTTGGGTTTGTAAAGCGCATTGAGCATTTATTGGAAATGCGCAAAATAAATGTAATTTATTATTATTATTATTATTATTTATACCATTTGTACGGCACCCTGCATGGCTCACCCAAGCCTTAAGTACAATGAAAAACGCAAATTCCTGATCATTTTTTATTATATCATTGTGAAAAATAATGATAAATGCTCATTTCTTCAATATAAATTGAAGTCAGTTTTAACTGAAACCAGTTCTACATTACTTGAAGAAAGAAATATTTGTAACAGCTTGTGGCTGTGCATCTTTTTTAATTTTCTATGGTGATTCAAACACAGAACATTTTACTTAATATTTCTTACACATCACCTGCTGCCTTCCACTCAGTTAATTGTCCAACATGACATTTAAATCTTTGGCACATTTTATTACATACGTCTAACTTTGGGAGGAGGGGACGGGGGGCTGCACATCATTGATTGTATTGGGTGGGACTGAGGCGTATGACTATGAACAGTGTTGTACATGGCAATTAACATTTCAATGATAAATGGTGAAAAAAAACAGGCTGATTCTGGAGGGATTTAATAATAAGGGCCTGTACACATTGTAATGAGCTTTATTCACAGGTGTTGCAAAAGATCAAGTGGATTAAGTGCTGGGATGGATAGATCTTTTATGCCGAGAAACTTAGACCTGGCCAAGGCCCGCCCCCTTTTTTTTAAACTTAATCTATCCACTCCGGATTGCAATTCGGACTTTGAACCCATTTTTTCTTTCTTTCAAAGTAACAATGCAGTGCATTTGTTTTTGTGCTTGGGACAACAGTTCTTCAGCGTTGGTTACTTGCTTGTTTTGTTTTTTTTTGTTGTTGTTTTTGTAAAATTAAGTTGCTGTTTCATATACCAGTGCATGCTTAAAACGCAGACAGAAAAAAGGTGGCTGCTTAAAAAGTTGGTCATGAAGTGGAATTATTAAGCGACTTGTACGTGTCAATGACTTGTAACGTTCCGAGGCAACCTGTCTTTAAGATACATGCACCTGTACTACACATACTAAGGACAAATACCTCAAAGTACTACCTGGCAAAGGCAAAGGGCTGAAAATACCATCTTCCAAGGGCAAAGAGCTCAAAATACTACATATCAAGAACAAAGAGCTGAAAATACTACCTATCAAGGACAAAAAGAGCTGAAAATACTACCTACCAAGAACAAAGAAATCCTACATATCAGGGACAAAGAACTGAACTTAATACCTATCAAGGACCAAAAGTAAACAGTTCATAAAAAGTGTCATTAGCGTCTTGTTTTGTGGTACAGTTTTATCGCAGTGGTCTTTATATTTTGCATTTCCTGGCCCTTTGCTCCTGCAGGGTTGACATATCAAAGCTGGCTGTGGAGAACAAAGCTTTGAACCTGGGCCAGGGGTTCCCGGACTTCATGGCGCCAATGGATGTGGTCAACTGTCTGAAGGAAGCCATCAACGCTGATAACCCAACGACCCACCAGTATGCCAGAAGTTTTGTAAGTATCAAGCCCTCTCTCTCTATTTTTTTTTTCTCTCTCTCTCTCTATCTCTTTTTCTTTCTGTCTCTTTCTCTCTCTGTCTGTCCCCCTCCCTCTTTCTTGCTATCAAACTGTTTCTCTCTCTCTCTCTCTCTTACTTTGTTTCTCTCTTTTCTCTCCCTGTTTGTCTCTTTCTCTCTCTGTTTTTCTCTTTATCTCTTTATTTCTTCTCTCTCACTCTTTATCCTTCTGTTTCTCTTTCTCGTTCTGTCTTTTCTCTCTCTCTCTCTCTCTCTTTCTATTTCTTTTTCGCTTTCTCCTCTTTCCCCTTCCCCCTCTCTCCCCTGTTCTCTCCTCCCGTGTGTTTGTGTATATCTGCTGCTTGGATTCAACATCAGTGTATCCATTTGTCCTGTTGTCCAGAAACAAAACACTGTACATTAGGTAACATCCATACTGTTTTTTATAGTAAGGTTCATAATTGGTTTTAATTAGACATCAAGTGCATTCGTATGAACTCGACCTCAAGTTAAGCAAAATATCTCATGTTTACATTTTTCTTACATTTGTTTCAGGGTTTGCCTAGGCTGGTGGATGCCCTAGCTAAACTGTATGAACCTCATTTAAAGCGCACAATTGATCCAATGACAGAAGTTCTCATCAGTGTAGGAGCTTATGGATCACTTTACTGTGTGATACAAGGCATGGTCAACCCAGGAGATGAGGTATGATCAGACTAGGGAAGTGCCTCTATAGAGATTTGGGAGAGACTGAGCTCTTCAGTACAACAAATCATCACCTTTTCCTAAGACCTCAGTAACTCAAAAATTTGTAAAATCAATTTTAATAAATGTTCAACTACGTTCAAAGCCACGTCAAATGATTTTTGTTATAGAATCCTTAGCTGAAAAATAAACGAATAGCAAACTTTCAAAACGTCATCGTCACTAGACCAGTTGTGCTAACATAAAATAGTTTTTTGCTTTTTACGAAAAGCAGTCAAAACCAGTTACTACAGTTTTGGGGAATGGTGACAATGCTTTGATAGGGTTAGTTAGAGCCTGTGTTGTTTTGTCAAATTCAAGAAAAATAACTGTATTTTGTCACCAATTAAAACAATGTCTAGGTGAAAGATTCTACATGTAGGTGGCTCGCTGACTCAGGGAATACACAGATGTGATTTTTAAAGTTGAATTTCTATCACCAATGTGTAAACTGAGACGCATAACGAAATTTCCTGTCATACTTTTTAATTGCACCCAAGAAAATGCATCAAAAATACTCAAAATGTCAGAACAATTTCTTCTGATCAACTCAGTTCTGGTTCAAAATCAACAAAAGTATTAAAGATATGGCAAACTTCAAGACTTTTTAAAATATGCCCACGTACAACTTTACATCTTTCTAGACATAATATGATATTTGTAAAATTTAAGGCTCAGTGGTTAAAAAGTCTTTCATGATTACACTGGAGGCCCCACTTCCTCTATAATATAACTCCGTTTTTTAACCGATGTCTGGCTTTTTGTAGTTTGCGGATATTCGTACTGTTGGTAACAGTCAAAATTCAAAACTGGTCTGAAGACCCACCTTTTCCAAAAAGGCTTTCAGTTCTGAAGTCTCGTTCCCCATTATTTTCTCAATTCATTTAATTTTTTTAAAGTTTAGCATTTAATATCTGCCTGTATTATGTGTATGTGTGTATATATCAGTCAAGCATAAGAGTGTATGCATAGATTATGTGTGAATGGCGGAGAGAGAGAGGGTAAGTTACAGAGGGAGAGAACAAGACTTTCTTTGAACACCTAGAGCAATTTTTTGGATTGGGCACTATATGAATGATCTTCATTATTATTATTGTCTTTTTTTTCTTTTTTTTTGCCACATTTAACTTCAGTTTCATCACTTAAACACTTAAACAGGTGGGCATGGAAGCAGATAAAGTATTATTTTGATATTTACGTCTCTTTGCCTTGTCATCCTTGGCAGAATTCAGCAATCGTAATATATTTTAATTTTCAGGTTATTATAATAGAACCTTTCTTTGACTGCTACCAGCCAATGGTAATAGGAGCTGGCGGGAAGCCTGTATTTGTACCACTAAGACCCGTAAGTTATACTATTTTGATTTGTTTCTTTTCTTTTCTTTGTTTTCCTTCAGTATTTAAAGTGAATAAGGGATAGTATATTTTACAAGTAATCATAAAGGTTAATATACAGTTATTTATACCGGGAGCTGTAAACATTTTATACAGGTCCCGATATTATACAGGATACACTGTATATTAATATTAGTCTTCTGTCTTTGAAATATTATAAAATGACAATAAGTCTTTGAAACCCGATTCATTGACCCTCTAGGAACCCTGTACCTGGGCTCGTAGGAGAAAAAGTATAAAGTGGAGAATGATGGCTGCTGCTGGCAGTTATCAGTCAAGTTATATTTTATTGTACATTACTGTAAGTAAATGTATAAATTGTAGTAGACGGCAAGGAATGCAGAGAGCGAATGTCCGTGTGTTCTGATCAGTTTGTTTTTTAAAAAAATGTTTTACAACGTTGTTTGCATGATTCTTCTGTATATTTTTAATTGGTCATAAGGCCTACAATAAACTTGAATTTGAACTTGCTAAATCCTTTTCAGGACAATAGGTTAATGGCATGTAGATCCCAAATAGGTAAAAAAACAAAAACTGCTATTCATAGCAATACACGGATTCATCAAACAGTGGTACATTCAATCCTGATCCTTTGAATGTAGTGAGATAACAAGTTTTATTCTCGTTTCATATTTTTTTTAATGTTTATCCAGTCAAAGAATGGAAAGATCACATCAAGCGCAGATTGGAAGTTGGATCCTGATGAGTTGGCCAGCAAGTTCAACAATAAGACAAAATTGATCATCGTTAATACACCAAATAACCCACTTGGAAAGGTAATTGATGTTATTGCCCATGACCTATTTTTTTCTTTCCATAAAGGGGCTTTTCAAATATTCTTTAGCCAAAACAAGCTCGGCATACACATCATGAAACTTAGGGGACACATTGGTCTAAAGGCAAGGTGTTTGCCTCTCATGCCGAAGGTACTGGATTTGATCTGCGGTCAATGCAGGCATGCTGGAATGGGGGTGGGGGGTCCTGTCCCTGGTCCTGTGGTAGGTAGGATTGAGCACCTAGTCTTCTCTGATAAGGACGAAAAGCTCAGAGAACCCATGTGCACGCTGTGCACATTAAAGATACCTTGGCAGTTAAAAGTTGAGAAGAGCAGGCTGAACAAGGTCGCTGCCCAGGCAAAATTCTAAAAAAAAACTAATGCTTATCACAAAAAGGCACAGAAACAAGAACAAGAAACATAAAAATGAGAAAAGTGAGGTATAAATGCCAAGGCAGCGAACCTCCTAACTAAAATAAAGACCTAAAGACAGCTCAAGACACACCACTGCCCAGAAATTCCATAGCCACATGTCCAGATCGTAAATTTTATACTAGAAGCTGAAAACTAATGATTTTGGTAACTTTTGCAGTGACATGTATCAAAAGTTTTTCCTCAATAGCATATGAGCTATCATGACCTCATTTGTAATTAATAAGTTTGTCACATGACTTGCATAACAAGGTCATAAGATAATTGCCTTAGTCATTTTTTCAGTGTTATGAGATGAAATGCTCACCTTAATCAGACAGTCACATTGCACTGTTCGACAGTTTTGTTTTGTTGACTTGTGTTTTTTTTTAATGAAAACCCACATCCACCTGAACCACCACTTAAACAATTGTTCGGGGACCGTAGACAAAATAATGATAAAGCCAAATAGCAAAATACTGAGTTGTGTTCACTGTCCATCTGCAGCTTTCTGTCTGAAATACCGTGCTCCCCTACCAACAGCTACTACAATATTCAAAGTTTTCTTTGATTTTCAAAAAAGACCAAAGCATGGCTTAGGCAATTATGTTATGATCATGACGATATAGCCCAAACAGCTGTGAAAGTTGGATTTTATTGGCAAGAATATTTGTGGACAGTAATACAAATGGTGTAACTTGTGTTGAATCGTTTTCCAGGTTTTCACCAGTGAAGAGCTCACCATGATAGCAGACCTGTGCAAGAAACATGACGTAGTGTGTGTGGCAGATGAGGTATACGAGTGGATGACGTATGAGGCCAACAAACACATCAAGATTGGTAAGGAATAAACAACTGTGAGGTTTCCAGTGCACTGAGTCAAGGCTGTTTTGCCTCGGTTTCAGTTTGAGATGTGGGCTGTGGATTTATATGGGACCTCGCACACAAGCGAGATTGAAACAAGTCTTACTTCACTAGTTGATTGAGAAACAGTCCGATTGAAAACCAACGCAAAACATACTTGACTAGGTGTGCCAAGGCTCTATCAGTCACGAAATATTATAAAAATCACAAAAAAAACTATGGGGTTGCAGCAAGGCTTAAAGCAAAGTAAAATATTGGCAAAAAGAAAAAGTTGTATGTAGCAAAGCCTTGCATAAGAAAAAATACAATGAAACGCAAAATTAAAAAAAACTAATCCCTACCACCCCCACATGCGATCAAACAAGTATTCAAATACAAACACCATGACAAAAAGAAGAACAAGAAAAATAAAAACCCAGAAAAAGAGAAGTGCAAATGCCAAGGGCATTAGTTATAGAAGGGGGAAAAAAAAAAAGAAGGTAAGCTTATCAGAGAGCATGACTACAAAAGATCTTCAGAAGAAGGGAACAAACAAGTGTTTTGGCTTTTGACTTCCAGACATTCCTGGGGGCCAGACCACACCCAGGTTTTAGGTCTTTGTTTTGGGAGGTTCTCTGCTCTTGGCAGTTACATCTCACTTTTCTTGTTTTTACTTTTCTTGTTAATGTTTTTTGTGTGTTTTTTGTGGTAGGGATTAGGTTTTTGTTGTTTTTTTTAATTTTGCCAGGGCAGCGGCCTTTCATGGCCTGCTGTTCTTGATTTCCAACTGCCAAGGTATATTTAACGTGCACACGGGCCGTCCGAGTTTTTTATCCTTATCCTAAAAGACGAAGTGTTTGATCTTACCTACCATAGGATCAGGGGCAGAACTTTCCCCCCAAAATTCCAACATGCCGCACCAACCAGGAATCGAAACCTGTACCTTCGGCATGAGAGACGAGCACCTTGCCTCTAGACCAACATGTCCCCTGAATCCAGGTCCACATCCAGGTCTTGGGCCTGGGTTTATTTGGGCGTTTTTTTTTGTTTTTTTTTAACTGAGACCTAGACTTACAGTGATCCTCTTCAATCTGTAATATATTCACTTATTTTCATGATGATGACATACTATAGTTTTCTTGCTAGAGGCAAAAGACTGGCAATGTTGACTAGCCGCAAGAATATTGGTTGGTGTCATTATATAAGTATTTTCAACACATATGTGAATGTTTGAAAGAATTTCAAAAACTTCAGTGTCATATCAGGCTAATTTGGTTTGGTTTGGTTTGATGACAGGAACCAGAATCCTAGCAAATCGAGCATCCCTATAAATGTTCCTCTCCCCACTCCAAGATCCACTCGAGGATTTTCCTACTTATGGTCCCGAGGGCCAGATGGGTCCATATTTGTCAGGTTCATCCAGGCCTGTCACACATCCTTCCCTTACCCGGTTTGTACCTCAGTGCTCACAAATTTAAATTCTGGGAAGTGAGTGATGGGGGCTTTATCGTGAGAAGTTGAACAATGGGATAGCTATGGTTGAACCCGATTTCAGATTTTTTTTTTGTCTGTGATTGTCACTGGAAACATATCAAAACAGTATTAAGTCTGTCAAATGCTACACCTGAGAAGTCTTAAAATTTTCATTTTTTTTTTCTTTCCTTTCATGAGCTGGTTCCATCACTGGATAATATATCGTCACGGTCATTCCACAATTGCCAAAGTCATTTTTTCTGTGCCTTGAGATGAAATGCTCACCTTAATCAGACAGTCACATTGTACCGTTCAACAGTTATGAGTTACATTGTTTTGTTTTGTTGACTTACGGCTTTTTAAATGAAAACCCATATCCACATAAATGACCTTTTTATACTGGTGTTAGGGGAATGTAGCCTAATTACGAAGCCAAATAGAGAAAGTACTGAGTTGTTTTGACTGTTCAGCTATAGGTCTCTATGTAAAATGGTACACTCCTCAAATGACAGCTACAACGATATTCAAAGTGAACCATCAAAAACCATCAAAACATGACTTAGGCAATTAGGTTTTGAGCATGACAACATGTAGTTGGCTTTGTTTTAGCCCTGTGGTGTATTTTCTTTCCCACAGCCACCTTACCAGATATGTGGGAGAGAACAGTTACCATTGGCAGTGCTGGGAAAACATTCAGTGTTACAGGCTGGAAGCTGGGATGGTGTGTCGGACCAAAGAATCTCATACATTGTGCTCAAGTTGTTCATCAGAACTGTACCTACAATTGTCCTACACCTATACAGGTCAGCCTGGGATACTTTATTTATAAGTGTATTGATGGTCTGGGGCAAATTTTTTAAAATTCATAACAGTGAGTCCTCCTTGCTGATGTTTACAAGTTCTAAAGCCTCCCAATAATGATGTTGTATCCATATAATTAATTACTCATTATTTACAGCACCCTATAGCAATGTGGCTGCTTTGTAAAACACATCAAAATGTGTTTGAAACTGCATGTTTTTGGATTTATTTCTTTATAGCTCAGAACTGCTTTGGATGAGTAATTATGAGTATGTGTTCACATGAGATTTTTAATTTTCACACTGAACGTCTGGTCCTAAAAAAGTATTATGTGAAATTGGGCTTATGGAGCCTGTTGGACCCGAATTCATACGAAAGCATTTTATCATTAACTAGGTCTGCGGGGCCTCAAGAGGTACAAATCAGTGGTGTATAGTTTTTCTCTGTTGAAGAACTGTGAGTCTGACGGACCCAATGAGGTACTTTTTCCCGTCTCTTTGGACCTGTGACTCCAGACTTTTAAATTAAGAAAGAAGTGGGTTTTTTTGTTTTTTTTGTTTTTTTAATTGGAGAGCCTTAGGCCTGTGCCGGGATGGGAATCCTCAGGAAATTTTCCGATTTCCAGATTTTAAAATTTAATTTGTATTTCCCCTCAGGTGGAATATGTATGGGCATGAGTGTGTTGCAATTAACAGGGATGCATAAGATCAAAAGTTCAGAAAAATGTTCTGATTGTGTACCCATCCTTGCCTGTGACACCCAGACTCTCAAATTAGAAGTAAAAACACTTCTGATTAGAATGGTCTGTTGCTGTTGTTTTTTTTTTATATGAGTGTGTGGGTTTCACAGGCCTAAAGAGGCAGGAATCAGATTATGAAGTAGGGAGATTGAAATAGGGTTAAATATGTGATAGTAACAATGTTAAAGCACTTCATCTTTAAGATTTTGTTTACAAAATATACAGGAAGCAGTTGCAAGAGGCTTGGAGCTAGAGATCTCAAGAGCTGGATCCCCTGAGTGTTATTTGACATCATTGGCTGAGGGGCTGCTGCCCAAACGAGACAGGCTAGCTCAGGTGCTGGCAGATGTGGGTTTGAAACCCGTGGTTCCAGAAGGGGGCTACTTCATGATGGCAGACTTCTCAGACATGGGTTAGTTTTGTTGTAGTCTAACATTCACATTGATTTATCATTACGTTTTTATTCCCATTCATATTTTCCCACAAGAAAGTGTTTCGATAAGGGCAATTTCCAAGTGAAGCCAAATAGAGGAAATACTAAGTTGTGCTCACTCTTCAGCCTGACAAAATATTATAGAAAAAACACAAAAAATCTGTTGGGTCACAGCAAGGCTTGGAGCAAAGTCATATTGTGGTATCGCTGCCGCATCATTTCTTACAGGAGACTTTGCTGCAAAGAACTTTTTCTTTTCACTGTTTGGCTATAATTTCTCTATTAGGGTTAACTTGGAAACTGTCCCTACCAAAGCATTTTTGTTTCTTCAACTGCAAAATTGACAGTGCTGATGGATTGGCCGAGCGGGTGTTATGCTTTTCTTAAATGTGGGAGGTCCAAGGCTTAAATCCCACTTGGGCTAGAGTCTAACCTTATATGAAAGTGCTGTTAGGGTCTTGGCTGTGGTATATAACTACTGTGCTGGTGACAGAGGTGTGAAATGAAGCCTCAACAAAAACCAACAATAACAAAAATTTGACAGCAAAGAAATCTTTTGACCTGCAAATCAGGATTTATGCAGGCAAGAAAAGTCTTCAGATTTTGCATTTCCTTCTAATCTTTCGCTCAATAATCAGCACTTCCATTCTGAATGTTAGTAATGTTTATTACATTTGCACAATGTATGCCAAAGAAATGTGATACTGATAGGTCACCAAAACTCACAACTGAGATGTGCCTGGATATAACCATTTGTATTAACCAGGGGCCTAGACTAGCCTTGTTTTAAGTCTCTATCACTCGTGGCAGTCCACATCTTGAATTGTTCATTATACTCTTAGGTCCCAAGCCCTGGCCACACACTGGTCAACTTTGATTACCATCTAATTGGTCAGCCAATCAAAATTGACTGATGCATGCCTAAGACCTAAAAAATCATAAGAATTAGTTGGCAAGACACTGCATGAACATTGGAGTTACAAAATGATATCTAATGACCACAGAGAATCAGTGTGCATAATGTATTTGTTTTCATCGTCTGCAAAATCCAGCTCTTGGTCTGTTTGAGCATTTTTGGTATTACATTTTTCTCCACAGATGTTGATCTTCCAGACTCAGAGGAGGCCAAAGATTTCCGTTTTGTCAAATGGTTGACAGTGAACAAGGTAATCTGTTGTAATGAAGAGAATACAGTAGTCTCCGTCTAAGAACTCGCCGCCTAAGAACCCGATCCGCCTTAGAACCCGCTGTTGCCGCGAAACCGAATTTTTTCACTATAATTTACATGCGTAAGAACCCGCTCTGAAACGAAAAATCCGCCTGTGACCGTGAGACAAGCACACTTTTACGTAAAATTTCGATATTAAACACAAAATTCTCTTTCAAGTTGACGGAATAGAACAAAGCCACACAGTACAGTGAAAGACAACAAGTGGAGGGAAGGTAGGGGGAGGCGAACCGCACAAAGGATGGAGCCCAGTTACGTCTTTCGTGTGCAAGCAGGCCACTCCTAGACTAAATTAGCATAGTCATTACCTAACATCTAATGTTGTCTGACTCGAGGGGCAGAATTTTATACGTAATTGACCACGTGCTTGGTTTGCATGGCACATGTACAGTACTGACGGCTGTATGTGGTTATTACACATGGTATCACTGGGCCTCGTGTTGTATCCGCCTAAGAGCCCGGTCCGCCTAAGAACCCGCTTTTTCTGTCTCCCGTTGACCGGGTTCTTAGGCGGAGACTACTGTATTTCCAACATGGTTGCGTGTCTTTCCATACTCCTCGGTTAGTAGTAAGTGTATAACCTTTAAATTTTATACATTTCTGACTAATGGTTGTCTTCAAGATACTGTTGCATAAAATTCATCCAGACGTTGGAAATTATGAAGGTTTCAGTTTAGTGATTTTCCATTACAGCTGACATAGACTGCATCAATAGTGTGTTCACCTAACAAAATATCCTGTGTGCACATCGCTGCGTTCACATTTCCATGTGTGGACTTTTGTTGTTGTGACTCAAAATGAATGCAACCCATAAAAGTACCCACAACTGCTACAAATGGGAATGGATTGAGTTTATTTTTTACACACATCAACGTAAGATGATAACAATTAAGTTCTGAAAGTTTGAGTCATTTCGGTTGGGTGGTCCACATGTTAGCGACGTTCAAAGATATGCTCCAAATGTCCACCGCGTTGACGGAGACACTCCTGAATGCGCCGTGCAAAATTGTCCACCACGCGGACACTCTGCCCCTGGAATCTCCCGGATTCTTGCTGTTATTGCAGCTTTCAAGTCCATGATTGTCTGGAGGTTGTTCTCATATACGTGGTCTTTCAAATAACCCCACAGATAGAAATCTGGGGGGTTAAGGTCAGGTGAGTGCGGGGCCCACTCGGGGTCACATTTTCTGCCGATCAGTTGCTCTTGAAAGCGTTGTCGCAGCCAGGTCAGCGTTCGGTTTGATGTGTGCATGTGGGGTGGCCCCGTCCTGCTGGAACCATTGCTCTGCACGAATGAGTCGAGCACGTCTCCCGAGTGTTGTCCAGAACTTCCTCAGGACCTCGATGTAACGGTCTGTGTTGACCGTGACGGACCTTTCCTGTTCATCCTCAAACCAAAAAAGGACTAATGATGCCATGCTTTGATATGGCCACCCAGGCAGTACATTTCACTGAGTGTAATGGACGCTCAAGAACATCCTCTGGTGGTGCCGTGCCCCAGAAAATACAGGTTTTACTGTTCACGTGGCCAGACAGAAGAAAATGTGCCTCATCTGAAAACCACACACCATCAAGAAAGTCGGGATCCACATCAATTTTGTCACAAAACCATTGACACATGACGACCCTTTTGTCCTTATCCGCCTGCGTCAACTTCTGTTTGATCTGAATTCTGTATGCATAGAGGTGAAGGTCCTTTATCAGTATCCGTCTAACTGATTCCCGTGCAATGCCTAGCTCTTGGCTCCGACGTCAGATAGACTTCTTCGGGCTGCGACCAACAGAGTCCCTGACAGTAGCAACATTTTCAGCGGTCCTTGCACTCAAAATGCCGTCCAGTTCTCACCTCTCCAGTTTTAGAGCTCAGTTTTTGCACAGTTCCCGATCTCCTGAACTTATCCACCCATCGGTAAATCTGACTTTTATCAGGATAATCATTAAAGTTAAACTCCCTTCGGAATCTTGCCTGCACTGATTTGAACGATTTCGTCACAAAATAGGTCTCAACACAAAATGTTTTTTGTTCGGTTGTCCAAGGCATTTTTAGTACTGGCTGCTATTTTCTCTTGTTGTTATCCTCTCCTCTAGTGGAATTTGCAACATAAAACGAATTGGGTTACTTTTCATGATTTTATTCGCTATGATATGGGTTGCACTCATTTTGAGTCACCCTGTATATATTGTTTTCATCTTCCACAGAAACTCACAGTGATACCTCCATCTGCATTTTATTCAGACGAACACAAACACATGGTGGAAAACTATGTGAGGTTCTGCTTCATTAAGGTACACTAATGTTTGGTTATTGCCTTTTTAATTTAACTACAGTAGACGATAGTTAAACCAAAATCGGCAGGGTCGCAGTTTTTGTTTTCGGTTTAGAAAGAGTTTCGGTTCAACGATAGCAGGCTTGAAAAATGCCATTTTCAAGAGAGGCAGACCAAATCACTATTGAAGAGGACAAATATAAGTGCATTTAAGCAAAAGAGACTAACACGACCTCCATTGCTCTGTGTTTTTGGCGATTGTTGAGGCCTAGGGACACACGAAGCATGGATATGCGGGTGAATATGGGCTAAGTCTAAGAGTAGAGGGACAAGAGTGTGAACAAACAGTACAGAATCACCGTCCTGCTGATCTCTTACCGTTACCACACACGATGCCATGAACTACTCTGTCCGCAGTCACGAGTACACCATATCATCTTTCCGATGTTATACATTTTACATGAAAGGTCACCCGTGATGCACCTAACGACTTGCCGGCTGCCCTCTGATTTCAGACCAGCGAGGTTATAGGCCTCCCTCCCTCTCCCCCTACCCCTATAGTGCTGCCACTCCCATGTAGGCCTATACAACCTCTCAGAATAAAGCATGCTCTGCTCGGGATTTTCTTAGGGGGGGGGGGGGTGGCGGCGGATGGTACAGTAACTTGACTCAGCCTATGGCAAAAATCACAATGGACTGGCGCCATTGAATCCAGCAACTTTCTTTTCGGTTTAATTGTAGAGCTATTTCGGTTTAGCGCTAGTTTGTTAACAAAGATAAAGAGGAAAAAAATCAGGGATTCCTATATTCTTTAGGTTTACAGCTATTTTCGGTTTAACCATTCTTTACCATATTAGCAATGCTCCTTTATATATGCATATTAGCAATGCTCCTTTAATCTGAACAAAACTTAGTAAGAAAAATTTGGTGCCATTTAATTAGGAATTAGGTTTGGTTTGAAGTGACTAGTTCACACTCCTTCTCTTTGTCATGCGAAATAATTCCCCTGTATTGTCATGTTGAGTTGATGAATCTGGTACGTTAAGTTTGAGTAGGTTTAAGTTCATTTTTTCTCTTTGCTCTGATAATTATCAAATCTGAGTAAAATATAGCTACTAGATTTATCTAGATTACAGGAGAGCTCATCCTTATAGAAAATGTAAAACACTTCATCAACAGCACAAGAATACGGTAAGCAGAAGCTTGAAGGAGCACTCAGTAAATTAATGTTTTCACATTGCAGGGGTCACAGCTCTCACATGCCCACTGTAAATTCCTTCTTTATAGTGGCTATTACCTGTGTAGGCACTGTTTTGGGGTATTTTTCAATGTATAACATTTAGAAAAAATGGCCAAAGTAATCATTTTCTGCTTTTTTCTCATCATCCACAGGAGGATAAGACATTAGAGGAGGCTGGAAAGATTCTGAAGAATTGGCTGAAATGATGTTTTTTAATGAGAGTGTAAAAAAGTTTTATTTATTTCCTTTTTTTTTTTTTAATCAGACGTATCAGAGCTGGGCTGGCATCCACAGGAAATTTCCAGATTTCTGCACTTTTAATTTTTTTTTGTTTTTTTGCTGTGGAAACATTGCCATATGAGATTGTGAATAAGAAAACCCGGCTTAAAATCAGCAATTTTGAGAAAAACGGCTTTGAAGTGAAAATATGGGTCCGACACAAACTTCCAACTTGGCTATTGTTTAGGGGACCGTGGCATGTTACAGGGTAAATTGTAGATGAGCAGTGAACACTACTCACTATGATCTCTATAATGGCTTTGTAATTAGACTACGGTCTCCTAACAACAATCATTCCAATATTACTTGGTCAATTAGCTATTGCCACTTATAGGGTTAAGTGCCGTTTTCTCAAAATCTTGTTTTAGGGGGGTCACTGACTTCAGTTTATCAGAAATGTCTTGTCTTTTATTATATGTACAGAACTCAAAATGTCATGTTGCCGACTTAAGCCTGGTTTTCTCATGCACACTCACATATATCGAGGATTGGCAACCAGGATGGTTTATGTCCAAAATAGTCAAATTTTCAACATGATCACATGAATCATTTTACTGCATTATGAAACAATGTCACACACCTTGTGTCCCGGATATCTACAGGAATTTAAGAGCAATGAATATTATTGGACATAACACACTCTGGTTGATAACTGATAACCCTTGATATGTTAGGGCCATCAGTTGTGTGTGTTTTGGCTGACAGTGGTGTGTTGGGTCAGAAGTTCAGGAAATATTTCTGTCAGTAATTCCCATCCTCATCAGAACCACCTGGATAGGCTTACATCATAAAAGACTCCCGACATTTTCACTGGGTTTTTTCCCTTCTGCATTGCTCAGTGTATACGTTTTTGCGTTTTCAAAGAGACTGAGTGATCATTCTAAATTGCTGCCATATTTCATTTGACCATCTTATGTAAGGTTTGGAAGATGTCATTGGGCCCTGTAGATTGAGGTCTTATACCAGCTCCTTCCAAACAATATCTTTGAGTTACTCTTTTTCATTGGCTTGATTTTTTTTCCCCACCATTATATTAGCTCTCTTAGGAAATCTCTAACCAATAATCACAAGCTCGCCTATGAAGTTTTCCTTCCTGAAAAACATAGCATCTATCTAGAACTCAGAGGGACTGAAGTTATGGTTTCACTCATAAGTGTTTGAACTTTCCTGGGCGGGCTCATGCCACACTCAGTGAAGAATTTAATTTGCCAAATATTTGCTGCATACTCTTTCATTATTCCCAAGAGCAAAAAGAACAAGTTGTGGGTAGTTTGGTGGGGTTTTTTTGGGGGGCCATATTTTGAATTTTCATCTAGCCTTCAAGCTGCGACCTCTCAGTTTTTCTGTGTTTTTTTTCTATTATTTTGTGTGTTTCATTCTTCCTTGCCACTCAGGTATTATTCACAAACTTTACTCATGAAACACAGATTTTTCATTATATGTATATGTGAAAAGAATAGAGAATCATATAATGACCGTGGGATGAGAAGTATTACAATTTGCTACTGTATCATATGTTTCCATCCATCTAACTTCAATTCAGAATTTTTTACAGGAGGCTCAAGAAGGTGATTAAAGATTGGCACATGAATGCTAAAATTCTGTGAAATAGATGAAGTGACTGAACATGCCATACATCAAATCCTCATAGTTCCCTAAAACTATAGTAACTCAAACATTCAAGATAGCGCTTTTTTTTATACATTCAGCTACATTCAAAACCACACCGAATGATCTTGGTTACAGATTCCAAAGCCAAAAAATAATCGAATAGCAAACTTTCAAAAAGTCATCATCATTAGACCAGTTGTGCTAAAATAAAACAGTTTTTTTGCTTCGCCTGAAAAGAAACCAAACAGATTAGACAGTTTTATGGAATGGTGATGGATTGTCTAACATTGTTTAAATTACAGCATGGCTGTGACGATGTGTGATCTACTTATAGACTAAATGATGTTTCTCAAAATCCAGGTTAGGTGAGTGGAAACATTCAGTAATAAAAAAATTGTGAGTTAAGGTTCCTGTAAGTTGATGTTTATCAGCGTCTGACTGCGGATTTGATTCCAATATTTTACAGGAACTATCAGTTATATGAATATGTGACATTTTTATTACAAAACTAGCATGTATTTTGATCTATGTCTATTTGGTTTTTCATTTACCATAAAAGATGAAAATCAGAGATAGCAAATTTTTCATGTTGTTTTTCTTTTGCTTCCGGTGAAAAAAAGATGATGCTGGCCGGTGTGGGCTTTATGGATTTTTGTTCAATAAAAAGTGTTTTTTTAACCCTGATCAATTTGCTCACTATGCTGTGTATCAGAGTGATGTTGATATAATATACATGAAAGGCATTCTCACTGACTGCAAAATGTCACTTGAAGAGAGTATTAAGCCTCAAATGACTGAAACAGTGTGCCTCCCACTAGTGGTGTACAGTATATTATGTTATCCCTTGCTTCATTATCAAGTTAAGTGCGTTTCACTCTGTGAATTCAGTTCAGTCATGAACATCAAGATTTACAAATAAGGAGTCATTATCTGCAATATAGAAAGCCATTTTCTGTTGTGGTGAGGGGTTATGCATAAAGTATATTATATGTATACCTTTGGGGTGGGGTTGCCCCAGCATATAAAAAGAATTGGGGGGGGGGGGGGGAGCGCCTGAGGAGCATGATATTTGCTTTTCAATGACAGTTTGGTCACGAACTTTAAAATTTGCTTTTTTTTTTTTTTTTTTTTGTCTGATTTAGTTGTTTGATCGTATATTAAAATTATATTTCCAATGAAACCATCAAATAATTCGTACAAAATGCCTTGTAAAATACCAAGTCCAAATGTGACCTTCACCATTGTAATTGCTGTCTGGCCACAAAAGGGGAAGGGATGGGGGAGGTTGATGCTAAACATATTACCAAATGGAGCAGAGGAGAATGATACTTTATGGATAGCCTCAAAACAATATTACATGTAATGAATGCATAATTTGTTTGTTACTTATTGCTTGTTTTGGTCACGTACCAACACAAATATTCGCTCCTGTTTTGACCATGCTCATATTATGGCCCTGCCGATGGATCACTGATATACTGATATTATACTACCGTCGTCTATCTCATGTGCAGGCATAACAACAATTTTCTCATTTTACAGAAGAACATCTCAACGTTTTGGGTAAACTTTGTTATTCTTATTCATTTTGGATGTGGCAAGAACGTTGCTGCTTATAACTTCAGAACTAAACAAAAGACGTGAGTGGATTTGGCGAAATCGGGCTTAATGCGAAAGACCAAATTCCTGAAAAATTCCTCCAAAAGGGGAAGAAAAAATGCTCTGTGGAAATGGAGATTTGCTCATGAATGAAAGAATAGCCATTTTTCTGCACTCAGTTAAAATATTTTGCTTGAAATCGTTTTAGAAATATCTTACTTTGATATTTTTAAAGAGGTATAAAAATTTTGCCCTTAAGCCCAATTTCTCCAGATCCACTCACATATAATCAAGACATCACTATGTGGGAGAATAGATAGACTGGCCATTACCCTGAAAAGGTCGTCATTACTCAAAGTACAAAAATTGCTGATACACCAGAACCTGAGATGGACGAGGTTATATTGTTATCAATGTTTACCCTTAACTGAATGAAGATATTTTTTGATAACCAGAATAAACTGAAGTTTGCATGAAAAACTCTGATTTTGTCTTGAGCATCCATTCCGCACTTTCTGTGTTCCAACAAACAGCAAATTAAACCCAAGACCTTGCTAACACAATCAGTTTGTCTTTTGTGACATCAGAAAAGTTGGCATGCATTTTGGTTTGTTTTTTGTTTTTTCATTTGTGTACGTCAAAAGCTCCCCTGTGTTGAGAGGTCGTTGTTTTGGGAAGATCCTTGTCCTTGACATTTGCACCTCACGTTTTCTTGTTATTCTCCTTCTTGTTTTTTTTTCTTTCTTTCTTGCCCTCAAAAGGATTCCCTAAAGGGTTGCCTTGTTCTGTTCAAAAGGGCTTCCCAACAACCTGGATTCTTCTTTTTCTTCTAGTGTTTTTCCTTAGGTTCACTGTGATAAATTACAAAATAGCAGAGATGAAAATTGTCTGCCTTTTAAAAGGATTTCAGCCGACGCGAGATTTTGGTTCCTAGGCTGGGTGAAAATGTCTACCGAGATCATTGTGCGATTATTCATTGTGTCTTAGAATTGTAAATACTATATGTACATGTAATAATAAGCATAAAAATATTGAAAAGTACATGTACTTCAGTGGCCGTTTTGAAACAGATTCTGCACATGTATGTTCTTGATTTTTAATTATGTACTGGTGTATTCAAAATAGTACAAAATTGCCTCATACTTTGCTGCAAGGCACTGGCTTCTGTGTTCCACATATGTATAAAAAAAAACTATCATACAAAGTTTCCGTATGGAAGAAGTTATTTAGTTAGCAGGTCTGTATTCCCTTTATAACATGGGTGGCCAAACTTGTCTAATGTAAGAGCCACATGTAACAAATTTCAGGTGTTCGAGGGCCACAGGATAATATGAACAAAACTTATGTAGGTGTTTTTATTGTTACATGCACAGATCTATTTTGTGTTTTTTAAAAAGCAGAGCAGGCTTCGTTCTGCCCGTAGTATAAGCCGACAAGGGAGCGGCAGCAGTACAGAGGTCCCGGTAGGGGGGAGGGAGGGAGGACTATGACATTGCTGGTCCGAAATCAGATGGGGGCAGACATTACGTCAGGCACATCGCGATCGAGTGACCTTTCATGTAAACTGCATGACATCAGAAAGACAGTACTGTGGACCGAGGACAGCGTATTTCATGGCAGTATGTACGGTGACGATAACGAGATCAGCAGGACCGTGGTTCTGTACTGTCCATCCACATCAATTGCCTCTATTCTGAGAGTTTGTCCACATTCGCCTGCAATCCACGCTTCTTGTGTTCGTAGGCTTGAACAATCGCCCACCCTATTTCTCACTCAAAAACACAGAGCAAGCGAGGACGTGTGTTGGGTCTGTTTTGCCTGTGCACTTACATTTTAATTTGTCCTCTTAATAGTGATTTGGGCTGCCTCTCTTGAGACCGGCGTTTTTCAAGTCTCCTATCGGCTAAACCGAAACTCTTTCTAAACCAAAAACAAGCCCGTGACCCCGCCGATTTATGTTTAACCGTTGTCTACTGTACATATACATGTATTAAGAAATACGTACAGTACCGGTACGCAACAATATTTACTCATGGATGCAGTTATTTAAACTGTTCATTTGTATTAGTTTCAGTAATCACAGAGTACACATACATTTATATACCAAATGTTTCCAAATCTGGACTGATGATTGTTTTAACTGCATGTATGTATACTGAACGAATAGCATAGGCCTACGGTAATGGAATAAGGGAACGTCTAAGATAAACGTGCGAATTTGCCTTTCAGTAACAAAACAAGACTGCTAAAAATAAGACCAAGGGCCCAACAGGTCGTTGCCCCGGGCAAAAAAAAATAAAAAAATCAGCCTTCCACCCCCCCCCCCCCCCCTAAAAAACACAAAACTCCGGCCGGCGCTGCACAGTCACGACGACCTGTCTGCTCCAGTTGTAACTGGGCTGCTGTGACACTAGGGCAAACTTCCCAAATGGGATTAAAGAAGTATACAAATGCAATACAAACCGTTTTCCATATATTCTTTATTTTCTTTCTTTCTACCACTTAATATCTTCTTGACATTTCCGTTGCCGTTTCTGTTTCCGCACACATGAAAACACGATCTTCTTCTATTAAAAAAAAAAAAACCCGACAAATGGCCTGCATTTGAGATCTGCTAGCATCAAACGTCAATCCGACGTAGATTTGTACAGGATTTCCGTGACGTTGGTGGGGTTACCGGAAGGGTTGGAAAAACCCGTCTTCATGTTTCGTTTTCCCAGGAGTTTCAGTTCTTCTTTTTGGATTATAGCCGATCATTGCAAAATAAAGGGCATGTTCAGCCGTCGTGCAGCTGTTGAAAGGGGCGTGCAGCACACTTTTTAGTGACGTACATGGAACAAACCAACAGAAGTTATTTAATGTGAAAAAGATTCGATACACCCGAAACAGGCTACCGAGACGAATCAATTCGTCATATTCCGTCCTTCGACTTGCACGCGTGTCCTCGATGTCAATAATGCAACAATTCGCACCATACCCTTTCATAATTGAACGCAAAAGAGCATTGCTCACCGTATTTATACGCGCGAAATTTGTGGACATGTAATGGGAGACGGAATGGTTCGTCTCTGTAGTCTATGTCTCGGGATACACTATAAACTACTGTTTTTAGAGACAGCGTGCCGGTTTTACATCTGCACGGCGAAATGTTCATTAAAAGTGTAAGGAGGTCCGAGGCGCCATATCCTGTGAGCCAAAAGTGAGCGGGTACATGCACTACCCTCGCAACGACATTCAACACTTTTACTTTAGTATTTGCACGACTGCGCGCGTCGGGCAAGTGAAGGCTACACCGGAAGAAGAAACTTTTCAACTTTTGCCCGAAGAACAATGGCCGCCGATGCTTTTACTTGTAACCTTGTCACATGATCTCGATGCACGGGCGTTTACATTGTCTGGATATTCACGGTTGTTAGCCGATTTAGGCAAATGCAATAGAAAAAGATAGAAACAAAAATTCTACATTATCAGCCTCATAGACAGTGCTCGCCCTCGCCTAATGCTCGGGATACGGATTCCTAACAATACATCGGTACGCACAGGATCCTGATGCAGAATCTTGTCTGGAGGCGCATTCAAGCCAAGTTTCAGCTGCATGCTATGTGTACATAGGTCCTAATGTTTCGCGGGTATTTACATCAAAGAGACACTGTACATGAACCTAACACTAACTCTCAATACATCAAGGTGAGGACTATAATGCTCCCCCTCCCCCCTCCTTTACTCCACACTCCCCTTGTCCCCGTATTCATTACTCTCTCTCTCTCTCTCTCTCTCTCTCTCTTTCTCTCTGTCTTTCTCTCGCTCCACGATCAGAGTGGCCGCTCCCCCTACTCGCCAGTTTCAGTAGATCCGCCACAGCCCGGTGAGGCAAGAAAAAAAGACATTGTATTTATTGCAACAGAAAAACGCCTAACTGCAATACATGTAATTATATCTTTGAGACCAGTGAAACAGACTTTAGAAACGCAGTGCCCCGGATGACAGTGCATGGATGAACCCAACTGCTCCAAGCTAAATATTGGTGTCGTGTTGAGAGGTCACGACCCTAGCAAATCAGTCGCTAATTAATTAGTTACCAAATTAAGTAGAAACGTGACAAGGCTGGTTTTACTGTAATTTGTCGTACCAACAACACGGTATTGTCTCCCGTTCAGTAACTGGGCTGCAATGACACTAAGGCAAATTTCCCAAATGGGATGAAAGAAGTATACAGAATACAAATATAAAAT
Source organism: Onchidella celtica (assembly GCA_963931925.1). Taxonomy (NCBI): domain Eukaryota; kingdom Metazoa; phylum Mollusca; class Gastropoda; order Systellommatophora; family Onchidiidae; genus Onchidella; species Onchidella celtica. The sequence continues at coordinate 33,174,874 of OZ007577.1, forward strand.
AATTAAAATAAATCTCAACAAAGTGCTGTGGAGAAGGTATTCTGTGTGCTCGAATTAGGCACAATGAATTCAGTTGCCGTTGCTCCACTGTGTACATTTCACGCATATCCGAAGAAGGCACTGTGCCTGCGGATTCACGTAAGAATTACATGTATTTTCTAAACGTGGACCCACGGCGTGTCCTGTCCTGTCTGAGAGAGGCTAAGATCTACTACTTGATTTAGAAACTTGTAATACTCATTTCGCAAAACTCGTTTCAGTTCCATACAAAACAACTTTTGAAACTTTTACCAGTGTGATAAAATTTATACGGAACACTTTAATTCTATTTGTGAAATTTAGAGGCTCTGAAGACGAAACATAAACAAAGTACCCAAAATAGACCGCGGTAGGAGCCAAGTGGCCGTGATCGTGTCCACGGGCCATGAAACCCAAAATCTCGAACTCAAACTCAAACTTCATAGCTTTTCCAAGCGGCTCTGTGATACTCATCGGATCACAGAGTGCCTGGCAGTGTGCATTACGGGCTTCGCCTTTACATGCCTCAGCATATTGGGTGTTCCCTTCCCACGCCTGTGAATGCTCTGTGACAAATTAGAACCATTGCAATACTAGATGATGTTTTTGTCATCACGCTCTTTATGTCTGACATATTCTTTCTACTGGATGGCATCATCTCTGCCAATTATGAATTGAAGACTAAAAGATGATAGCGGATGATAGCAATTAATCACATAAGCAGAATGCAAAATAATAATAATAATAATAAATTAATCAGCGCTAGCATTAAGCACGTAGCAACCAGGTTTTATAAAAAATAACGACTACACCAGCACAGCAAATACTATTGCTTTAGCTTTATAATAAATACATGTACTCTAATTATATGCATAAAGGGATATGTTAATTTACAGTGTTCAATGGCAAACGGATACAAAGTGTACTACAATCAAAACAGATACAGAAAAATGCTAGGTAATTATGAGCAAAGTTTAAGAGCAGGAGCGACAAAATTAAAAGAATATAATCAGGCTGAGAAGCCTGTACAAATACATCAGCCAGAAGCCTGTATAAATATATATTGAGCCGCTGTCAGGGGGGGGGGGGGGGGCAAAATTCTAAAAAAAAAAAAACAACTAATCCTTACTCCCGCGAGAAAAATAAGAAGTCTGTTTTAACTGCCAAAAGTGGTCAACCATTCTACTGAAGTAGGCCTGCCAGCTCTAGTAAGTCAAAATATAGAGCACAAGCTCATACGTCACACTACAAGGTCATTTGGCCTGCCCCTATCATCGAGCCAGCGAAAAGCGTCACTATTGGGATGATATTACTTCTAAATCTATACAATATAGATCTATATACTCTCTGATATTACAATTAAAATTTTATTTTAAAAAAGTAAAAAGCACCCACGACGATTAGCTGGCCTAATTTGACCATTTGATCCTGCTTGGATCCATCCTTTTCTCAGACATCGCCCCCCACCCCATCTCACGTTATACTTATTTATATCCACCCCTCTCCCGCTTCCCTCCCACCTTCCACCGTCTGCGGGGCGAGCTGCGGTTTGATCTTCACTGTCCTGTCCGATGAAATGGGCCAGAGCACGTAAACAAGAGACTGAAAAGCCAGTCGGGAAGTGGATCACAAGCGGGTCGAGGAACCGGATTCTAAGGATCTGGATAACTGGATCGATCTGGATAATTGGATATCCAGATCTAAATCCGGATCCTCGCTAAGCATTTTTGAGAACCACTGCTGTAGATTTGCGTCCGCGCGAGAAAAATTGTCCAAAATACACCTTCGCGTATTTCTGCACGTAAAAAAAAAAAAAAACTTTCCTCTGAATATTAACCCACAGTTTTTTGGTTCAAGATGAATATATCACGTGACGCCAGAACTAATCATGCTTAAAATCTAGGAGATGAAATATTTGCATAAAAGCGTGTCTGCAGACATCCCCAGTTTACTATTTATCGCCGAGGGCGCGCTGTTTCCAAATCAGAGACTAGGATTTGATTCGTGTGAGGAGACGATCAGGTCTAATTTTACGATCGTTAACACTGAATTTTCAGGATTTATTTATGTGCAACTTTGTAGGTAGAAGTGATGTGACATGTTTTTTCATCCATTATTTATTACTTGTGTTAATGTTACAATTTCACATTTGTGAGTGGATCTGACGAAATAAGACTGAAAGTACAATGAAAACCTAAATTCCTGAGAAAGCCCCTCCACGCGGGGGAAAATTTTCTATGAAAATTGAGATTTGCTTTATATATATATACAGGTCCATTGCGGATATCGGCCACTTTAGTTGTCAGGACCGACGCTTAACCATGGCGATGGTAGCACTGATTTTGATTCGTTAGCTGATTTGCACTGTGAGCACTTCAGGCGTCGCGAACCAATCGGCGGCGAGCCAAAAAAAAAGTTCACTGCAGTAAACAATGACACGTGCGTTCACGCACATGGGAGACGTTCAGTCAATTCTCTCCCTTCCTTTCCTTTGTTTACACGGATGGTAGGGAATCTGACCTGCTTGGATCCATCCTTTCCACCCCTGACATAATACATGTAGTCAACTGCAATGCAACCAGCGGGCATTTTAACCGCTTTGACATGTCTCGAAGTTATACTCGTCAGCTGATCCACCCGCCATTTTAGGTGTCGGAAGTACTAAACAAAAACACTCTGTGACGTCATTCGCAATGGGCCTATACATGTAATATGAAAGATTAGCCATTTTTCTGCATTCTGTTAAAACGGTTTTCTTGAAATCGTCTTTGCAATATTTTATTTTGATTTTTTAAAGAGGTATAAGAATTTCACCTTTAGCCCGGTTTTGTCAGATCCACCCAGTTATTTTGCATTTTCTGTTTGTATACTTCTTTGATCCCATTTGGGAAATTTGCCCTAATGTCATCACAGCCCAGTAGCAAAAAAGTATAGAACTTTATTTAGTCAGCTAAATCTATTATATATTTCCGTAATTTGCAACCTATGGCATGACTAACTGACCAAACTATACACTCTTCAGGCCTTAAATTTGGCAGGAAGGTGGCAATTGAGATAAGGAAGATGATGGCTATACATAAAAGTTGTTTACTTCAAGCATGTATTTTTAAAAAAAAAAAATAATGTTCATTGCTATGTAACATCTGTATGTTTGTTTCGTAATAATTATATGGTATCGTGCATGTAATAAAAAGTAACCTTATCAGGCGTTCAGTTTGGTGCGTAGTGTTCTGGTGCGCATGAGTTCTGAAGCAAGACTGTAGTTTATTAATTTTATTATATGAGAGAGAGAGAGAGGGGGGGGGGGGACCTTATGACTGTTTATTCCGGGCAATGCCCGGTAGGTCATATAGTATACATATGTGAGAGGATGAACGATTTTCTATTTTTAATATGTGCTTTCATGGTAACGCTAGTGCGTGAGTGAGGGACGGCCACTCATAGTAGTTTATGGACACTTGGCCGAGTACCATTAATTGGATTATTTCCCTTGTAATACTAGCGCGGGACCCGTTATTCACATCACGGTGAAAAGCGCGCATTTTGATTGGTCAGTTGGAAATGTTGACCACCAGGCTTCCAACACTTATATCATGGCTTTAAGTTTCTTACAACTCGCTCCTTCGTTGTTATCCACCGACAGAAAGACGGGAACCCGAATTCATTTTTGAGAGTAGACAATACCCTATCGGTACAAAATAGGTACTCATGATAACGTTTGGTATCAATGGAGATACGTGGTATTAATGGACGAAAGTATCCCGCACAAATTTGTCCAATGTTGTTAGTCCTGACACTTTGAAAATTTATATTAAAACTATTACCGGGTTTCTGGTATAAGTAGTCAGTTAGAATTTTAGCAGCAAGTTTCTACTTTATAATGGTACTAATTTCGTGGTACTTTGATGCACATATCCTATTGAAATAATTAATAAGAGGGTCTCGGATTTAAAGTAAACCACGAGTTAGTCGCATGTTATCCCCGATAATTCCAACCTGGGTCAAATTTATTCAATTATTGCTGGAGGGGACCATAGAGTAATTTCTGCAGTTTACTGGGATACCTAATTGACTTTTGTGTGCACCCTTTTAACCGTACTGTAAATTCGATTGTGTGAGGACCCTAACCGGTTATGTTGTTCGGCTGGACTCAGTGTCCGAGCCTTTCACTTGTCCAACACTGGACTACGTAGTAGCCCTCTCGGACGTCCGCGCTGGCTCATAAAGATGATGCCAGTTCGAGTGGTCAGTAGACTCCATCAAAGACGCCGCAACGATAGGAAGCACAAGTGGGCCTTGCAGTACAATAGACCGGCGGCGGCCTGCCGTGGCGCGCCTCGCCCAAAACATGGCCTAGTCCAGTTGCGCCAGGAGCAGAAAGACTTTGGCTTATGGCTGGTTGGGCTTTTTTTTGCTTGGTAGGGTTCTCCTATGCCTTTTTTGTTTGGTAGTGATACCTTTGTTAGGCTTTTTGAATAAATAAGATTGCCAGCAGAACCCTGTGTTTGTTAATCCTGTGTATCCTTAAGGGAGTTACTATTGAACCCACGCAGTAACCACATTAGCCACTCGTAGTTCATCCAACACATATAATACGTGTAATACATATTCACTGGATAGAGGCGCTCGCATTGAAAGAAACTTAGAAATGCTTTATATGTCATGGATTGTTTACAGTATAGCAGTTCTACCTACTCTGTTCATAGCTTGTGTGTTAGACTAGGAACTGGATGGGTGGGTGGGTGGATGGATGGACAGCGGGCGGGTGGGCGGACAGATGGATGGATGGGTGGAAGAATGGATGGATGGATGGATGGGCAGGCGGGTGGGTGGGCGGACGGATGGATGGATGGAAGAATGGATGGATGGATGGATGGACGGACGGACCGAAGGACAGACGGATGGATGGATAGATCGAAGGGTGGATGAGTGAATGGACAGACTGACTAAGTGATATCAAAGACACCACGGTTTGTCTGTGCCAAATCTATTGATCAATTCAAACGGACTAAATTAAATCATTATTAAATATATATTGTTATTAAAAAATATTCAAATATTATTTGAGTTGTGTGTTGTGTGAACTGATGTGAGTTGTGAACTGCTGTGAGTTGTGAACTGTTGTGAGTTGTGAACTGCGCCTAACAGGCTGCGTTACAATTTGCTCTGAGATAGAGAGAGAGAGAGAGAGCGAGACAGGGAGAGAGAAAGAAGCATGCAGTGTGTTGAGCGCTTCGCCGGCAGCTCCATTCTGCTCTGTGGTTGACATGTTGTTTCTGTAAAGCGCATAGAGCATTTTAAATGGATATGCGCTATATAAATGCTATACATTATTATTATTATTATTATTTAACGATTTTTTTTGTTGCTCAGCACGGTGATTCCTGTGGATTAAGCTCGTGAAATAAATATCTGAAAGGCACAAGAAATGGACTACACAAAATTCCAGGTCCCACCTCTTCTCCGTGGCATTGACCATAATCTACATTTCTGGTAAGATATACCGCATCATATCCACGCCTCATCCATAGTCACCTATTTATTCGTATATTAGACAGATAGACAGACAGACAGATATGTGAGAAGATAGATAAACAGACAACTAGACAGAGAGACAAACAGATGGACTGGGGGATAGATAGATAGATGATAGATAGACGAATGGGTGGATGGATGGATGGATTGATGGATGGACGCACGGACAGACAGACAGACAGAAAGCCAGCCAGACAGACAGATAGATATGCAAACAGGCAGGCAGGCAAGTATTTTGTAATATTGAAAACTAAAAATCGGACCTCAAGAAACTATGAAAAAATGATACATGAAAGTTGGCAATAATTAGTTTTTGTGGACATTGCTGTGGACAGCCTTTCATGGACCATTTTTACATTAATCACCCAAGTTACAACTTTAAAAATTCAGGTTACTGGAAATTTGGCTTTACTGACTTCTGGTTAACTACAGCCAAATAACTGAATTATTCTCCCCCCCCCCCCTATTTCCCTTTGCGTGTGTCAAAATCAGGGCTTTTATTTCCCTTTATGTGTACTGCAAACAGGACCTCTATTTCCATTTGTATGTGGCACAAACAGAGCCCCTGTTTCCATTTGCATGTGTCACAAACCGGACCCCCATTTCCAATTTGTTATGCTTCACAAACAGGACGGACCTTTTCAAGTTAGCCAGGGAACACAAAGCTGAAGATTTGGGTCAAGGATCACCCGATTTCATGCCGTCGGATGACATCATTAGCTGCCTCCGGGAAGTGACAGAATGGAACGATCCACCTCTGCATCAATACGCTCGCCATTTTGTAAGTTGGGGACGCAGATGAATATGAGGCTACGACAAAAAGAACAAGTTGTTCCAATCACAGTATTTTGCCATCCTCACCCTTTTCAAAGTTTTGTCACTTAAGGGCTATACACACGTTTTCAAGAATTTATGATTGGGAGAAAATTTGGTCATTCATGTATGGGGGGGGGGGGGGGGTATCATACCAAGCGCGGAATGGCACAGTAAACTGCTGGCAGACAAGAAATGCGTACCATAATTTCCTGTATTTTCTTAGTAAATCCGGGAAGACCCTATCATACTAAGACCGTTGAGACACAGTCAGCTTCGGTTATTATTTCTTTGGTGTACATTTTTGCTGGCAGCAACTTGCTGTGACGTTCCGGGTTTAGCATAATACCCGCCTTATCTTAGTATTCATATGTTTGGTTTTGAATCACATCCTTTAAATGTAGCAAATGTAATGCTGGACGCAATTTCCATACTCACTGTAGAATAGTGATCCATCCCAAAGGCCTAATCACCACCCCAAGTGTAGCTGCTAGAGGTATGATTTCTAAATCGCAACCTTACATCTAGTTTGTTCCGCCTCCACTTTTTGCACAACTGAGAAATCCGACGTTAAACGTTTGCAGCTTTAGTATTATGATAAGGAGTTAGAATAACTCAGAACTGTGAAACAGCTTGACAAGTGCCACAATACATTTTAAACAAATGTCTAAGTGTGTATTTGTTATACCTCTTCTACATACTAAAAGATCTCCAATTTTTCAGAAAATGGACATAGATCAAACAAGAACTGAGGTTGCAAATTTGCAGCGTTTTCAGAATACATTTTTTTTTTTTTTTAGTTATCATCTTTTGAAATTTAAAAAAGAAATCTGAAGGGTGCAATTTGTATGAATATTCACCAAACACATCTGTGCAGGGGCAGCCCAGGTTGGTCAATGCCTTATCCAAGTTGTATGAGCCATATCTCCAGCGGAAGGTTGATGCAATGTCAGAGATTATCATCACATTTGGAGCGACTGGGGGTCTGCACTGTGCTATACATGGTTTGGTTCACCCAGGGGATGAAGTAAGTGCCGTGGTAGAGATGTTTGTTTGTTGTTTTTTTTATATTTGTATTGTGTATACATTGGGAAATTTGCTTTAGTGTCACTGCAGCCCAGTTACAACTGGAGCAGACAGGTGGTCGCCACGGTGCAGCACTGGTCTGTTTTCTGTTTTTTTTTTTATTTTGCCTGCTCTTTTTTATTTCCAACTGCTATCTTTAACATCCGCAACATGAGCATGGCCCTCCGAGTTTTTTTCGACCTTATCCAAGAAGACTAGGTGCTTGATCCTACTTACTATTGGATCAGGGGCAGGAAAATCCCAAAATTCCAATATGCCTGCTCTGACTAGAAAGTGAACTCGGTACCTTCATGATGAGAGGCGAAGACTGTCTCTAAACCAATGTGCCGTCAGCAGTGGTTCAGATGATGGCAGTGGCCTCAGTGGTGATGCTTATTATTGGTTGATGTTAGGAAATGCCAGTGGTGATGGTGGTGGTAATGGTGGGAATGGTTCTGACTGTGGTGTTGGTGATGGTTGCAGTGACAATGATGGTAGTAAGGGGCAACATTGTCAGAAAAGGGATGTAGGAGGGACATTTGCTATTTCCCGTGGTGGACCTACATTTTCAGGACCCTGAAGCTTGAACTGTTATGGGGCCCCTTTGCAGCCAGCAACAATAGGACTGCATCCAGCATTCATTCATCAAAAAAAGTTTCTTCATGGCCCCTTCAAGATTAGGGACGATGAAGCCTGAGCTTCATTAGTTTCATAGAAGATCCGCCTCTGGCTATTTCAATTGAGACAAAGAAAATGTTTACTAAATCCAAACCAGGTCATCATCATTGAGCCGTGTTTTGATCCATATTCAATATATGTGAAAACAGCTGGAGGAAAACCTGTCTACGTGTCTCTCAAGCCGGTAAGATGGATGGATGGATTGGGGGCGGGGGGGGGGAGATAGGTGGATGGATGGATAGATGGATGGATGTGTGGGTGTGTGGATGGAGGGTTGGGTGGGATGAGTAGAAGGTTGGGTGGGTGGGTGGGTGGGTTGATGGATGGATGGATGGGTGAGCGGGTGGATGAATGGATGGATAGATGGGTGGGTGGGTGGATGGGTGGATGGAGGGATAGATGGATGGATATATGGGTGGGTGGATGGATGGTTGGATGGATGGAATGATGGGTGGGAGCTTGGGTAGATGGAAGGATGGATGGATGGATAGATGGATGGATAGGTGGGTGGATGGAGGGATGGGTGGGAGATTGGGTAGATGGAAGGATGGATGGATAGCGAGCGGGTAGACAGACCTATGAATGGATAGATGGACATGTGTGTAAGCAGAGAGACTGACAGACAGACAGTCACACATACACACGCATGCATGGACCGATGGATAGACAGAGGGGTCCAGGCAGAATAAAACAATAAATGAAAAGAATTGCTTTCTACAGACTAAAAGTGGCCAGCAGATGTCCAGTGCTGACTGGAAATTTGACCGCGAAGAGCTGGCCAGCAAATTTAATGAGAAGACCAAGTTGATCCTTTTGAACACACCACACAACCCGACTGGGAAGGTAAGTTGCCAAAAACGTATTCTCTTTTTCTTTAACCCTATTTTATACCTGGGGGGTCTGACCGTGGCCACGGTCTGACAAACCCCAGACACTCACTATTTTCAGCGTAACATCCCCCAACCGAATGTAAAATAGGGTTCATTAAGTTTCTCCCAGAGCCGTCTTTATTCACGGGCACACTGGGCAGTTGCCCAGGGGTCTCAAAGGTTTAGGGGGCCCCATGCATGCAAAGTTACATTGGTTTTTGAAATGGGAGGGGTGGGGGGGAGGGAGGGGCAACAGCCTATTCCTTTGCCCAGGGACCCATAATGATATTAAGACTTAAGACAGCCCTGACTTCTCATCGACGGCTTTGCCTCTGCTAGCATTGTACTTTTGTGAAATTTTAACTGACCAAGCTCTGAGAATCAAACTATAGTAATGTACAAAAAAAAAAAAAGGCTCAAAATAGCCATTGTACAGCCGCTATCCACAAACTCAAATTCAAATTCTCATTGGGGTGACTTGAACATAATGTTCGAGAGAGTAGAAGCCACAGTTAACAGTGGCTAACACTGGCCACTTAAAAATGCATTGGTCTTTTAAAAGTGATGTGAATGAAAGAGCTTTAAAATCTTTACGAGTATGTCCCAGGTGTAGGAAGAACAGAATTTAGTACAATTTTGTAAAATTTGCAAACCATATGTGAGCCGGTCCAGGGAAATGGTCCACGTTGCCAATTTTTTTTCAAATTTTAGTTAAGCATATGGGTATACTGTGAAAGTACAAACTGTCCTGATAAGAATGCACTTTATTTCATGTTAAAATGTTAAAAATTGACCAAGGTATGGCTATTTCAAGATGACAAGGTAGAGAATGTCATTATTGAGAAAAACAAGATTAAAGTCTACATAAATTTAAAAAGACCACGAGATTGGATCAGAAAAAATGAAAAAATAACAACATATAAACAGGCGGAATGCATTAAAATCCTTTTGCCCAGGCATAAAGAAATAATTGAGGAATCTATTTCTGCCGCAAACTGATATAGGACAGGGAAGTCCCCATCCACCTATTTTTGGCTCTATCTTGAAAGTGCCCAGTGCGACATGTGGACCATTAACCTAGAGCACCTCACATAGTTTAACATGAGAGTCACTATCATTGGTAGGCTATTTTGGAACCTCATTAAAACCAAACCCATTTGATGTTAGTCTTAACGAGGTTCCAACAGTCGCCCGACGATATGGTTCCTACACAAGATATTTTTTTAAAACGTATCAGCCAGTGAGTGCAAATGTAACCCATTTTCTCAACATCTTTCTCCGTGACTAGATTTTCACCAAAGAAGAGCTAACAATGATAGCGAATCTTTGTAAACAGTACAACGTCGTGTGTATTTCTGATGAGGTGTACGAATGGTTCACATACGACAACAAGCAACATCTCAAGATTGGTGAGGCATATAACAGAACAAGGATAATGCAATTATCATAATGTGCACTATTACATGTAGATGCAGGCAGATAGATAGATAGATAGATAGATAGATAGATAGATAGATAGATAGATAGATAGATAGATAGATAGATAGATAGATAGATAGATAGATAGATAGATAGATAGATTAGATTAGATTAGATTAGATTAGATTAGATTAGATTAGATTAGATTAGATAGATAGATAAGATTAGATTAGATTAGATTAGATTAGATTAGATTAGATTAGATTAGATTAGATTAGATTAGATTAGATTAGATTAGATTAGATAGATAGATAGATAGATAGATAGATAGATAGATAGATTAGATTAGATTAGATTAGATTAGATTAGATTAGATTAGATTAGATTAGATTAGATTGGTAGGTAGGTAGGTAGGTAGGTAGGTAGGTAGGTAGGTAGGTAGGTAGGTAGGTAGGTAGGTAGGTAGGTAGGTAGGTAGGTAGGTAGGTAGGTAGGTAGGTAGGTAGGTAGGTAGGTAGGTAGGTAGGTAGGTAGGTAGGTAGGTAGGTAGGTAGGTAGGTAGGTAGGTAGGTAGGTAGGTAGGTAGGTAGGTAGGTAGGTAGGTAGGTAGGTAGGTAGGTAGGTAGGTAGGTAGGCAGGCAGGCAGGCAGGCAGGCAGGCAGGCAGGCAGGCAGGCAGGCAGGCAGGCAGGCAGGCAGGCAGGCAGGCAGATTAGATTAGATTAGATTAGATTAGATTAGATTAGATTAGATTAGATTAGATTAGATTAGATTAGATTAGATTAGATTAGATTAGATTAGATTAGATTAGATTAGATTAGATTAGATTAGATTAGATAGCTAGATTAGATAGCTAGATTAGATTAGATTAGATTAGATTAGATTAGATTAGATTAGATTAGATTAGATTAGATTAGATTAGATTAGATTAGATTAGATTAGATTAGATTAGATTAGATTAGATTAGATTAGATTAGATTAGATTAGATTAGATTAGATTAGATTAGATTAGATTAGATTAGATTAGATTAGATTAGATAGATAGATAGATAGATAGATAGATAGATAGATAGATAGATAGATAGATAGATTAGATTAGATTAGATTAGATTAGATTAGATTAGATTAGATTAGATTAGATTAGATTAGATTAGATTAGATTAGATTAGATTAGATTAGATTAGATTAGATTAGATTAGATTAGATTAGATTAGATTAGATTAGATTAGATTAGATTAGATTAGATTAGATTAGATTAGATTAGATTAGATTAGATTAGATTAGATTAGGTAGGTAGGTAGGTAGGTAGGTAGGTAGATTAGATTAGATTAGATTAGATTAGATTAGATTAGATTAGATTAGATTAGATTAGATTAGATTAGATTAGATTAGATTAGATTAGATTAGATTAGATTAGATTAGATTAGATTAGATAGATAGCTAGATTAGATTAGATTAGATTAGATTAGATTAGATTAGATAGATAGATAGATAGATAGATAGATAGATAGATAGATAGATAGATAGATAGATAGATAGATAGATAGATAGATAGATAGATAGATAGATAGATAGATAGATAGATAGATAGATAGATAGATAGATAGATAGATAGATAGATAGATAGATAGATAGATAGATAGATAGATAGATAGATAGATAGATAGATAGATAGATATGAGACAGACAGACACAGAGACAGACAAAGATGAAGATGGACAGACAGACAGACAGACAGACACAAGAGCAGACAGATAGACAGGCAGAGGCAGAGGCTGAAGTCAGACCCAGAGCACGGCAGACAGAGAGAGACAGACAATGACGGGTAGAGACAAGTGTCAGACAGACCGAGATAGTCAAAGACAGACAAGCAGAGACATACAGTCAGACACAGACCGAGACAGACCGACAGAAAGAGACACAGAGAGACACAGATAGTCAAACACAGGCTGACAGACAGAAATAGACCCACACAGACACAGAGACAGACAAACAGATAAACATTCTTCTTCCTTATTATTTCGACTGTTCCAGTTTCAAGTGTTTTACATTCTTTCTCTCACCACTACCACCCACAGCCAGCTTGCCGGGTATGTGGGAACGAACAGTCACCATTGGTAGTGGCGGCAAAATGTTCAGTGTTACTGGCTGGAAGACTGGCTGGTGTATTGGTCCACGACCGCTTCTTTACTGTGTACAACATCAATTCCAACTAGGTTGTATGAACTGCATCACTCCTGTACAGGTGCGTGAATTGGTTGTTTGAAAAGTTTACCTATATATAGCTGGAAATGTTAAACACGCATGTGCCAATGGCCAAATTCTACAGGGCAGGGAAAAAACCCGTTTAACTCTTAATGCTCAGGCATATAATAATATGTTCCCTAAGCCAATATAACAAACCTGAATCTTGAAAAACAAATTAAATATGGTCAAATGGATGCAGAAATATTATATATATTTATCACGGATAGTCATTTATTTTGTTGATAAATTAAAAATTGTTCCAATTGTGGGACATTGAGAGCTCTGGTGACGTGTTTCAGATATGGAATGCTTGGCACTAGAGAGTTAACTTGAAGAGTATTTCCGAGAGTTAACTTGAAGTGTATTTCCGAGAATGAACTTGAAGTGTATTCCTTGTCTTAAATAATATGTTTCTAGTTAAATAGTTAATGACAAACATTTGAAATACTGTACACTCCTCTAATCAATGCCAACAATTTACTTCCTTTAAGGATTTTGTGGAATATTTAGCTCAGTGGTGGACTTACATTTTTGGGACCATGAAGCTTGAACTGTTATGGAGGTCCTTCGCAACCAGCAACAATAAGTTATAAGTACATATGCAACCCAGGCATTTTTGCGCCAATAAATATGTACCTGTCCCTAACCCAGTCCTTATCCTCAATCCTAAATCTTATCGAATCCCTAATCCTGCCCCTCACCCTTTCAACCAAGAAACATGAGGAAAACAAAAAGAAAATCTGAAAGAATAATTAATTGAGGCTGTTGTTAGGAGCATTTCGGTAGGAGCTCTCTAGCTCTGGAGTCACAAAAGGCTTTAAAATAAGTACCCTTAGCGCGAAAACTTGGGGGACGTACGTACTTGTAACAACATTCTTAACCTAGAGGCACGAATGGAAGTACTTGATAAGGCCTTAGACACATGATACCGAGGCCAATCAACTAGCTAAATATCGTCCATCGCGCTGAGACTACATCAACATTGTCACCAATGCTCATCGCATCCCCTCATAACTGGCTTGTTTCACTTATGTCACGCAAAACTGTGATGGTGGCCGTGATGCTTTGCGGACCAAATCAATCAACGCCACTTCAGGGCACACTGAGAGTGTCAAAGACAGGTTTTTGCTGGAGATGGGCCACTGCATGTGAAAAGGAGGCATCCAAAAAAAAAAAAAATTTGCAATCGATTTGGCAACTTCTGACCTCACCCACTTCTACATTGTATGAAGGTTCGATCATAAGAATGGTGAATGCCCATGGTAAAGCCTGAGTGTTTTGTAAGTTTAACTGGCATTTTGAAAGGATACTTAGTAATTTTTAATTAGTTGCAAAGAAAAGTAAATAAACGGAAACTTTTGAAAGTTCATTACCATAACTGAAACGCCTACTCAGGTCCCCCCGGACATCTTCTTTCCCAATACAGGCTTTTCATATGCTGCCTCCACCCCATCATATGTACTGTTATGGATGTCCCTAAACTCTGTATAATAAAACCCACCTTCTGTAACATCAGAGAGTGTGTATTTATTGAGAGAGCTCATTTTCGCCAAATCGCGAAACTAGGTCGCGGCGGTAACAAGACTTGGAAGGGGCCGTCTTCACCAAAGACAGTGCACAGATCTGTTTTGTTCATATTTTTGAGTTGATTGATACTGTTCAGAGCCATTAGTAAGCTCTTACTCCCCCGTGGAAATAATACAATTGGGTATTGTTTACTGCCATGACCTAATTTCTGCTCCATGCTAACCATGGTTTCGCTGAGCCTTCCAAGTCTCGCAGTGCAAATTGATCAATAGTGATTTCTCTGTATACATACATACTCGCTGGTAACAGTCCATGATATCTTCCTTTCAGGAGGCCTTCGCTAGCATGATAGAGCTAGACCTTTCTAGATTCAACACCTCACAATGCTCACTGACGTTACACGCAAAGGCATCTCAGGAAAAGCGGGATCGTCTGGCGAGGGCGTTGACAGATGTGGGCATGAAGGTCACTGTACCAGAGGCTGGTTACTTCCTCCTTGCTGAGTTCTCTGCTCTTGGTACGTTTACGCAAACATTGTCATATATCAGGGGTGGCCAAAGTTGCTTAATGTGAGAGCTTCATGCGATAAACTTCAGATGTTCGTGAGCCACAAGATATCAACAAAATTTACATACACCTTTTTATTGTTGCATACATATTTTGTGACAAAAATTTTGTACAAATATGAGAAATACATGTATGCAAAATATTTACTCGTTGGTGCAGTTGTTTAAACTGCTAATTTATGCTAATTTATACTAACTTCAGTAATCACAAATTGCACACATATACCAAATGTTTGTAAAAACAAAAAGAAAAAAGCTCAGCCAACATATTTCCACTGCCACATATTGAAGGTCAAAGAGCCGCATGTGGCTCGTGAGCCGTGGTGATTAAAATTGTGTAGTGGATGGGGTAAAGTGGGGGGGGGGGTCCAAATTAAGTATTGATAATTATAGAAACAGTTTCAAGCTTACATTTGCACAGGCATTAGGTGCATACATATTTTTGTCACAAGAAAAAAATTTGTGCAGCACAAAGTTGTTGACCACAGACTAATAGAAAGAATATTGGCTACATCTGTATATATCCATTTTAATGCTAAATCTTCCATTTACAGTTTATACAGGCTGCATCAATAGAGGAATGATAACGAATCGTGTTTGTTCACCAAACAAAATGCTCAGTGTTCACGCAGCTGCGGCTTCGTTGGCAGCGCATGGGCCTCTGTGTGTGTATGTCTGTCAGTAAATTATGTAAACAGGTTCTTGGCACACATTTTGCAGGATGTCTGCATTCTTTTTTGCATTCTGTTTCTCTTCTGAATTTAGCTGTTGATTTGCCAGATGGCCAGGAAGAAAAATGCGTCAGATTTACCAAATGGTTGGCGGCAAAGAAGGTGAGAAATAAAATTCGATTTGCCAGTTAAGCTTATCATGTCAAATGTTTGATTTTCTGGTTGGTTCTGTCACAGATTTCCTGTCAGTGTCATGCTGCTTTCTCTGTAATTCTGCCTTAATGCTTTCAATAAATATTTCATTTGATAATTTTTTAGTCTGTTGTTAAATTCTGAGTGCATGTAAATCAGTCATTTTGATACCTACAATACTTGTTGTTGTTTTTTTTTACACACAGGTTTTCCTTAACGCAGAGAGTATGTATTTACAGAGGGATCTCACCTTTGCCAAATCGCGAAACTAGGTCGCTGCGGTAAACAAGAATTGAAAGAGATCGTCTTCACCAAAGATAGTGTGCATATATGTTTACTGTGGTTTGTTCATATTTTTGGGCTGATTGAAACTATTTAGAGCCATTTGTAAGCTCTTACGTCCCGTGGAAATGCACAAACGAGTATTATTTACTGCAGTGACTTACTTTCCGCTCCATGCTGACAGTGGTTTCACAGCGCCTCCCATGTCTCGCAGTGCAAATCGACCAGTGGCGAAACCTCTCCATACATGACATATATACTCTATGCTTTAAGTGTACTGAGTCAAGTCTGTTGTGACTCGGTTTCAGTGTTGAGATATGGACTAGGGGGTAAAACAGGACCTTGCGTACCAGTGAGACTCAAACAAGTCTCGTCTCGGTACTTGAATCAAAGGAAGTTCAAATCCTGAGTCAAAACCAACGCAAAACAGTCTAACGTGGTGCGCTGCCAGACTTAATTTTGCAATTTGCGTTGCTGACAGTAGGGAAATCCAAGATGAAATCTCCTGCAGCATTGACTTTGACAGTCTATGAGTTAACTTTGTACACTTTTTTTTTTGTCTCCTACTCTCACATTTAGCTGTAGGCTGAGGGCCCTGCTGAGTTAAATCTATTTTGTCTCCATTTTACTGTGAGATTTGACCTGTGGACTTAAGACGGAACCTCACGCATTGGCCAGACTGAAACAAGCCTATCTGATATACATAATTCACAAATTCTTGACCTTTGAACGCAAATGGCTTTTTTATTAGGCCACCTACAGTAACCAAATTTTGCATGCAGGTTTCAAATAGCTTGGAGGGTGCACCAAAGGTTGGATTTTTTAATTGCTTTTGTTTGTTTGTTTTTTTAGTTTGCTTTGTGTCGCTGACTGTTCACCTATCCTTTTTTTCATGAGCACATGACCCGTGATGTGAACACTTCCTGTCGTATGCAGGTCACTGCTGGCCGCTGATTTAAGCTATTCACCGTGCTTGTAGCTAAAATTATAACACAGGAATATCAATATCATATAGGATGGGTAGAAAGTGATGGGCAGGGCAGTGATGGGGAGGGGGGGGGGGTCTTCGTGCAGAGCGCGGCTTTTAAGCTTGTCTCACATTATTCGTCCGCGCCAAAACTGTCTTGGCCCAGCTGGAAGAAAGAGAGACCTCATGCATTGAGTCAAAACACTCGATTCAGTGTGCCAGCTGCTTTAAGCTGCATTTTCATGTGTAAGGAAATGGGAATGGCAACTGAAATGTCAAAAACCCTTCAAGTTGTGAAACAGAATGAATGTTTTCATGTGTATGAAAACGCTGTGGGTTCCGTTTTCGTACACACGAAAACACAGCTTTTGCCTTTCGGATACACCCAGAATATACTGTTGTAGACAAGGTTAAGAGCTGTTTCCTCATCTTTGAGGTAGTAAAAATTTTTTTTCCTATGCTACAGAGACTGGTAGCCATTCCGGTGTCCCTATATTACTGTGATGAGCACAAAAGTCAAGGGAAAAATTACTTGCGATTTTGTTTTATCAAGGTGAGTTTTTCTATGCTGTTGTTTGTATACAAGTATGTCTCTCTATCTATCTGTCTGCCTCTCTCTCTTTCTGTCTGTCTGTCTGTCCGTCCGTCCGTTTTCCCGTCATAATAATATAGCTGTGTTCATTTTGTGACATTTCCTCCATCATAATTTAGTTATGTTCTTTTTGTAACGTTTTCATATCACATACTCATGATCTTTTTTTTTTTTTTTAATTTTCTCGTCATAATATTAATTATAGTCATGTTGTTTTTGTAACATTTTTCCATGTTTGTCCATATTTGCAGAACTCTGCCTTTTTTCTTTTCTTTTTTTTGTTATCGACTACCGTCTTACGCCTAGCCTTGCTGTGAACTGCTGGCTATCCATTTTCATTCAATATTCTCTAAACTCGTTCTATTCTTTTCAGAGTGACGACACCATTGAAAAAGTGGAGGAAATTATGCGGGAATGGAAGAAAGAAATTGTTCCGTGACCAGCAGGGTTTTCTGGAGTACAAACCACTACCAGCACTGTGTCAAATCTGCACTAATGCCAGTCATACGAGATACATGTATGCGATTATGTGATCCAGTCTCGCAAACCGGTAGATAAGTCACAAAGGCAGAGTGAGGAAAATGACACTTTCATCAACCAAGGGTGATCTCGGTCGAAACTGACGTTTTTTGGAGATGGTTGTTACATTCAGTAGCTCTATGTGTACATGTTTTTGTTTGCTTTTTTTTATCTATTAAAAAAAAAAAAAGCTCAAATAGCCCGTAACAGCAAAATGTAAATTTGTCGCGTGGCCACGTGAAATGAGTTGGATGTTAAATGATGTCTTATTGAGTAAATCGGATGTTAGTGGTAGTGGGTCGAAATATATAGAATTTTTGTTGTTCACAGAAACCTACATATCGTAAAATGAAGGTTTTTTGCTTCAACTCAACTGTTTTTTTTATGTTTCCTCACTCATGAAATGCCTGTCAAAGGAATTTGCTTATATAGCTCAATATCTTCAAATGTTCACATCCAACTCATTTCACCTGGCTGTGCGACATTTATATTATTTTCTTCACAGATATGTGAGTGGATGTGGCAAAATTGGGCTAAGGGTAAAAGACAAAAATCCTGACAAAACCCCTTCATGAGGGAAAATTTTGCTATGGAGATTGAGACTTGCTTGTAATATGAAATAGCCATTTTTCTGCATTCACTTAAAATATTTTGCTTGAAATTGTTTTAGAAATATTTTGATTTTTTTTAACAGAGGTACAAAAATTTCACCTTAAGCCTGATTTCACCAGATCCACTCACAGATAAGGAATTTGACGACCTTCGCTGCCATTTATGCAGAGGGTGTTTTGTAGTAGAATTTATTTATTATTTAGAATATCAGCCCAGAGTAAACTTCTGTGTTTGATAATAAAAAAAATATGTACCGCTGATGTATTGTTTCCTGATTTTATCGCCAGCTTCACATCAGCTGACGTCATAAAGAACATTTTGTTTTGTTATTGTTGTGTAATTTTCATTTCTTATACACGCAATTCCTAATATCAAAGAGCAGTACCTGAAGATTGCTTTTTCAAACGTTTTTTTTTTTTTTTTGTGCATATGTCTTTGTAGGTCTTGTTGTGTGCTGTTTGTTTATTAAAATTTATTTTCAATTTCCCCACATATTATTATGTCGCCTGATAACCCTAAGAATGACAGTATTTTATATTTTGATTATGAGACATTGCGTAGGTTACAGAAAACTCAAAATATGGCAAAAAGAATAGGAAAAGGTTGTATGGAGCAAAGCCTGGTGTAAGAAATAGTACAGAAATGATACACTAAAATAGAAAGGTGAAGGAAAGCCACATCAAGCTTTCGACCGTATCTTCATTAGGAAAAAAATGTAACAAAATAGAAAATTTGAAATACATATGCATACATGTATATGGCGGATTCCACGAATGCACCGAGCTTGCCCGAAATGGTAACTTTTCAATTTGTTCAAATAAAGACGTATTATATATCAAAAGAAAGGAAATTTTCTGCTGGTTTAAAAAATTTAATCTATTCGAGCAACAAACTCAATTATTCTCAAGTTATATGTGATTAAACAAAACATATCCCATACGGACACCAATCATAACCACACCTTTTTATTTCACTGTAGTGTGTAATTAACACCGACTACATCAGAGGAGGATCTGAAGTAGCGTAACGCTACCAGTAACTGGTATGGATTAACTTACTACATGTACATGTATATTAATGAGAAAGCAGAAATGTAACTATTTGAAGCCAACAACTTTAATATTATACAGAGTGACTAGATTGGAGAAGAGTGCCAAATGTAGTGTTATTACAATTATATGATGACAATTTCATGATGGCATGCAAGCTGCAGTCAAAAGCAACGGCAGTGTTTCAGAGCCCTTTGCTGTCACAAATGGGGTAAAACAGTGTTGTGTCTTAGCCCCAACTCTGTTCAGCATCATGTTCTCTGCAATGCTACAAGAAGCCTTTAGCTCTCCTCCTCAAGGGGTAAGCATCAAGTACCGAACTGATGGCAGTCTATTCAACCTCAGGAGACTTCAGGCAAAAACCAAAACCAAAAGTACTCAAGTCTGAGACCTACTATTTGCTGATGATTGTGCACTTCTGGCACACGATGAGGATAGCATGCAAAACTGTGTTGATAAGTTCTCTAGTGCCTGTGACAACTTTGGCCTCACAATAAGCACAAAGAAGACAGAAGTGCTCCATCAGCCTACTCCAGACGACAAGTATCCTGTGACCCCAAATATCAAAGTCCATGACAGTCTTCTGAAGGTGTCGGAGAACTTCACCTATCTTGGCAGTACACTGTCTTCCACGGCTCGTGTTGATACTGAAATTCTCTCAAGAATCAGCAAAGCCAGCTCTGCATTTGGCAGGCTTCGAAAGAGAGTGTGGGATGTTGCCGGCATTCGCACAGACACTAAGCTGAAAGTGTACAATGCTGTGGTCCTTCCCACCCTACTCTATGGGGCTGAAACCTGGACAGTGTACCAATCGCATGCCAGAAAGCTAAATCACTTTCATCTGGCCTGCCTTAGAAAGATCCTAAGGATCAAATGGCAGGATAAAATTCCAGACACTGAGGTCCTCAATCGTGCCAAGGAATTGAGCATCTTCTGCCACCTGAAAAAAATTCAGCTACGTTGGGCAGGACATGTTGTCAGAATGCCCGACTCCAGACTCCCTAAGCAAATCTTCTTCTCTGAGCTCTCCAATGGAACGAGGAATGTTGGGGCCCCAAAGAGACGTTACAAAGACACTCTCAAGCAATCACTGAAGGCCTTTGCCATTGATGTGAGTGAGTGGGAAAAGCTCTCGCTTGATCGTGCAAATTGGAGGGCGGCCCTTACCAGAGGCAGCAAAGCATGGGAAGCTGTCAGAGTCCAGCAGGCTATCAAAAAAAGAGAACGGCGCAAGAAAAGGCCCAGTGGTACTGAACCAACGGAGCACTCTTGTCATTTATGCGGAAGGGTCTGCAGGGCAAAAATAGGACTTATCAGTCACATGAGAAGCCATAAGTCATGAAAGAACAGTCTTTCTATTCTGTCCTCTGTGTCCTTTAGTTCTCTTTATTGTCCATGTGTTGAAATTCTCAACAATTTCTGTTCTTTATTCCTCTGGTGTTGTTAAGGTCATCATCATACCTGATGGACGAACTATTATTATTATTATTACAATTATAGAACGCATTTAGGTCAGTGAAGTCTCAGACAGCCAACCTTCTCATCCAGTGTATAATTCAATTAAAATTTGGCACGCAAAAGAAAAGAAAGACAGAGAAAAGATTGTATGTTACAAGACCCTGCATTAGAAAAAAACAAAAACACTAAAAAAAACCTTACAATTTATAATGAATCAGAATTGAAAAAGGAAAAAAAAAGATGGGGGGGGGGGAAGATTGTGTCATTTCGGTCTAAACAATGTTAACATAGAACACAGTCATTGTCTGTTGAAACTGTATCTGTACCTATGTACAGACAGGGTGATGATTTTACAGAATTTTTGTGTTTGTAAACTGAATTATTTGCAGTATAATGTGTATTATTTATTTTTTCTGGAAGTTATGATGTCATGGGCTCATGTGTTCGTGAAAATGAAGAATCGGAGGTACTCAAACACAAAAAAATTCTTCCCCATCTTTTCAAGTCTCAAAACCCCAAAAAAGAACTTCTGCAGGCTTAAAGGAAGGAATGTATACAATTTCAAGCAAATCCGAGCTGTTTGAGCGACGCCAGGTCTTACTAAAAATCCCGCGCCTTGTTTGTTATACAAAAATATAAGATTGCCATAGGTTTTGGTGGTCATGTTCACTTTCAAGGGAAACAAGCCATACTTGTATACTGAGAAATTACATTGGTCGCTGCCATCTGGTAAGCGCTGTCTTTATGGTAGCCACAGAAGTACTGGAAATGTATCTTTCATTGGAAAAAAACTTTCCTTGAGTTGTTTACTCGTAACCAGTGGCCGTATGCATAATCAATGCGTAAACTAAAGTAAATACGTTGACTGGTGTTAACGCAAGAAATGAATACAATTTCTCGTGTTAACACCAGTCAACGTATTTACTTTAGTTTACGCATTGATTATGCATACGGCCACAGGAGAGTAGCACTGCAGCTGGGGGGGGGGGGGGGGGACCTTTCAATGGTGACTAACTTTGCTGAATATTGTGGAGTGAGTAGGTGTGTGATTTTTTTTTTGTTGTTGTTGTTGTTTTTACAGGTACACATCTCTCTGTACTGAAATATTCAGATTTACTGGAACAAAAAGTCACTCCAGCTATACAACAGATGATGCGATACACTTGCTCAGCAGAAAGGAGCAAACTGTAATCTTTAGGCTAAGAACTGGACATAACAGACTCCAGCAGCATCTTTACAAAAAATTCAGGGTTGGAGAAACTGAGACATGCCCATGTGGAAATTCCCCAGACAATGCAGAACGTCCTCTAACAATGCCCCCTACACAGACAACAGCGGGAAGACAGCTGGCCCCGAGGTGCGGCACTACCTAAGCTATATGGGACTGCGGAGGATCTCAGGAGCACAGCGTCCTTCCATAATGGCTACCGGCCTCCTAATATAAACAGTCTGACATGAAGAACGCAGAAGAAGAAGGAGAAGACTGGAACAAATCATGAAAGAGACTTAAAAACTCAATACAGAGGATCAGGGTATTTTTAATCCCGGGAAGTAAAAAGATAGTTTAATTACATGTACAATTACATGAGTATTACAATTAACTGTATAGACACAGAGAAAGTTTATTAAACAAAATGCTATGTAAACACAACTGTATGCAGAAAAACACAACAAGATAAAAAGGTGTGTACAGTAACATTGACAAATGACAGAAAATTAATTTGTTACAGTAACAGCTGAGCATATGAACAAAACCTACGAGAAGACAGCACACACAAATCAACACATGAAATGAAAGACACTGAAAATTTAGAAGAAAAAAAATTATTACAAAAGTATATGTGGGCATCAGAAAATCTTCATAAGGCTGGAAATGAACCAAAACTATCTGAACTCAGCTGTAAACTTGCAAATTTCATATTTTTATGAATGCATCATCGGTTTCATGACAAAGGTCAGAAGAGGTAACAAACAGCTGTACAATGAAAAGGCCAACACTTATCTTATCTGCATGACGAAGGGACGAATAGGTCAAATTTGAGATATTGACTCTTTTGTGGTTATCAAAAGTATATTGCAGGGAGCTTTACCCGCCATGAGCAATTTTGTTAAGTCTCATTCAGTTCTGTGTTATGTAGTATGGTGATAAGGCAAGAAATTGATGAACGGTAGCACAAAATTTTCAAAAGTGAATTTCTCGCAACACTGATTTTGGCGATTTGCCCCTTCGTCATACACAGAAGTTTAAAACATTCGCCTTTTCGTAGTACAGCTGTTGATATCTATTCACCTCTACATCATGAAACCCCCGACAAGGGTTGAGGTGAATGAAAATCTGTGACTGGCCAAGACCATTTCAATGAAGGAATCTGACAGCGTTTCCCTTTCCCAACTCAGATGAACAATTACCAGCCTACCTTTGACCATGACGATATTTCCAATGTAAATGCAACAAAATGATTTGAAGTTCCACATATTCTTTACAGTTTCACAAAACAGTGGGGGATATTTTAAAAATTGACAATATCTCATTTCCACTCCAAAATGTGTGGCCCTGACAAAATGAGGTGCATCTCAGCACTACTCGATTCGAGAAAATCATTAAAAGGCATCATAGGATCAATTTTATCAATTTTGAGTTTTCAGTATTTTTGAAAAGTTTAACCTCTTTACTATTCTTTTTCCAAATGACAATGCTCGTTGAGAACAGTACATGCCCCAAAAATTGACTTTTAATTGAGTCACCATCAATAATTTTGTATTTCTAAGCTGAAACTTTAAAAGCATTTTTCTCAAAACCGTGGTTGTGTCACTTCCTGTCTTTGTGAGGCCATATCTTCTCAGCTAATTAAATCACAGCAATAATTTTTTTTACCGAATGAAAGGGCTTTGAATAACCTACTTGGTGATACCAATATCTCCATACCACCAAAATGTGAGAAGTGCCTCATTTTGTCAGGCGGCTACACAAATGTTTACAATGCCCTAAATAACAGTTCATGCGTTGTGCCATAGTTTTCTTTCCCTTTACTATATGACTAATATAATCAAGGTTAACAATCTTGTGTAATAATATTTATTAAAATTATAACAAAATAATTAGACTCTGACATAAAAATTACGTTGTTTGTCAGGCAGAGTCTGAGTAATCATTATCACGAAAAAAGTGCAGAGACATAATCATAATGCAACATGCCGTTTACATGGATCAATTGGCTCAAGGATGTTACTGGGATCATGATATGAAAATAAAATAATGAATTATAATCAATGCCATTTGGGAAATGTTTACTGAATCAAACTTCCTGCCATTTGCACATTCTTTTCCATAATCATTTCATTGCCAAAACTGGAAGTTGCACTGAGGCAGATGCTCTGTAACTTGAATATTTTTAGAATAAGACAGGGATGGGATTAAGTTTTTGTAAGTTACTTAGCCTCAGAAACTTCCCAATAAGTACTTAGAATGAATTTGTTATTTATATCAGTCTTCAAATTGGGCAACCAGAGATTTCTTTTGAGATTTATTACAAAGAACACTAAGCCAGAACATTCATTTCCAAAAATATAAACAAACTAAGAGAATTTGACGTAAAAAAACAAAAAAAAATCCACCTTTACTCTGGCAAAAAAATAAATGTGATGTATAAATTTCTGTCTGGAAATTTAATATTCAAGAAAAATTTAGCATTTAAGACAATGAAAATGACAAACAATGAAAATCAATTATGACCAAATAAAATAATGAAAACAAGAGGTAGATTTCAACAAAGAGGGCCCATCAGATGAAAAACAAAAGCATGAACAATTCTGCATGCATCAAGTATAGGCTACCGGAATTATACATGTGTACATCAAACATGCTGGAGTGACTATGGAAAATCATACATCTGATTGCACATTCATGTAAATCAAAAGTTTCTGACACAAACGCAACAAAAAATAGACCCATCAAGCATTCCAACTCACAAATTAACTTGTATAGCCAAATCACAAAACACAGTATACTCATTTATGATAATTAATTCTAAGAAATCTGGAAAGATTTCATGCTGATGTAAGTGCCACATTCTTTCACTTCCTTTATCATTTTTGGATTACTGACATTTTCAGATCAAAACCCACATAATGGTAACATGCATAACAAGAATATACAAGCAATATATACAAACGGTGACTTTCAAATTATAGAAAACTATGCAGAAAATAGTTGTGATCATAATTTTAGCCTGGAAGGATTGAAATGTTAGATTCACTTCAAACAATTCAACTGAACTGTCAGAATCTATTCAAATTCTGAAACAGAAAATTACACTTTCCACCTTCCAGTAAATTTTCAAGAACTGGTCAGAATTTAATACATGAAATTTTTACAGAAGCAGAGAAACGGATTAGAATTCATCATGCAAAAGGAAGGTAAAATGACTTTTTAGTTTCCATTACAGAAGCAAAATATCAAAAGGCATCTATTTCCTCATATCAAAGACAGTGGAGACAGATATGAAGGGATAGCGACTTCTACACTCCTCTAAAACCAGCATGCCCACAGCATGGACTTAGGTCAGGAGCCTATGATGCAGATCACTATGAGAAAAGTTTGGATAAAATTTTGTGACATTGTTTACTGCAATTATTCTTTCACAGTTAGTCTATAGAACATTACTTAGAGTGGTAGATTGATGGATTTTGAAGTTTGTCACAATTAACTTTTGAAGTATCTGAAAATGCAACTGTGAATTAATCAACTGCAGCCATAATAGGAAGTGTCAGTAGAATCTTTTCAGGTTTACAGAACCTTGAATTCGTCACCTGTTCCTAAAACTGTAGTAATCAGTTTTGGCTGCTTTTTAGGAGAAGTAAAAAACTTTTATTTTAGCACAACCGATCTACTAAAATGAATGTTTTAAGTTAGCTATTCGATTATTTTTCACCTTAAGATTCTATAGTCAAGATCATTCGATATGGTGTTTTTAATTTAGAGGAATATACATGTTACATGAAAATTAAATTTTCAAATTTTGTAGTTACTACAGTCTTAGGGAACTGTGACGATATGATAATTTAATAATATTATTTTGTTACAATACTGCCACATCTAGAAAGATAAAAAGACCTGTGATTTCCTAGCTGATTGAAGTTATAATTACAAAGTAATTTCATGAGTCAGACGCAAAAGCCCTGGAAAGACTGCTGAGCATCATTCAGTTTTTTCTCTATTATCTTTTTTTTAAAATTCGAGGTCATTGTTTATGTTTGCAGTGCACTTGATGTTGTGTGACGTATGTGAAGCCATGAAAGCTAAACACAAAGACCGTATCGCCAGTTTTGTAAATTTTACAGGAGAGCGATTTGAAAGTTTGACATGAAGTATCAAATGTCTGTTACGACCTTTAAATCCTCATCAATAATTAGATCAACTAATTCGATAATGGAATTACCGTCACGCCAAAATGTAGTACTTACCAAGGCGAAGCAGAATATGCAAAGAAACAAAAATCGAAAATTTTTGCGTTACGGTGTTTGCACAGGCAACCCTTGAAATGAAGCATCTTTGATCATACGAATGTTATTGTCCTTCTGGTCCTCTCATATTTTCATGACATGTGGCATTACTTAGATATAGAAAACTTAACTTTTAAATATGTTAAATCTTTTCGAAATGGTCCAAATAGGTAGCTGTGAAATCCGCTCTTGCATTATTATATATAGATATTCTGACATCATGATAACAATGACTGGGTACATGAAATCTATCTCATAGTGCTTAGAAATTAGACACATCATGAAATATTAATTACTTTACGTAATTAAGTGCTTTTCTTTATTTCCAAATTCTGATAGTCTCATAGCCTTTCCATGTACATAGCATATAAACTAAAATAAAAACAATATCTTACTATAATTGACCTAGAGGGTGAACCTGTAAAGCAGCTAAAACTTCGCGACTACGCCATCAAAAATTATAAAACTTAGTGTACTGCATCACATTTTGACGAAGGGTTACGTGGACACATTCATTTTGAACAAAAATCAGTCTTTACTATTATTTGCATTAAAAATTTTTGAGCCGCAAAAACAGAGACGCATTTTCGTCAAGTAGAATTAAAAAGCATGACCGGAAATTCCGTCCTTGACCTCTCTTTACACATTGGTGGTCGAAAATGAACGTAATCACATCTGTGTATTTCTGCATAAGTTCTATTAGTTATTGCATCGAATCCAAATGCTACTTTCAATGTAGCCTAGATCTATACGGTTGGGCTTCCTACAAAGAATCTGCAAATTTATCTTGCGTGGGTCGACTAGTAGTAATAATAATAATAAAATAATAAATGAACTGATTATCCAAAGTGCAGATCACAAGCAATTAAAATGGCAAATAGTACATACATTTCCATTTACAGTGTGTACAAGCACATTTCCAGCATACAGTATTATAAATGCACAATGCCGTATACATGTGCATTGTGGTTCTGCTTTTTACAATTGTTAACCCTCACCCTGCGCGGGGCGGCAATAGTCGGTATTGACTTGCAAGCGCTCACGCTGCACGGGCGGCAAAAGTCGCCCAGGTCAAGCTGACCGTGCCACGCGCAAGCCCTATTTTCAGGCGTCGGGTCACTGACCTTTTTGAGACGTAACCACCGTGTTATTGTTCACTGTATCTCTTCTAAATCATGGACATGTTAACCAGTGAACCACTGGTCGGAATCACAAAGACTAAGCTTTCAAAGGCTGTCCCCACACTTTCAAAAGATGTAACATCGACATGCGAACTGATGCTCAACAAATTTGCAATATTATCTCATTTTCTCACAAGCTGACCACCATCTGGAGTTGTCTGTGTCTAAGAACCAATCAGAAACAAGCTCTGAAATAATCTTTGCCCCAAATGCCCACATTGGTTTATTAGTATGTGTCAATCAGGATGAAACCATTTGTGTAGGGCTTGGGAGGGCGTGGCTAGTTATCATGCTTCGTTCTCACGAAAACTACAGCTGTCAGTTTGGAATCATAAGTCAGATCATTGGTTAGAGACTGACAGACTAAGGTTTTGCTGGTTAATTCATTATCAAGCGTGATAAGGCATAGAAGCGAATGTTTTCATACCGATCAATAAAAACCGAACCACGTGGACAGCGTATGTGGTCATCGTCTAGCGGCACGGGTCAGTGACCCCAGATAAGATTCTCCATGAGTAAGGTCACTGACGGGGCAGCGGGCTTTACGGGTAACGTGCAGGGTGAGTGTTAATTAAAGTGGGATAAAGTGATTTACAAAAACAAAAGAAATTCAAACACAAAATCACAGCCATGTGGTGAGGATTTATGCCCTTTTTTTTTGTCCTTAGGAAAAAAAAAAAAGGATTATGAACAAACAAAAAATGATAAAGCAAGGGCAGGAATAATTTCAACAAATAAAAATATTAATAATTCATTCTGCCCATAGAATCTGTAGGGTTGGGCTATAAATGTGCCCCCCCCCCCCCCCCCCCCCTAAAAAAATCATGAATTTTGCAATGCAACAAATAACAAACATTTAAAAATTACAACAATACAATCTAATTAAAGTAGCAACAGGATCATCTTAAGACTAAAAAGAAAAAACATGAAAAAAGCAGGTAGAGACTGTTATGAAGTTTTTTTTTAATTACAGTATCATTTTCTTGTTTTTTCTTACTCATGTTGGGCTTTGCAAATTATAACTCAAATTTTTATTTTTTTTTGGCCATATTTCAACTTTGCACCGGCTACATGTATGATTTTCACTTCAAATGAATACAGGACTTGTGGTTCAGGAAAATAGGGGGCAAAAAAGAAGAAAAATAAACAGAAGAAATGATTATCATTAGATCTAATTCTAATGCTGTGAGCGGGAAAAGTACTTGTGTCCTGTCACAGATTTTCAAATGAACATGGCTAAGAGGAACAATGTGGCAAAGTCTTTGCTTTCTGAGAAACGTATTTATTTTATGGTTATTTTTGTATACTTCTTTGTATACTTCTTTAATCCCATTTGGGAAATTCGCCTTCGTGTCATTGCAGCCCAGTTACAACTGGGGCAGACACGCTGTCGCCACAGTGCAGCGCCGTTTTTTTTGGGGGGGGGGGGGGGGGGGGGGGGGGGGGGAGTGGTGGTGGGGGGGAATACATAAATTTTTATTTAATTTTGCCCAGGCAGCGGCCTGTTTGGCCTGCTCTTCTCGATTTCCAACTGCTGAGGCATCTTTAACATGCGCAACTTGCATACAGGCCCTCCGAATTTTTTGTCCTTATCCGAGAAGACTAGGTGCTCGATCCTACCCACCATAGATCAGGGACAAGAAAATATGAGAAAAATCCCAAATTCCAACATGCCTGCACCGACCGGGATTTGAACCAGGTACCTTTGGCATGAGAGGCGAGCACCTTGCCTCTAGACCACCGCATCCCGTATTAAATGCCAATGTTCAGCTGACTCACGATAATCACATGAATCAGTGAATCAGCTTCCTTTCTGTGAGTATCATCTGACTAGAGTGAGTTAATCCATGTATGCTTGTTGGTATACATAAAGAATGGAAGAACATACCAAAATCACACTGTGCCTTCAACAATCAATGATGAAAATCACAACTGGTTCAGAAAAATGAACTCCATTAGAAAAAGTAACTTCAAAATAGAAACCACAATAGGAAAAAACAATTTAAATGTAAAAAAAAAATATTCTCGGGTGAAAAGGCTTCAGTTTTCATGCAAATATTTCATAATTCTGCTTTAGTAAATTTCTAAAAGAATGGGTGAAAAAAGTGCACAATTCTTCGCAAGCTAAACGTGCCCTGTTCCTGGCTAAATTTACTTTTATACCATTCAGGCTTCAGGCTTTTCAAACATTATGTATAAGACATACCAGAAAGTATGTATGTAACAAAGCAGATAATCATTGGTCAACTGCACTGGTGGACAAGGGCGGCTCAACAAAACCACTGTCAGCATAGAGCTAAAAATAAGGCCATGCAGTAAACAATGCCTACTTGTGCATTTTCATTAGGAAAAGAACTTATCAATAGCTTTTCACATTTTCAGTCAACCACAAAATATGAAGCTTCCATGGTGCCGGTGGCACTTTCCAAATTCTTGTGCTGACCTGGTTTCTGATTTGGCATAAGGGATATAATCTATAAAATGAATCTGGAATGCTTTAAAGAAATTCCATGCTGTGTGTTACTAGATGAAAGAGTGCTTCAAGTTAGTAATGATTTAAACCCCATCCCTGCTTTGCCCAGAAATGTTCCGGGCCGTCGAATCTCCGTGTACTGCCATGCGTCTGGAAATGCTCTGGGCCCAGTTACGATTCCCGAATTATGACAGTTTTGCATTTCCTACTTAGTCCCCCTACTTACTTGCACCATTTGTGTGTATTTTGAAACCATGGAATTTATGGTGTGTGATTTTGAGATTTGCTTGTTTTGTCACCCCATTGCACCTGGCATATGCATGGAAATCTGTGTGGCAGGCAAGGGGTTAATAAAACCACTTTGAGACAAAACTAGTGCTTTAGCACTGTTAACGTTTATTGGATTCTTTTAAATTGGCTGTAAATTCTATCTTTCAAACTATCGGTCATCTGTCTGGCAGAAGAAATTTTGTATCAATATCAATACACAAGAGCTTAAAATATCAATGTCCTTATCAGCAGCTTCTTACAGGAAGTAATGTAACAAAGTATGAATGCTATCTGATATAACTTGACTTCCACAAAAGAAATCAACTGTAACAACATACAATAAACAATTACTTGGCATTAAATTTCATGCTCGCCTGATCTGGCAGTCTCTGAATAATTATTTACTCACTTCCTCATGAATTCATTTGGGACAAGTAATCAAAAGTTGCTATTATAGAATAACATGACGATCTGCAAAAACCAAAAGTCAGAAACCCCTTAATTGGAAAAAAAAGTTTAACATCTTCAAAGAAATTTTGTTTTTGTCATTTTTTTTTGTATACTTCTTTAATCACATTTCCCCTGGGGAGGGGGGGGGGATAAGTTTTTATTTAATTAGTGGCCTGTTCTTCTTGATTTCCAACTCCCAAAGTATCTTTAATGTGTGCAGCGTGCACAAAGGCCCTGTGAGTTTTCATCGTTATCCAAGAAGACTAGGTGCTCGAGCCTACCTACCATAAGATCAGGGAACAGGAATTTTTCCCACATAAAAATTCCAACATGCATGCACTGACCCAGGATCAAACCCGGTACCCTCGGCATTAGAGGCGAGCACCTTGCCTCTAGATCTCACCCCAAATACCAAAAGAAATCGTGACAGTCTTCTCAGGGGGCTGATAACATTGTGGACACTTTTTCGGGGCCGGGATCATGAAAGGGTTAACTGGAAAAAAATTTACCATCTTCAAACAAATTTGTTTTTGAAATCTGTGGTAAGCTTCTGAACAACAACTCAATCGGCCATAACTTTCATGAACAGTGGCCCAAGATGTACTGGCTCCATTCAGTAGAAACTACAGGAAATGAAGAAATCTGAACCACCAATTATCTGTCTCCTGAAAATGCATTCAAAGCCACAAAATCAATGCACTGTATTATGCACATATAGTAAAATTCAGTCTCGTTGAGGAACAATACTGACAATAACGTATCATCATATCACATCATAACTGACAAAATCAAAGTATCAAGACTTCATTACAACAAATTATTTGAACTTGAATCAATTTGTATGAGCAGTTGCATTAAACAATTACAGAAATTTTAACACAAAGAAACAGTATAATGTAGGAATTCAAACATTTTGTTTGAAACACTGGACATGTCTGAACACAAGGAACAAACACAAGCAAGAACACGAAATCAATGCTAGAAAAAGTAGAAGAAAAAAAATTATGGAACAAATAGTCTTTTATAAAAGCATTGCACATTTTAACTAGGATTTTTGCAAAGCAACGAAGGCAAGAAAATATGTCAGAACATCATTTTTAACATCTTTTCTGGAAAGAAAAATTTAAACTCCATCCCAGTTCAGCTGGAATACATACCAGTAAATGAGAGAAATACACTGTGCTGAACTAGATTTCTATTGTGACCATAATTCTATGCAAGAAAATAACTTTCATTTGGCCAACTGCAAATACATACAACATACAAGGAAAACACAGTACCGGTAGTAATGAATCATCCTGAATTTTCTTTTTCCCCATAAGTCATTTAGTGCTTAAAAAATACCTGGCCCTATTATTCCATCTCCACATGATTCACATTTTGAGAATATTTTTTTTTTTGTATACTTCTTTAATCCCATTTGGGAAATTTGCCTTAGTGTCATTGCAGCCCAGTTACAACTGGAGTAGAAACGTCATCGCCACAGTGCAGCGTCAGTCAGCGGTTGGTTTTTTTTTTGGGGGGGGGGGAGTACATAAATTTTTATTTACGTTTGCCCGGGCAGCGGCCTGTTTGGACTGCTCTTCTCTATTTCCAATGCCAAGGTATCTTTAACGTACGTGCGCAACGTGCACACTGGCTCTCCGAATTTTTTATCCTTATCCAAGAAGACTAGGTGCTCAATCCTACCCACCATAGGAATAGGGACAAGAAAATATGAGAAAAATCCCAAATTCCAACATGCCTGCACCGGCCAGGATTTGAACCCGATATCTTGCTTCTTGGCATGATAGGCGAGCACCTTGCCTCTAGACCACCGTGTCCCCTAAAACGCCAAGATCTAATATTTCTTTGTATTTTTGTATATATCACTTGCAAAATTTTTATTTACACTTTACAAAGTGTTAGTTCAACTTTTTAACACTTGAAATTACTTCAGAGGTGAGTTACCTTCACACTTTTTGAAAGGAATGATATTATAGATATTTGTTGTGCCAAATTGTAGCATGTTTCATGTTCGTAAAAAGGAGACAAAATAACACAGTACTGGGATCACACCATATACTAAGATAATACAGACTTTATGAATTTTGCTGAATGTGCTGAAAAAATACTTCTGTCCATAAAGTTGAGGGGTTGTAAAGTTAATGGAAATATCAAAATATTGTTGGTCATCTATTGGAACCTAGTTACATTGAAATTCAAAGGCTAGTTTTAACAAGGTTCTAACAGCTAACTAACAATACATACATATTATTAACTCATTCACAATTGGACAGTCAGCAATGAATTTTAATGCACTATATTTTGCACTACCAGTAGGATTTATAAAACAAAATCAGTGCCGCATGTAAAGCTTGAGATCTTCAACTAAAAAGGTTCATACTGAAAACCCACCCGACTAACATCACTTATATCTCACATTAACACGTGCCAAATCCTTTTGAATAAGGAAGCTACTATGTTAAACTAGAAAACATGTATCAAAATTGTATGTATCGAGCCTTTGGTTGGAAAAAAAAAAGTTCAAAAAACAAAACCAGAAAAATAAATTTCAACAAAACAACAGAACAATAAAATGATAGCACGTAATCAAACACCAAAGTATCTGTGGAGGCATTCAAATTTTATATAAAGACATTGTTATCATTGCAGAAAATTTTGCTTGTCATATTCATCATATACAGTTGTGCAAAAAAAAATTATTACATCTATGCACAAGTCAATATAGACATGCACAGGGAATGGTGGGTGGGTTGTGGGTGAGATGTCACCTTAAGCTATATCAAGTTTTGCACTGCAACAAGAACATATTACTACGATAAAATATACATACAAACTCACTGTATATTTATATCAAATTTTCATTTCTTAATCTGTGCGGCCGTGATCGGATCTTATATGACCTGACATAGGCTTAAAACTGCTGTAATTCTGCTAAAACTTGCTTTTTGGACTTGAAATTTCATGAGTTTTCCTGAAATTCCTTTTACTACAAATGTACAGAAAATCAATAAATTCCACTGGTTAGTTAATGAGTGGCACCAAGTTCTAACCACTACCCCCCCATTAGTGATGTCATGTCATGAAAGATCATCTCACCAGAAAATTTAACTAAAATCATCCACTGCCGCACAGGTTACATCCATATAAAATCAAGTCAACAACTGCAAAATGTTCAAACAACATGCTTGACAGCAGTTGGCAAAAAAAAAAAAAAACCCAGCCATCTTGGCAGTCGGGCACTATGTGTAACTAAGTCTTGTTATGACCTAATCAACCGAAGCATTTCACTAAAAATTTAATGAATTCACCACAGCACGTTAAAGGAATCAAAATTTATGATTTACATAACAATATTATCAGTGTACTAATGCACAAGTAAGACACACAATAAGAAGAACAAATACAGAAACTGACTGGAGTGAATGGAGCACTAGATTATAGATTACATGACTAATCTGTGGAGAACATGGAAGTTAACGCAACAACAACAACAAACAGAGAAAAGATATTACTGACAAGAAAACAACACAGTGATCTATGTTACAAAGACTGAAATACTGATGGTGCTTCATGTCAGACTGCAAAAACTACTAGTACTCTGACCTTTCGAACTTTTGCTTTAACCTTTTCATATCGCCCTGCACCTTTTTGGTGCGGGCTGTTTTACAACCGACTGACACATTGGTCACTCGCAAGGTGCAACCACTCGCATGCCAGTTCTTAGCACCTTGCACCATCTGGGATAACACGTACTTTTATAGCCCTTCCTGTTTTTGTTTTTTGTGTTTGTAAAAACATATGACTGTCATTCTTCTTCTTTGACTAAGCTTTCCAATGACACCAAATATCACACTCTAGCTTTATCAGAAGATTTTATATGAATATTCAAAACACCCCCAGAACAGTGCTTGCACAGGTAATAGCCACCGTAAAAGAAAGAATGTACAGTGAGCATACAAGAGCCGTGCCGCGTGATCTTTGTGATGTGAAAGGTTAAATTTCAAGACACATTTGGGTTTAACCGAGGATAACACTAAGACAGTTGTAATATTATTCAATGAAAAGATCTTTGAATAATAAATTATCAGGAACAAATGGCAAGTTTTGGTCAGCGTGCACTTCAAACAAGAATATTGAAATCCTGGCAGGTTCTGAATCCTGGTGATAAGTGACTAACATAGTTGAGCAAATCAATTATAAAGACCAATTTAAAATGTGGTTTAAAGTAAATGAAGTATGTATATGATTTTATATTATAAAAAGAGTCTCCCAAATGCATTCCCCCCGTGTTTTATCCTGACCTGAACAGGTAATTATGAAGGATTAATGAGAACAGTAGCTCGTGACAAAAATCTGTGAGCACTTTACTAAAAGGGCAGAAATGTTCAAATTGTATAAGAAATTGGATTTCTTTTATTAGTGACCGTCTAATGGTACTCTCTAGTAACAAGCTGTCCAACAGTTAGGTATTTGAAATTGATATGAATCAGCCATGCTTGAAGATTTACTATTCTGTCGCAATGGAAAAGATTACTGTTTTCAATACTTGTTCCCTATATAAGGAGATAAAAATTTTCAAAAACAACACACAGAGAACAGAAAATCTGCCTATGAATTCACTTCACAGTAGGATACATCACAGTCAAGTAAAGTAAAAGACGAAAATTTTGCACAAATTTTGCACTGTTCCTGACATTTGAAGATTTGCTGCTTGATTTTGTCTTTTCTCTGGCTCTAAATACTTCTAGTTCATGATCTTGATCATACACAAAATAAATGTGTTTTTGATACACAACCTCATATCAGTCTTAACTTTTGTTGAAAAAAAAAATAAATAAATAAAATGATCACTGCCCCAGTCAAATCATGAGCCGCTGGCCGTCTGCGGTAAAGAGAGTTTGACTTTTGCGGAGATTGTTGCACGACATAGTGGACACTCTTTGACGGGTTGAGCACATGCTGAACAGCAACAAACATGACCACAGGTCAGGAAAATGATGTTTGACTGAAAACAGAAACATGAGGGTTATGTTTATCACAGACATAGGAAAACAAGGATTCAATGGCAGAGTATTTGGAAACGAAAAACTGAATGAATGGAATGAGAAAAGGAAGGAAATGGAAGGATGGAGGGAACGAACAAAGACCTGACTGAAGGAAGGATGGAAGGAAATGGAAGGAAGGCAGAAGAACAGAACAGATCGAGAGATTTGAAAAACAGACTTGATGTTACTCAGGGGAGGGAACATAGAAAAATACATAGAGACAAATAAAAAACAAAAGGAAGGATGGAAGAAAAAAGAAAGAACTGATCTGAAGGGAGGAAGGAAGGAAGGAAGGAAGGAAGGAAAGGAAAGAAGAAAGAACAGATCAATAAATTATTAAAACAGAGCTGAGGTTCCTCAGAGGATGGTGTGGAAAAATACAAAGAGACAGACAAAAAACACTGATGTAAAAAACAAAGAAACTGATCCGATGAAATGAAAGAAGAACGAAAGGAAACAAAGGAAGAAAGAAAGAACAGATCAAGAGATTTGAAAAACAGAGTTGATATTACTCATGAGTTGTAAGGTAAAAACTGAACAGTCTGGAGAGAATGAGCAATATACAAAACAAATAAAAGAAATATTGAATAGAAAGAGAAAATAAAGAGCAACATACTGAGATGGGAGGAACAGAAACTGATGGAATAGACAGGATGAATAAAAATATGTGTTGGAATGAAAGAAGGTAGGCGGACAGCAGAGAAAATGATGGAATAGACGAGTAGAATGAAAATATGTTGGAATGAAAGAATGTAGGTGGACAGCAGAGAAAATGATGGAATAGACGAGAAGAATAAAAATATGTGTTGGAATGAAAGAAGGTAGGCAGACAGCAGAGAAAATGATGGAATAGACGAGAAGAATAAAAAATATGTGTTGGAATGAAAGAAGGTAGGCGAATAGCAGACAAACTGATGGAATAGACAGGAAGAATAAAAATATGTGTTGGAATAATAGAAGGCTTCAATGCATGATATCGATAAGAGTAAAGGATCTTAAAAAAGATCTTATCTTTGCATGACTTATAAGAAAGGCAAATCTTTCATGAATACACACCGGCTGATCCAGGCAGATTGCGCATTCAGAGTTCAGACCCCTGGCAGTAACAGACACCTGTCTCTCAGCCAGGGCAGGGGGGAACTCTGGTGCATTAGCAGGAGTTTCCACAGGTGGTGCTGTTGGCGCGACCTCATGAGAAGGAATGGCCGCTTCCTGGAACAGCAATGATGATAACAATGATGAAGATGGCAGCAAGAAGTAAATGTTGACATATTTTATAAACCAATTAAGCTACTTTTATAAATAGTTTGGGGAATTAAATGTTCTGAGGCATAGCTATTTAACACTGAAGTATTGCTATGTTAATACTAAGTACAGAAGTATTTTTACCTCCAATAATTATGTACAAGTATAGGCACATTGCGCATATCAGCCATCTTTGATGTAAGGACCGACATATCACCAGGGCGATAGTAGTATTGATTTTGATTCGTTGCTGAATTGCACTGCAAGCACTTCATGCGTCACGAACCAACCAGTGGTGAGCTAAAAGTAGTTCACTACAGTAAACAATGGCACGTGTGTACATGCACATGGGAGACGTTCAGTCAATTCTTTCACTTCCTTTCCCTTGTTTACACGGATGGTAGGGTTCACTCTGCACAGGCGTATCAATACAGCAACGTCAAGCTAACAGCGCCGCGCGCAAGCTGTATTTTCACAGATCAGGTCATCGTCCTCTTTGAGACCTAACTACCATCTTATTGCTCACTGTATCTCTTCTGCACCAAAGGCATTGTGACAAGGACATGTTAACCAGTCAACCACTGGTCGGAATCACAAAGACTAAGCTTTCAAAGGCTCTCCCCACGCTATCAAATGGTGTAACATCCACATGCGAACTGTTGCTCAACAAATTTACAATATTATCTAATTTTCTCACAAGCTGACCATCATCTAGCGTCATCTGTATCTAAGAACCAATCAGAAACAAGCTCTGAAATGACCTTTGACCCAAATGCCCACATTGGTTCATTAGTATGGGTCAGTCTGGATGAAACCATTTGGTTAGGGCTTGCGGGGCTTGGCTAGTTATCATGCTTCGTTCTCACAAAGCAGTTTGGTGTTGTAAGTCAGATCATTGGTTAGAGATTTACAAAGGATTTGCTGGTTAATTCATTATCAAGCATGATAAGGGATAGCAGCTAATGTTTTCATACCGATCAAATACAAATCACACCACATGGACAGCGGTAGTGTGACCATCATACATAGGCAAGGGTCACTGCGACCCAAATAAGATTCCCTGTGAGTAAGGTCACTGACCGGACAGCGGGCTTAAAGGCGTAGCACACAGGGTGTAGGTTAAGAAGAAAAAATGCCATTATGACACATCAGTAACTTCACAGTAAGCCACCTCCCTATTTTGGCCCTCCAAAATCGGAGCCCAAAAATATTCATCCACAGTTCAGTCAATTTCAAACCAGTCAATCTTCAAATAAATAATAACATCTGTATGACAGGGTCTTCCCTCTGACAAGCTGAAACAGCATTCTTTGACACAGAGTTAGCTGATTTTGTGATTTCCATATTGGAATAGCTTCTGCTTGTTCACTTACACTTTCATATTGATTCCAAAAGCATACGGCAACAGTATTTTAACCAAATGAACCTCTGCATTTGCCCTCTTATTGGTCAGTTAATAAGTATCCACACTAAACCACTTTCTACTGTAAGCCTCAGTCATAACCATTTATATAACTTTCAAACAGGCAGAATAGCT
This sequence comes from Onchidella celtica, assembly GCA_963931925.1. NCBI lineage: Eukaryota > Metazoa > Mollusca > Gastropoda > Systellommatophora > Onchidiidae > Onchidella > Onchidella celtica. The sequence continues at coordinate 33,213,661 of OZ007577.1, forward strand.
TTATTATGCCCAAGTTTACAAAAGTATGCTTTCCTCAGAAACTTGATTCATATTATTTTAAATAAAAAAACCACAACAATTAAAGTTTATACAAAAGGAGAAAAATAAAAACTGAACTGATTTCTCCATCTAAACTCATTTCAATAATAAGATTTCTTCTTCTTCTATTTTACTGCACAACTCATGGTAATTAAAAGCTAGGATTTGATGCGGAAGGCTCAGGAGGAAATATTGTAAAAAGTGCTTTTAATAAAATATCAACTCTTTCCTGACGTTAAATTTCAGAGGTGTCAAATCAAACTTCAAATTGTTTATAAATGTTTGTGCAATTTTAAAAGCCGGTAGTGCTGCAGTTACTGAGGAAATGTGTTAATTTTTTTCCCCCAACTCCTCAAATATACATAGATACAGATGTCCACAAAGCTCACCTTCATTTTCATCTTCAGTTTATCAGTTGGCTTTTGAACATCAAATTTCTGCTGTTCAATATGCTTCAGTATAGACTTCCGCAGGCCAAGTTCATGGACACCCATCTGTCGCAAATCAGCATCGCTCAGGGTAATCAGAGTCTCTATTGTGATGCGATGCCGAGAAAATAAAGGAATGTAATCCTCTGCCCCGGACGCAATGAGGATTTCCTTTACTGCAATCTCTAGCTGACTTTCCTGAAGAGAAAGATTGAGTGAAGTTTGTTAATGAAGGAGTCTTTTCATCATGATATTTTTATGGCAGTCAAACTTCTAACTTTCATGCAAAGCAATCAAGATAGCCGAAACTTTGGAGAATGAATGTACACAAAGTGATGTAAAAGTCCGGCAAATTTCTCGAAGTTTGAGAAAAACTGGGCTACAAATATGTGAAGCACCAGCACGGAGTCAGCAAGAACTCACAGCTGCCCCAGAGTTTGGTAAATCTAGCAAAATGATGCTGGGACTAAAAATATTTTTTTTTGTATTTGCCACTTTAGATTATTATGCCTGCTATCATTTTCTGTTAACTGAATGGTGATTTTTTTTTACCCATCCATCATTTTTCTTGGTTTTCTCAACACGGGCAGCTCCAACATATAACTTATTTTCGCCATCACCTCAAATATATATCGTAAATATAAATAATGTGGAAAAAAAAAGGCAATGAATTAATATAAACAGTTCCATCCCATGTTCATTCCTACAATAGCATTTCGTCTGTCCATTTACATTGCAATCCATCAAATTACTCAAATAAATAAAAACTAAGATATCAATGATCAATACAAAGCTCTGGATCAAAACTCACTCTGTCAATAAGTGCTTGAGGTTTCCAGTCTAACAAACGTTGATACTGAACCAACCAATAGTCCTGCATTCCATCTTCTCTCTGTTGTTCCATTTCAATCTGTGGGACAAAATAGTCATATTAATTAAGTTTTCAGTGGTTCTAGTCACTGACTCTGTTTTCAGAGTGAAATTTATTTATTAATTAGTCTTTTGGATCTTTTGATTGCCAACAACACAATTGAGGGGGTTAGAATTAGAAGGATCTAAGTGCCATCTGAGAAAAAAGCAAAAAACATCATTTCAGTATAAACCAATCCAATTTAATATTTTAATGATTTACTCGAAGAGTCGATATCAATATTGCAAACGTTTATTAAATTCGACTGATTCATAATAACATGATGTTTCTTGCCTTTTTCTCAAAGCAGACAAATGGCACTTAGATCCCTTTTAATTCTAACCCCCTCAATTTAACTTGTGATTTCAGTAATCAGTCTTTGTATATTGTTTCAGTAATCAGTCTTTGTATATTGTTTCAGTAATCAGTCTTTGTATATTGTTTCAGTAATCAGTCTTTGTATATTGCACCTCTCAAGAGTGCCAAGAACGGAAAACTCAAACTTTGTGTTTAATAGTTATGTTTTTCTTTTTTTATTTTCTCATTCAGAAGATTAAAGATATTTATGAATGAGATACTTATAACAAATTATATAGAAATATAAATGTTCATAAGTAAACATTTACAGCCCAAATACAAGACTGCCATGTATAAACCCTACCATAGCAACAAGAATAGTGTAATCATACAAACACAAATCTAAAAAAAAAAAAACTAAATAAGTAATATTACTACTACTAATTACTACTACTACTACTAATAATAATAATAATGGTAATAACAAAAACGAAAGCAATAATAAAAAACCAATAGCAATATGTAACAATGCAAATCATAATGAAACCAATAAGAACAACAAAAACGAAAGCAACAACAACAACAACAGTACCAGTCTCTTCTTGAGCTCTGCCTGTCTCTTCTCCTTCTCTCCCAACAACTGAGATAACATGGCAGACAAGGCAATTCTCTGCTCTGCCACAACATTCTGGAAACACATTAGAACCAAAACAAACCATTAGATTTCATATATTTGCATAATTGAGCGAGCCACACTTACCACAACGGAAGTCAAACAGGACCAAATGGAGAAAATCGCGATCAAACACAAATATCCGATTTTTTGATGATTTTTATACTTTGGTCGATACTTGAAGTTCAACTATTTTTCTACATTCTGTAAAAATATGTCTCAAATCAGCCTCTAAATATGACAATATTGCTTTTAATGCCTTTAATTATGCCTTTGACATCAAATATCATTGCAATAATGGGGTTCATTGAACTCCCTATAACTTCAAAATTAATAAATCTGTTGTCACAAAATTTTCACACGGTGTGTATCATTTATATCAGCACAGACATGCAAAATTTCAAAGCCGTAGGTTAATTACAAGTACCCATGCTATGGAGATAGGAAGGCCACTCATTTCGCCGAGAGCGAAAATCGCTCCTCCATCTTTAATGGCGATTCTCTCAGAAGTTGCTTCTATTTTTGACTGGGGTGGGGGAGGTGTCTTTAAAAAGCCATAACTTTGCAATAAAAAGGGGCAAGCAATGCAATAATTTTTTACACCAAATTGAAGATGAGATTTCATACTTTATGGTCACATTCATAACTCAAAACTGAAAAAATGTGTCTTCCGTTGAGGTTAGTGAGGCTCGCTCGCATATTCTTCTTCTCCTTCAATGAAAGGTAAAACTGAATGTTCACTAATTCTGTTCATATTTTACAAGCGCTATGATACTTTTCACGTCCAAGTTTACATCGAGATTTAAATGGATTTGGAGTTAACTTTTGATTTATGGTCTTTCAATATGACCCTGATCAGAATGCGGCAAATTCAGGTTTGAAATTTAGATGCAAAATAATATTTTTGTAATATGACTACAGATGCTGTATGATTGTTAAAAATAGAAATGCTTAGAATGGTGGTACTGTTTGTTTTTACTGTGCTCAATAACAACATAAATCATCTCATTTTAGTTCAGAAAATTAAGGTCCAAAACTCAAACAGATAGATTTAATCAGCTGTCTTTTTGAATACCTTAACATCCTATGTAAACAAATTTATATACTGTCAGTTCATGATAATAATATGATTTCTTAGCTTAATATTTACAGTCAACATAGCTTAACCCTCGTCCCATGTTGAGTGAACTCATCCACATAATGCCCCATGCGGGGATAGCCAGAGGACAGCCAGCCGATCGTTCGCGTGTTGCCAGTAACCTCGGTGGTCAAGTCAATTGGGTCCTTTTGAACACGTGTATCGTGTTTACTTTAGGACGCAATAACAAAAATAGTGGTGGATAAATCGTAAGTGACCCCTATGATATTTGGATAAAGTATTGTGATGATATGCAGTAAGTTTTATTGCTAAATGGAAGGCCCAAAATCAAGAATTTTCTGCATTTACATGCCGTTTAACACACGTTTTATCATTTTCCCAAGACCTCTGCGCTTTTTCTGCCCCAAAGACGGGCCATTCAGGTGAACAAATTATTTTTTAAGCCAGGCGTTTAATTTACTAACCACGTGTATCGTGGCATTGCCTTCTCCCTCCTCTACTATGTAAAGCTTCCACGTACTATGACGTTAGTTTTAGCGAGAGATTTGATTTCCACATCGCACAGCACACACAAATACTGAAAAGCGGTTTTATCTAAGCAACACAATATCTCTCTAATTACCACATCAAATAAAGACAACAACCAACAACAAAGTCGGTCATTTTCTCCAAGTTTTCCCTGATGACAAACCTACAGACAGATAGATGCCCTTATGCAGCATGCCCTAGTATTACATCGGAATTCATAATTGCAGACATAGAACGGTATCTCAAATACACACATGTCTTTCTTCTCATTTCACATTTAGACGACAACCAGCATCAAAGTAAAAGTTTCCCCAAGAATTTCCCCAGTTCGAACGTCAGACCGTCAGTACTATTATGTGAGTATGACGAATAGTTACGAATAGTTGCATAGAATAAACTTTATCTTACGATACCATTTTGTTAGATATTTGATAGTAGGGATGACAGGATAGATAGACACGCGAAAATTGTGTGGAAAAAAAACTTGAAAAAATTGATATTCGTGGCAACCGAATAAACAAAATACGAGGAGCTGCGCTGCCGTAGATTATATTGGTCTCCCGCTGGACCCGCTTTGCAGTATGTAGGCCACAATATTGGCCTCGCGTGTCTCGCGGGTTGCGCGGGGAGGCCAATATAGTGGCCTCCCGCAGGACGAGGGTTAACATGATGTCCGGGGGACATAATAAATCACATCAAGCCATCCATCAAATCATGCTAAGCATAGGTAAACTATGATTTTTTTAAGGAGGGCGGAAGGAATTTTTGTGTGTAGGGCTACGTGTATTAGGGTGTGTGAAGGGTTACTGTTTAAAAAATATATATATTCGTTCAAAGTGATGGTATATGAAATATTTTAAAAGAGAATGCTCTGTTTAATTATAACCAATACGGGCAATAATACATTACTAAATCCATGTAGATGAAAACTGAAAGTCAACATAACGACATAAAATCCAAAGAGTCACTAAATATGTTGTGCTGGATCCAGACCTCCCATTTACATGAGGGTAAAAATGCCACTCTCATGTATATTGCGATCCCTGACTTTGTATGACCTGGGTAGGTGTATGTGAAACAGTTTCGACAGAGCTGAAGAAAACCTCAAGATAATTTTCACGCTAATTCTTAAGCAATCTAGTCAGCCCAATCTGGCATTTCAATGTTATAATCAGAAAGTTGCGTTAATGGACTCCCATCACCTATTATAGACACATCTCCCTCCCTTTCTTCACTCTCCCACTGGTCACACTGGCATCATGTAGCGCTGAGCCTGAACTAATACAATAAACATCGCCCATCTGTGGTGACCGAGTGAACATAGTATTTGACACCTTCGTGGACTTGCTAGCCCCAACTGTCTTTACTTCATGTCCCGAGAAAACGACTGAATCTCTATTGCGTAGTTCTAAAAAAAATTTTAAAATTGTGGCAATTTGTATTACGGTACATCCACGAGGGTTACCCGTTTGCTCTTTCTCCTTATTGTAACCTCCGCTCTCAATGCCCAACCCGAGGAAAATCCGTGGCCTTGCCCATTTTATGACATCTGATGCATCATTTACTATTATACTGCATTATCGATCCATCTGATGAACAATACATGGCAATATATTTGAGCTCGCATGAGTGCTAGGAATCGGTGATGCCAGGAGAATAAAATTTGTAAAATACTACACTCATGGACAAGGCAACTACATCCAGTCGTATGCATGGCGCCACTGGCCCACGCTGGGCAGGTGACATAACAAGCGTAAGCATGGCGAGGCAACACAGAACAATGACTGGTACGAGCTGTAGGGGAACAGCGATTACGAAAGATGACGGCATGCATTTGACCATGACATGGATTAGGAAAATCATGCTAAGCATTTTCTTTGTCCCCTATCGGTCTTGAAAATGAGATCTCATAAGGGTAAAGACGGATAATAAGATGTCATGTGAAGCGTTTTTTTCCCTTGAAAATGAGGCATTGGGAAAGGGATAACAGAAAAACATCGCGCAAAGGAAGATCACGCAAAGCGACTTCATGTTATGTGGAGTTGACTATATATAGAAAATGGTTCCCATACAAATTCATGCTCCATGCGTTTGGATCTCTGTTCCATTTCCGCAGCTGTAAGCTGGGCCAGTTCAGACTCTATCATGGCAATCTGAGACTGGATACGGGAATGTGCTGCATCCTGGGAAAACATGAGAGCCTCAAATGCTGCCTTTTGGAGTTGTTCCTGTCAAGGTGGAGAGAAAAGATAAGATTACAGGAAGATCATGATCGTCATGAGAACTTTGACATTCTAAGCTTCAGCAACAAAGCAGTCTCTCAAAACTAAACTTTAAATGCCTCTGTCTATTTTAATAGGACGATTTCTTGAAGAATTGTAACTAGCATCTGGCACAATGGAGTCGGGTCATAATGCTTTCATGGAAAATGGATGTTTCAGAATTATCTAGATTCCGGGAATAAATTTATTTTATTATTTTAGCCTTAAGGCACTTGGAGGAGTGTTTGTTTTGCTAGCAGATTGTGAGATGGATCTGGGGAAATCAGGCTTAAGACAAAAGACCAAATTCCTGAGTAAACCCCTCCGAAGGGAGAAAAAGTTTTGCTTCTAATATGAAAGATTAGCTATTTTTCTGCAATCAGTTCAAGTGTTTTGCTTGAAATCATCTCAGAAATCTTTTATTTTGATGTTTTTAAAAATTCACCTTAGGTCCTATTTCAATAGATCCACTCACAATTGTTTTAGTTTCTCCTTGCCCGTCTGCTCTTCATTGGCCATTTAATGGTCTCGAACAAATTCAACACATATTCTTCCCTCAAATATTATATTCTTAGGAATGATAAAGTTTAGCATTGAACAAAGACATGCAGAGAACATGTTACCTCTTCAGCAAGTTTGGCCACCATTTTCTTGTGTTCGCCATCCTGATAGCTGACAAGACTTTCCATCAATCCCTGGTCTAAAGTGGCCCTGAGACATGAAGCAGAGATAGATTTGATCAAAACATCATGCTGCTGTGATGGTTTTATAATAACTATGCTTTAACTCATTTCGCCCCACGAACGGGGAATGTTTTTGCCTTTCGTGCCAAGCTGCACCGCGAACGTTTTTGACCCCGACCTTATATTTTTTTTTTTCAATTCTAATTTACAAATTACTACTTTATACCGATACAATAATAAAAACAACCACAGAATATCATAAAGCATTCATTTATAAACACTTCCACCGAATAGAATTGAAAAATGTCAAAAAATAAGCGAGTAATGAATTTTTTTCGAATGCACCCTATAAAAGCATGAAAACTGCGAAATTTACTTGGGCCAGCTGGAGCAACTTGGCCAAATTTACTTGGGGAGAAATGAGTCAAAGGTGAACAACTGTTATCTGACAGAAAATGTTGTTTATAAGTACTAGCTGAGTTCGATGGCCCTGCCCGGGAGAAATATCTTTATTACTTATGATGATCTAGGTCTAGGACACAAACTAAAGTTCCTTCCACAGACAAAGAAATACAATGACAGAATAAGTATCGACTCGGATTCCATGCCAACTCTGGAGTTTGTTTACCCTTCTTCACTAAATTTTACAGGCGATCCATGTATTCGTTAATCCACAATTTGCTTCCTTCAGCGAATGAATGATGAGGGAAACTGCGCCACGGTACTAAAAAAAATATCATAATAGCATGTCGCTGTTCTAAAAGCATGGAGTCGGAAGTGGTTGTTGTGAATTTTATGTGTGAATTATGCAAAATGAACAAATTACCCAGAGTTCAAAGCATTTTTATATTATCCCCTTACATGACAATAAGTCAAGTTATAGGCAATGAGAATGCTTCCAGAGTTTTGGAGCCCTCCCAAAAAGGGCCTTTGAAGGCAGAACTTTCACCCTTAGCTCCACTATAGTATGATGATGTGTATAACAATAACAGCACAATAACACTAGCAAATGACCATAAAGCTCTTAAATTATGATAATTTAGATAATTTAAATTGTCAAGCATTTATTTCACAGGTTTATTTTCTTGTTTGGCATAGCTCCCCAAGTGCCTTTCCAGGCCAATAGAGCTATACAGAATAGAACTTAACTTGGGTTAATATGTATAACTCATAGGGCCTTGGCCTATGTCAAGCTGAAGATAAGGGAAAGCCTTAAAACACAGCAAGATATCAGGTTAAATTTGTACATCTGGGACCTCTTACACCCAAAGATAATGCCTGAACCATTGCCCTGGCTTTCACAGGTTTAAACAAATACAGTCATTAATTATGTCTTAAAGAATGAAGACGGAACTACCAGACTGTGAGTGGGACAAGGTGGTCTAGAGGCAAGGTGCTCGCCTCTCATGCCAAGGGTCCCGGGTTCAAAACCCGGGCAGTGCAGGCATGTTGGAAATTGGATTTTTCTCATATTTCCAAGTCCCTGGTCCTATTGGGGGGTAGGATCGAGTACCTAGTCTTCTCGGATAAGGATGAAAAAATTCGGAGGGCCCGTGTGCACGTTAAAGATACCTTGGCAGTTGGAAATCGTAAAGAGCAGGCCGAAAGGCCGCTGCCCGGGCAAAATTGAAAATTGAAATTAATAGATTAAAATTTATCCATATCATCCCCCCCTCCCCACCAGCAACAACAAAATTTATTATTCATTATTAAATATATATTGTTATTAATAAATATTCAAATATTATTTGAGTTGTGTGTTGTGAGCTGATGTGAGTTGTGAACTGCTGTGAGTGTGAACTGTTGTGAGTTGTGAACTGCGCCTAACAGGCTGCGTTACAACTTGCTGTGAGATAGAGAGAGAGAGTGAGCGAGACAGGGAGAGAGAAAGAAGCAGTGCAGTGTGTTGAGCGCTTCGCAGGCAGCTCCATTCTGCTCTGTGGTTGACATGTTGTTTCTGTAAAGCGCATAGAGCATGTTAAATGGATATGCGCTATATAAATGCTATACATTATTATTATTATTATTATTATTATTGGCATCTCGACCAGAAGTTATATTTAGCAGACCCTCCCCTTCATGATAGCAGAACACTCCTCGTTTGAAATGGCAAGTTGAACAAACAGTAACAGGGCTTTCAAAAATTAAACTATACTGAAATCTAATGAGAAAGTGAATTCTAGATGGAAAATCAAAACTTCATGTCCCAGTCTTAACTGGATGTGACATTTTACATAGTACTGTTTGCCTCTATTTCTATTGTTATACTTCTTTGATCCCATTTTGGAAATTTGCTTTAGTGCCATTGCAGATCAGTTACAACTGGAACAGACATGTCCTAGCTCACCACAGTACAGCGCCGGTCAGTGATATAGGGGGGGGGTTAACATCTAACATAGGCTCAGGGACAGTAAAATATAAGAAAAATCCCAAAATTCCAACATGCCTGCGCCGATCAGGAATCAAATCCGTTACCTTTGGCATGAGAGGCAAACACTTTTCACCTCTAGACCACCATGCCCCCTTCCTCACCTTTAGACCAACGTACCAAGCATTTCCCACGAATAGTAGATACCTTTCAGGTAAATAAACTTACTGTTCCATTGCATCTCTTCTTGTCTCATCCTTGACATACTCCACCCCCTGTCGGGCAGCTTCCATGTTAGCAAACTCTGCCAGCATGAACTTCATGTTGTCTAAGTACATGGGAAAAACAGTAAAATACTTCATGTCGTCTCAGAAGATGACAAAACCAGTAAAAATATTTCATGTTGTCTCAGTAGATGAGAAAAACAGTAAAATATTTCATGCTGTCTCAGTACATGAGAAAAACAGTAAATTACTTCATGTTGTCTCAGTACATGAGAAAAACAGTAAAATATTTCATGTTGTCTCAGTAGATGAGAAAAACAGTAAAATATTTCATGTTGTCTCAGTAATGAGAAAAACAGTAAAATACTTCATGTTTTCTCAGTAGAGGAGAAAAACAATAAAGCATCAATGAGAAGTAGCAGATATTTAAGCTGATTAATTTACTGAATTCTTCACTGAAGCTATCTGGGACCCATGGTGGATGCATTATATATAAACAAGCCTGTGTGTACTGTTAAAAGTTGCAACAATGTGTGCACTGATCAGGTTGTTTAATGAAAAGTAAAGAAGCAAATTATGTAATCACTGCATTAGTTAAAAGCCTGAGTAGAGATATTTGGAGGCAAGCTGAAAAGTCAGAAAAATAGTACGAAGTCTGTAGAAGTTTGGGTTAAAAAGCTGAGAAGCCCACCTTTATAAATCTAGATTTATAGATCCCACCCTTAACTCCTTTACACAAATATTCTAGATCCGCCTAAACAGTTTGAATGTGATCTCTGAAGTTCACTCCCAAATGATGGCCTTATTTTATTTGCTATCATTTGTCCATCACTATATGGCTTTGCATAAACACAATTTTGTTTTTTAAATATATGACAAAGATTAAATGATGACTTCATCATAGTTGGGAATGAAAAGCGAGGCTAGTCTAATAAAACTGAAAAAGATTAAAATTTACTCACGAAGAACTTCCTGTTTACGGACATTTTGTAACTCCTCCCATCGCACTGTGAACCAATCATCTTCCTTCATCCTGGTTAAGGGGACAGAATAGTACATCATTCAGTGACAAATCCAATTATGTTTCATTTTTTTTACACAATGCACCCACACAAAACTGAATTTTAAAATCCTGAAAACCTTGCCAGTTTCATGGCCTTTTCACTGAATGTCTCAATTATTTATGCTAAAATGGTCAAACATTTGACTGTTAATGTGGATGATAAAGATTAAATTACATTTTTTATGCTCTCTAAAGAGTGGATGAACTTAGAGAGATAGCCCCTTGAAGACACTGATCAATAAAAGTGCATAGAATCTGTAAGTTATACATTTGCTACAAATGAAAAAGTTGGGGGCCTGCAACCTGCAACGTTGTGTACTGTACCTTGTTTATTAATACAGACTTAGTGCATTGCTTCACAGGACAAATTTTTCTCACACTTGTGCAATAAACGGCCAAGACATTTTTCACCATTTTGTGTAAACATCAAAGAGCCAAGTTTGAATAATACTTCCACTTTTTCTCTCTCAACACTCATCTTTGTTACACACTTATGTAAAAATATACACGTAGGACATGGAAGTATTTGAATTCTTGGAAAAGATACTAATATCAGCTCAATGTGCCCCAAAAATGATTTAGAATTTTCTTGTATGAGCCTGATGATTCATGGAACTAGATTTATCATTATCAATAACTATGAAGACTGAGTATTATAAAAACTACAGAAAAACTGTGGGGTTGCAGCAAGGCTATAGGCAAAATCAAAATTTGGCAAAAAGAAAAAGTTGTATGTAGCAAAGCCTTGCGTAAGAAATAATACCCAAACAATACAATGAAACGTAACCTAAAAGAGAAGACAGAAAATGGCCGATATTTCAGCAACAGCCTTTTTCGAGGAAAAAAATGAAAAAAAAAAAAAAAACAGAGAAAAAAAAAAGGAAAATTGGCCAAGCAAGAACTTGCAGTTAAGTCGCACTATTCTGCTTAGATTCTAGCCTATTCAAATCTTTTATTGTTCGATTGTTTTATCTGTTCAGTTTTCCAATTTTTTTTCTTTGTTGTTGTTTTTTCATTTTTTTTCCCTTGCAAAAGGCTGTTACAGAAATATCAGCCATTTTCTGTCTTCTCTTTTAAGTTTACATTTCATTGTATCGTTTGGGTATTATTTCTTACACGAGGCTTTGCTACTTACAACTTTTTCTTTTTACCAAATTTTGATAAGAAGACTGGGTTACCTCTCTTTCTCCATGATTTCCAATAACTCCTCTGTTTCTTTGGCTTTGGCATTGTAGTCCAGTAACTGGGACAGTAAACTGCTGGCTCCATTCTCCACTGATACAAACAGAAGCAAACAGAAATACGTTTTAACTTCAAAGATGGTGTCACTCAGATTATACCACATGCATTTTAACTTCAAGGATAGTGTCAGTCATATTAACAATTAAACAATTGCTCGAATGTTTAAAACACTGACCACTCAAACCATTTAAACACTCGGTTTTATAGCAGCTTTGGCTGACCAAATTCTTCTTTTCATCCATATTTACCCAGAAATCAATACTGAAAGTCAACATAAGACATTTTAGATGCTATAAACTCTTCAGGCAATAGCTTTTTTTTTAAAGCAGGAGCAAGGGGCTTTGTTGGTTCAACAATATACTCTCTTCTGAAGAAATTCAATCTAAGTGGCAAGAAAATTAGAAGTGCCCTTAAGGGAATAGCAACAGCAATGAAAAATTCTTCCTGCTGGATCTGGCGTAAAGGAAACGAACACTAAAATTCATAACTATGGTCTAACATTATACCATATAACCAGTGGTAACTGGCAAAATCGATACGCTTGCACCAAAAACCGATGGTACTAATTCAAACCCTTATCCTGGCAACAGAAAAAAAAAAAGCATCTGTGACGAACACCCGAAAGTCATGACCTCGACGTGGCCGGGGTTCTAGAAGATAAAAAAGAACCTACTCTTCCTCTGAAAATCATCACCTGTCTCGCTCTACCTGAGCAGTTACTTACTATTACACTGTCAAGTTTTACACTTACAATCTTGTAAATATTGGAGAAACTCTTTCCTTTGCGAGTCTCTGCGGGCACTGAGATGTCTCAAGTCATCCACATCCTGAGCTCCACTCTGTGAACAAACAATATATAATTCTTATTTCTAACTGAAATGATGAATCTAACATAATAAAAAAGACAACTCCAAACCGCTGTCACACGTGGAAGTTTCATTTTTACATTAATTCAAGACAAGAAAATTATTACAACTTGACATACTTCTGATCAAGATCTTACACTTTACTTTTCAAGCCCTTGTCACAGTTTTCTTTCAGTAATGTTAAATATAAATTGTAGCTCACATATTCCAAATTCAGTTCTCATATCTTAATTTCCAAGCCTGATCACAATTTTTAAATATAAATGTTCAGTTCATGGCTGAATAATCTTTGGGATCAAGAATGAAGCATGTGATGTAAAGTAAAAAAATTAAATATTTTACCTCTGTGAGTTTGTGTAGAAGTTTACGGTGATCCTCTGCAGCTTTTGCAGCCAGCTCAGCCTGGGCCTCTTGTTCAGCATGTAAAACTCTTTCCAACTCCTCAGCATCTTTACGTTTCTGATCCTGTAATAATCAGATAGATCCCAAACTGGATGTTTTACAAGCCAATCACCAGTGGCACTTGCTAGGTAAACTATTCAGTTTTTATGTGACCCAATCACCAGTGGCATTTGCTAGGTAAACTATTCAGTTCTTATGTGACCCAATCACCAGTGGCGCTTGCTAGGTAAACTATTCAGTTCTTATGTGACCCAATCACCTCTTATTTGGTGGAGGGTCCAGAACTTTGTGGTTATTCAGTGGAATTCAATGATCTTTGTAGGTACCACCAGTGACGAAAGTCGCCAGTACCGCACAGACCCATTTGAGTAAAGTTGGCTCAAGGATTTTGAAGAGGAAGAGGGTGTGAGTACTGGGTGAAAATTTCATGGCATTCTGTACAGACGTTTCCTCTCAAGAAGTTTTTAATATTTACACCACCTAAATTTTGGCTTGTTCACAACAGGGCTGCGGTATTTAAGGGTTTTTCTGTGAAATTGGGTGTAGTACTTTACATGTTAATATGATTTTAGGAAACCTCACGAAATGTCAAATCCAAGAAGCAATTACTAGTAGAAAAGCAGCAGTTTGAAGTTGCCAGTGGGTCATAAAAGACCCAATTACCACTGTGTGGGTTAAAGGACAAATGGCATGGAAAATGAAGACTAAACAAAACAGAGTAAATTTTAACACAGTTAAGCAGAAGGTGCACTCACACTATTCGGTACAAGTAACAAGCAAATGTGTATTAACTTGTACACTGTTTCCTACACACAAGAAAAGGCATCCTGACATGCCATACCCTCTGCAAATTCGAAATACTTCCTCACAGAGTCAAGACAAACTATTACACTGCCTATTTCTCAGACTGTGCGAGTTCTGGTGAATGACTTGAGAATTAATCAATTCTTGAAATTAGTTTTGGCCTTGCACACATGCAGGCAAAGCAGTGCAATGTACACGTGAAAGAACCTTTTGAAAATTCTCACAATTGATTATGCTGGATGCACACATTTCTAAATCTGACCAGGTCATTTATTTCATGATGGAAAATTACATCCACCAAAATTGCAACTGCAAACACTATGACAAAGACAAAGAATGCTTAGGTGGCCTCTATTTTATACTTACAAGGACACTCTGATATGCTTGCACACCACTCTGAAAAAGAAATGGAGCTGGCTGAGAAATCCAGTTTATATGCAGCTATGACCACTCAATAATACTAGATAAATGCTCTCGGTACTCAATATTTAACCATAAAGATTACCGTATTAATCTCTGCATTTCTAGTTCTGCCCATTTACATCACCAGAGATATAACTGGCCTTACAATAGAAAGGGGGGGGAATCCTGAACAGAAATTATCCATAGACCTAATGCTGCATGACACAGGACGTGCAGGTAAAAAAAATCAGAAAGTCAATGAAAATCTGTGAATCTACATTCCAGTATCACCATCCTCATGCTCTTCTGCCAAAACAAAGCATTCACTATCAATATGAGATAGCTTATCTGTGACAACATAATTTCTGTGACTTTTGACCACAATCAATACAGATAACTTTCTAGATAAACATTAGATTAACTCAGACAAAATGTGGCAAAAGAAAAAGTTGTATGCAGCAAAGCCTCGCATGACACAGTTTGTCTCTACTTCAAGCCTTGCTGCGACCCCACAGATTTTCTATGGTTTGCATAATATTTCATCAATTAGATTAACTTACACAGCTTGCTATAAATAAGCTCTGTGAGATTTTGCAGTTGCGCACACTAATGGAAACTGATCAATTAGTGTTGTGCTATATATCCAAACTCACCATCATCTGGGACTCAATCTGGGAAATATCCAGGTAACCGTCACTTACTGATGCTGTCAATCCTTTGTTGGCTGCCTGATGTTTGAGCCAGTATTTCGATGGGTGTTCATATTCAATTTCTGCTTCTGATATTTCATGAGAAATACAAAAATAAAAAGTGAGAAATACAAAAGAAGAAGTGGAAAAAAACCCAAAAAAAACAAGATGAATGCATATATATTTGGAAGTTTTAATCCACTATTATAAACATGTCTGGAGATGTCCACATCTTAAACATCACTCAGAAAAAATTGCTTATCTCAGGTAAGTTAATTTGCCTCTGGCAACTGAACCACATGAATGAATTACAACAGTGTAATTATCATATAGTGTTGTCAAAACTTACGACCACACAAGTACATCATGATAGCTGCTGTGCTCTTCTCACAGGTCTCTGAAAGTAACAATAGAAAATATAGTGAATTTAAAATATAACACGTCAGCTAAACAACGTATATGACAAAGTTAAATCTGAGAGTCAGATTCATTTCCTTTTTAAAAGAAATGTGACCAATAATGCCTCATAGACACTGCAAACAATGATTACATCCTGAGAGCCAGATCACTGTTGAAACGTGTGGTTTAGCAAAAGAGTAATACATATCAAAGCAAACAGAGAAAGATACTTCTACCATCCACAATTCGCCTCAGCAGGACCTGGTAGTTAGATGTATGCCTTGTTTTATTACAGTTTCATGCTAAGTTATTTCATATGATAAGCCTATTCTTGTGTTATGATACGTTTATCTAATGATGTGTCAGATATATGTGCTCTTAAACACGCCGTGAAAAAGAATTTCCATCTCTGGATAGTAAAGTGATTCTTATCCTCTTGTCTTATTTTTTAATAGGCAATGGTATGTTTCCTGGTTTGATGATAGGCAATGGTATGTTTCCTGGTTTGATGATAGGCAATGGTATGTTTCCTGGTTTGATGATAGGCAATGGTATGTTTCCTGGTTTGATGATAGGCAATGGTATGTTTCCTGGTTTGATGATAGGCAATGGTATGTTTCCTGGTTTGATGATAGGCAATGGTATGTTTCCTGGTTTGATGATAGGCAATGGTATGTTTCCTGGTTTGATGATAGGCAATGGTATGTTTCCTGGTTTGATGATAGGCAATGGTATGTTTCCTGGTTTGATGATAGGCAATGGTATGTTTCCTGGTTTGATGATAGGCAATGGTATGTTTCCTGGTTTGATGATGGTACGTTTCCTGGTTTGATGATAGGCAATGGTACATTTCCTGGTTTGGTGACAAAGTAACTCAAAACTTTAATATGATAAAAAATAATCATTTTATCACAATGACATTAATTTCAAAGCTTTGAAAATTTGTATAGACTCTCAGAGTCTCAAACATTAAACAAAGTGAGATGCCTTTGTGATAACAATTTGCTCTGTGAGATTCAGGAGATATTCTGGATAAAATGAAATGAACAGCATACATCATGGGGTATTTGAAAAGCTTGGTATCTCAAATTACAAATGCACTTATTAAGAACTCGTCACCATTCACTAAAACTGTAGTAATCAGCTTTGGCTCCATTCCAGGAGAAGCAAAAGACTGTTTTATTTCAGCACAACTGGTCTATAGTCACAATGAATTTTTCAATGTTTCCTACTCAATTAATTTTCATGTTGTGAATCTATACCCAAGATCATTCAATGCAGCTTTGAATGTAGTTGTATATATTATATAAAAGTAGATTTTTCGAATTTTTGAATTACTTCAGTCTCAGGGAACAGTGACAAACTGACATCCTCGTTCTATGAGCACAACTCACCTTTTGTTGGGTATTTCATCTTTGCCACATCCAGCACGAGAGTTTCTAATGCTTTCACATAACAAAGTTTCAGAGGAAGTATTTCAATTTCATTCCCAGATATATCAAGTGTTCTCAGACATTTCAACTGGCAGACTGGGTCAGGGAAACTCTTGAATCTGTTGTCTGAAAATATATAAAAATAAAATCCATTAACTCTTTCTATCCCTGTCAACGCATGGTGCGTAGATTACCGATCACCTAGATGCCCAACCAACACACCGTGTGTCAATCCTCAAGAATGTTTGGCTTTTTTTTTGGCCCCCCACCTCTTTCCTGAGGCTAAACATAGCAACAGCCTCACCAAATCACACTGAATTGTACATAACATAAAACTTGTGCTTTTCCCCCATCAGTATGGTATATAACAACATGGACTTTGTGTATGTTTTACTCTTGCTTTCGCTATTTGAAAATGTACACCTTAGTCGAGTCATGCTCTATGTTGTGTCCTTTCATTCGCTACGGTAGGCCAAATATTTGGCCTGCGGGTTTTCCCTTCGCTGTGGAAAGCCGACTGTTTTTCCGACACTATATCTAAGCCAATTCTCAAAATATTGAATCTCATCCTAGTTCATTGATTTTCCTTTACTTTAATGACCAATGTGTTTTGTCTTATGTTTATACTGAGTGAAAGAAAAAACATCTTTGAAGTATGTCTAAATTTCAAACTGGATAGTGTCGCCAGTTTCCATCCACACCCATAAAAGTTACCGTGGTCAATGAGTTAAGGCATCTGGTGCTAAATGGCTTGGGACAGAAAGAGCTACCGTTATGAAATTTTATATACAAACATGTTTATTTATCTGACTTTCTGTACACTGGCTAAAGCTGTCTTTGTGACATAATTTGATGTGAAACTCAGCACTGTTTTAGCTCTATGAGATGCTCATATGATACAGATAGGATTGGGGAAGTTGACCCCATCGTTTGGAAATTAAAAAAACATAACTCAATCAAGCTATAAAGATTGACGGATGGAGAAGGATTATCCGACTCTGTCCAAACTGGAGACAGCTGTCTTTCCTGGTATACAATATGTCACTTTTCTAACCCTAAAGATACTGTCTAGATGAGATGATGCATCAAAAAATTAAAAACATCTCAGCGCTCAACAAAAATTTCTCACTATGTATGTAATTCATATGCAAAATTATAAAATCCTTCAAATAAACCTTGTTTATGATGCAAAGGTAGGATGAAAATGGACAATAAACTGTAAGGTGGCTAATGAAGGCGATATTGACAAGACTTAAAATTTGCATGGCATCAGTGTAACACCAAACAGGTTACAAAAAAAAACTGAAGATTATTTTTACTTTAATGATTGAATAATGTAAAAATCATTATGGTTATGAAATAACTGCATTGAAAATTTATTAGTTTTTAATTGCAATGTGCAGCAAGCTCTAAATTGATGAGCTTATGAACTGATTAAAAGAATAAAACATCAAAGAAACCAAGTGACACATTATTTTGAATGATTAAAAAGCAAAGCAGAGAATTTTGCTACTTACTTCTTATATTCAAAGTCTGTAATGAGGTCAGGTCTTCAAATGTCTTTGGCAAGGCCTTGAGTTTATTGTTTGATAAATCGAGGATCTGTAGAAATTCACATACATAACTAAAAGAATGCACATAAGAAACTATGTTAAAGCTCAATTAGTCGCCAAAATAATCAACCAAACCAACGTAAAGACGTGTAACCTTTAACATGGCCATCTATATTATCCAATATTTACATCATTTGAAAAGCAGTACTACAATAAACTCATGAAGTTACCTTTAGAAAACAATTGTCACAGTTAATATTTTGAAAAGTGCCAAATCATTTTCTATTTGCATTCTCTTTTAAATATCATCAGCGCTCTACGCTAATGGCATAAGTCATATTTTGATACTTAAAGATACTAAATAAAAAACTGTTTCTTTTCCTGCCATTTGGTGACTTATGCCAATATATTGGATTATTACATTTTCTTATTGGTGCATTTCTTTTTCTACAACATTATCTGATAGCCCTCATGCTCAGGAATGCAATGAACCATCAGTTGCCTTTTGGCATAAGTCTAACATATTCCATTCTCGTACAGTAGTGACGATATACAGTTCTATTCCAGCACTGCTAGAATCTATAATGCACATGAAAACCATCCCTGTTTCCATAGGAAAAAAAACTTTACTGTGATCTTGATAAAGATAATGCCCAATATATCTAAGTAGAATACAGCTGCTAATGAACTGTTTTATATTCATGAACTACAAGTATAATGAAAAAATCACTCCCCATGGCATCAATGTCCAACATTGCCTTCGGTGAGTCCACTGTTGTCAATATCAATATATATATATATTTTTTATTTTTTTTTAATTATTATTATTATTATTCTTTCATTTATTTATTTATTTATTTATTTATTTGTTTATTTATTAATTTATTAATTTATTTTTTTTAAAATTATATTTTTTCTTCATCTCTTTTTCTTTTTCTTTTCCTTTACTGCGACTCCTGACATTGCGCACCATCCCTGTCTTGTGCTCTCTATGTGGCGCCTTCATCTTGGTTACTAACCAAATGCGTCACTTCGAGCTTCCATGCATTTGGCGGACAGACGTGCTTTGGTGCTGCCAACGAAGCAAGAACTCGCAGCTAAGTAAACTGTTTCACTTCGTTCCTGTTGAAGTCTTTCACTGTTCGATTTTTTTTCACTTGAAAAAGGTGAAAGCTGAAAATTTTGTGTTTTTTCTGTCTTCTCTTTAGTTTACTTTGTATTCTCATGCGGTGTTTCGCAACATACAACCTTTTCTTTTTGCCCAATTTTGACTTTGCTTATAGCCCTGCTGCGACTCCACAGTTTTTCTGTGGTTTTTATGATATTTCGTGAATGTATAATGAAATATTTTCAATGAAATATGCACATATAAGAAATGAATGCCTGATTAAAAAAAAAATCCAAGTGCTACATTAAACTTCATCACAACTTTTATACTTCTAAAATATTCACTTTTCACCTTTACCGTATTCCTACAACATTTGAGCTGTCAGTGGTTAAATAAGAAACAGAATTAATTGAACAACACTGAAATGTGAGATTCACCTGTAAGTGTAATAAACAACCCAGATCATCTGGCAATGACTTGAATTCATTGTTGTGTAGGTCCAACACCTGAGGGAAGGTTAAAACAGATATTTGTGATTCAGTAATTTTCTAACATAAGAAAACATAAGAAAACATTACTGGGGCCCAGCTGAATTGGAGAATGAAAACTATAGGAAAAAAACATATTCTGAAATTGAAGATTTTTTGTCATTTTAACATAAACAATTCCATGAAAACAACATTTGCATAGAAAAAAAAATATGTCTAAAATGTGTAAAAAATCAACTATTATTATGCAAGAAATCAATAATCATTTCATTAAATAGACAATTTTTGCCCTCTGCAATTCACCTCAACAAGACATTATAGCTAGATGTGTGCCATATTTTACTAAGGTTCCATACCATCTAAATTCATATAATAGCCTGTTATTGAAATATAATATGTTTATGTAATGTTGCATTATGTGCGTGTATGTATATGTTCTTAAACACTCTATGACCGTGAATTTCCTTGATGGGATAATAAAGTCATTTTTATCTTACAACCAATAACCAATAAATCAGTGTCATTATTGTGACCATCTTTTTTTGCAACATCAAATACCTCAAATGACTGATCTTCTTTCACGAATGATTATTAACCCTCACGCTGCGCGGGGCGGCAAAAGTCGGTATTGATTTGCAAGCGCTCACGCCGCACGGGCAGCAAAAGTCGCCCAGGTCAAGCTGACCGCGCCACGCGCAAGCCCTATTTTCACGCATCAGGTCACTGACCGTTTTGAGACGTAACCACCGTGTTATTATTGTTCACCGTTGTCACGAGCAGGTGAGCTGGGATCAGTAGTTACGGGGGAAGGGGGTAGAGTCAAGTTAACCCACGGCCCACGGGTAATGAAAAGCGTGCATGTTGTGAGTGGGGGGGTCTGCATGAGGCGAGAGCGTTGTACTACTATCACTGCAAGTTAGAAGGTCCCAGGGGACGGACGTGAGTGAGAACAGTCGGGAGATTGTGACAGTGTTTTCCAGTGATGACTGGTAGGTGGAACGATGATTGATAATTATGATTCATGTATTATATTCGTCTACGACCATGATGTAAATAAGTATATGTGAGGAATGTGGAAGTCCTTGATACTGTATATAGCAATGTGCGCCATGAGCGATAGATGGAAGTTAGCTTCATGGATTTGTAGCGAGAGTGAGTAGGGTGTAATACGGTGGAGGTGTTACCGTAAGATGTTTGGTGAGTGAAATGTGAACTATTGTGTGTACGCTTCATGAGTTGTAATGAGGGGTGAAGTGATTAGAAATGGTATGGTATTATACCAATGTAATGTTATTTTTGTAGGTGCCGGGGTCGGGCCGAAGCGCCGCCTACGGTGAGCACAGGGGATAGGCCAGCATAGGGCCGAAGGCCACACATAGGCCAGGAGTGACGCTGTCGTGTAGGACAGTCGCAGCACATGAGTCGTGGCAGTCTGGCCACAGACAGGGATGTATATATGCTTGTAATGTGCTATTAAGATGTACTACTGTGACATGGATGTATTACTGTGCGAATGAGATATTCATGTCAATTGAAGTATTAACGTGCTATGGCCACGTGAGGTGTTATAGGAGGCTAAGGTGTATTGCCATAGGGGGGCGCTGTTGAGAGACTGTGGGGTGAAAGAATACTAGGGTGTCATTAAGACCCTGAGTGGAGAGGCTGAGGCCGAAGTATCTTTGGAAGTAATTACCGGGTTGTGGACCCGAGGAAGTGTGCTTACGGGAGAAGGCCGTGGACGGCAGTTTAATTAAGTGATATAATGTATGTCATTGCATTGTTATCTTTATATTTATGTTTAATAAATGTGTGAGTCTGATGGGTTGTTCTGTTAAGTGTTATACGTGTTCGTTCGTGATTGTTGTCCTGTTATACTTATTACATCTCCCAGTCTGGGATTTGTGACACTGGGGGCTCGTCCGTTGTGACACTGGGGGCTCGTCCTGTTTACCTGTGGTCATTTTGACATTGTGTATTCGTCATATCTAGTTGTTTTTCTGTTGTGCTAGGAATTCGTGCTGTTGTCCTTGTTCGTGGAATGAATGGAAATTTCATGATGGTATAATTTATGTATATTTATGAATATGTATTGAGGCATGTATTACTATAAATATGTACTAATGTGTGATTGAATTTTCACAGAGAGAGTGTGCGTGCAGCCTGAAGGAGTCAAGCAGCCAGAGCTCCGAGTAAAAGGGGAAAGTAAAAGTTAAGTAAAAGTCAAAATTTTTGTGCCCTGGATTGTGGGCTGTCCCTTTGATCTGTCTTTTTCTCTGTTTTGCTGTTTTCGTTTCCTGTCTTGAACTTAGTTTATCCTTTTCAAAAGGTGTGGGAAACTTGGAACTTCGTTCATCACGGTGAACAGTCTTTAGGGCTTTGTTATTGTTTAGTTGTAGCGTCGATATCTTCTCTGTTTCTACAGGAAGACGTATTCTCTTGTCCCCTCTCTGACCTATCTGTAGATACGTTCTTTTTTTCAGACTCTGTTCTTGTTCGTACCTTGTAGTGTAATCGGCGTAGTTAGGTTGCATTTTTTTTTTTTTCTTTCTTTCCCATTATAGTTTTTTTTAGAAGCTTTGTCCTAGTCTGGTTCGTTGTCTTTGATGTCCGTGTGGTCCATCTTCTGAAGTCCCTCATTCTTGTCTTTTCTTTTCCCTTTTGTTATTTAATAGTGCAATACATTTTATAGACATAGAATTAGTTAGAGAGTATGCTATAGAAGGTTCAGTTAGGTGTGTTTCTGAATTGCATTTGAAAATAGTGCTTGTTATTGTAGTGGCATAATTTCAGGTCTCGGGATACGTCGTGTATAGTAAGTACATAGACAGTATATTGTATTGCAAATTGTATAAGAATAAGTCCGTGAAATGGCGGAGCTCCAGCAACTAATGAAGTTAGGGACGGAACTTGGTCTTGAAGGCGTAGAGCTACGCGGCTGGATTAAAGAGCAGCAGGCGGAATTGCGCGATGAGCGTGCTAAGGATAGAGGGAGAGAAAAAGAGGCTCAAGAGCGGCAGACAGAAAAAGAGGCTCAAGAGCGGCAGAGAGAAAAAGAGGCTCAAGAGCGGCAACAGGAAAGGGAGTTAAAGTTAAAGGAGATAGAAGCCCAAGAGCGGGAGATAGACGCGCGAGTAAGAATCGCGGAATTGGAAAGCAAGAAGAATACGCCAACGGAAACAGTTGAGCGGCAGGGGCAAAACAAAGGTGGTGTTAGGATTAAGCTGCCGACGTTCGACGACCGGAAGGACAATATAGACGCCTTCCTTTACAGGTTCGAACTTAATGCACAACTGCAATGGGGGGACAATAAGCAATTGTGGTCCACGTACCTGGCGTCTCTATTGCAGGGTCGAGCGTTAACCTACTTTAAAGAGTTACAGCGCGAAGACGTGCATGATTACGATAAGCTGAAGTCTTTGCTGCTTCGCCGATTTGCGCGTACCGAGGAATATTTCCGGGAGCAGTTTAGGCGAGCACGTGCGGATACCAGGGAGGACTTTGCTGCCTTCGTCGCGAGATTGACAGAATATTTCGCGAACTGGGTAGACTTGGCGCATGTGGGCGCGGATTTTGCTAAATTAAAAGACCTAATGATCCGTGACCAGCTATACGCGTCGTGCCATAAAGATCTGGTGGCTTTTCTGAAAGAAAACGAACCCGCGACGGTGCAGGAGGCGTCAAAGTTGGCGGAAGCATACCGTACGGCACATCCGTCCAAACCGGTCGCGAGGGCGTACGTACAGGATGCTGGTTACGTCGCCGTGGTTGAGGGGTGGCCGACAGGACATAAAGACAGGTCGCGTCAGCGCGGTGCCTATAACGGGCAAGCCCAGGGGCAACGTAGGGGGTATCACCAATCACCTGCATATGGATCCGGTAAGTTTGACCGAGCAGGAGGGCTAGGTCGCGGTAATGGCCGAGGGCGATTTGTGACCTTTGCCGATGACCGACGGCATAGGGACTTTAGTTCCGGTCGCGATGGGTCACGGGGACCCAGGGCTAGCGGAGCACAGGGAGCGGAATGTTGGACTTGCGGACGCGTAGGTCATTTTTCACGCGATTGTAGGACCGCGGATTGTTGGAACTGCGGAAGAGCAGATCACATCAGGGTAAATTGTCCTGCAGGTAGGATAGCGGCGAACGTGGATGGTAATCACGGTAGCTCCACTCCATGTTCCCCTAATAAATTTCATCATGCGGCCGCGTGTGTTACATCGGACAACGGAGGCGGACAGTATTCTAAGTGTCCCCGTTGTGAGAAGTTATTATCTTCCGGTGTTTTACCTTGTGGGAGAAAGATCCCCGTTATAAATTCATGTCATACAGGAGGTGGTCTTAGGGGTTATCCGGGGTTTGTTGGGGACGAACCGGTCTCGGTTTTACGAGATACAGGATCTACCGTTGTGGGGGTGCATAGGGACTGCATTCAGGGTTCACAGCTTACAGGTGAGACTGTCCCATGCATACAATTTTCAGGGGCCATTGAGAAATTACCATTGGCAAAGATAGTGATAGATACGCCTTTCCTTAGCGGGGAAGTCGAAGCAGTCGTTGGTTGTTTTCCAGGCGCCCAGCTCATCATTGGTAATGTATCTCGGGTAGTTTCCCCTTCCGAGGAGAATGTGCAGGCATGGTCACAATCAAAAGGCGTTGACTTTTGTGCCGCAGTCGAGACACGTCGACAGGTGGGTGATAGGAGTAAGATTAGACCTTTGGCAACGCCAGCGGTCAACCTGGATATCACACCAGAGCGCTTGGCGAGATTGCAAAAGGAGGATCCATCATTGAGCCCATGTTTTGGGGAGGCGCGAACGGAGAAAACGAGGAAATATAAGAACGGGTCGTCTTCCTTTGTTATCCAGGCGGGCATTCTGTTCCGTAAGTATGTTACGGTGGCTTCCGTTTTAAAGCAAGTCGTTGTGCCAGCGTTGCTAATCGCAACAGTATTGCATTTGGCACATGATGTCCCATTAGCGGGTCATATGGGTATAGCTAGAACCAAAGAAAGGGTTCTTAAGAATTTTTACTGGCCATCCATCCACAGAGATGTACGAGTATATTGTAAGACGTGCAGTGCGTGCAAAAAGACGACGCATAAGGGTCGTACACCCCAGGCTCCTCTTCAGAATATTGCGGAAGAAGCGTCTAGTATCGCTTCAGCAAGAGCAAAGAACTATAAAGATAGAGGATCCAAACTGAGAATTTTTAAGCCAGGAGACAAGGTTCTGTTGTTATTACCTACGGACCATAATAAGTTATTGATGACATGGAAAGGTCCTTATGCTATTGAGCGAGTTGTTTCGAAGGTAGATTACGCTATCCAGATTGATGGATCAATTAAGGTATTCCATGTTAATATGCTACAGAGATTTTATGAGAGACCAGAGTATCTGTGTGCTCAGACGAAACCAGTGGAGCGTGTCATACGTCGACATGGTCTGATCATATTCAGACACTAACGGTAATTTTTAAACGATTACGTCATTTTGGGTTAACTGCTAAACCCGCAAAGATGGATTTGGCATGTCCAGAGATAGCATTCTTAGGACATATCGTGGGTAGAGGTGTTCAGAGACCTGAAGTAACAAAAATTGACAAATTAGTAGGGTTGCAAATCCCTAAAACAAAGAAACAAGTCAGAAGCTTAGTGGGAATTTTGAATTATTACAGAAAGTTCATTCCAAATTTTTCCTCCTTGTCATCTTCTCTTACTGACCTTACTAAGAAGGGACAACCCGATAAGGTCCAGTGGACGTCTGAATGTCAGACAGCATTTGATAATTTGGTGACAGCATTATCATCGTCACCCATTCTGATATTACCCGATTTTCGATCTAATTTTATCCTCAGAACGGATGCGTCGGACTCTGGTGTCGGCGCTTGTCTTCTACAGGAGAAGAACGAATGGTTACATCCTGTATGTTATGTCAGTAGGAAGTTATTGCAGAGAGAAAGAAAGTATTCTGTGATAGAGCGGGAGTGTCTTGCCATTGTGTGGTCCGTCCGGAAATTAGGACGTTATCTCATGGGACGAGAATTCTGTATCCAGACAGACCACAAGCCACTAACGTTTTTGTCGAAGAATCGTTCGTCCAGCCCACGCTTGTCTAGATGGGCATTGGCGTTACAGCCGTATACCTTCGTTATTCAACCAATTCCAGGAACCAGCAATCATATCGCCGACTACCTTAGTCGCGCCTAGGGGAAGAGTTCAGGAGCTTATACATCGGAGGACAGGAACATTGACAGGATCTGTGTGAACGAGTCGTCGACTTTAAAATATTGACATTATAAATATTATATGAAGAATGGTTGATAGATTGATTGGTTTTGATTCTGTATTAGGTATTGTGTTTAGTTAGCTATTGATGATGTGATACATATATGCATAGGCAGGGCATGTTGATCCCCGTATTTTCCCCTGATTTCGGTATTATATATGCTAGGGGCATTGGTAGGTCATTTTTATGTAGGTATTGCTCACGCTCACTCGTTGACAGTCATCTTGATGCGATTTGAAATTAATTGCATTAATTTTTTTGGGGTGGGGGATGATGTCACGAGCAGGTGAGCTGGGATCAGTAGTTACGGGGGAAGGGGGTAGAGTCAAGTTAACCCACGGCCCACGTGTAATGAAAAGCGTGCATGTTGTGAGTGGGGGGGTCTGCATGAGGCGAGAGCGCTGTACTACTATCACTGCAAGTTAGAAGGTCCCAGGGGACGGACGTGAGTGAGAACAGTCGGGAGATTGTGACAGTGTTTTCCAGTGATGACTGGTAGGTGGAACGATGATTGATAATTATGATTCATGTATTATATTCGTCTACGACCATGATGTAAATAAGTATATGTGAGGAATGTGGAAGTCCTTGATACTGTATATAGCAATGTGCGCCATGAGCGATAGATGGAAGTTAGCTTCATGGATTTGTAGCGAGAGTGAGTAGGGTGTAATACGGTGGAGGTGTTACCGTAAGATGTTTGGTGAGTGAAATGTGAACTATTGTGTGTACGCTTCATGAGTTGTAATGAGGGGTGAAGTGATTAGAAATGGTATGGTATTATACCAATGTAATGTTATTTTTGTAGGTGCCGGGGTCGGGCCGAAGCGCCGCCTACGGTGAGCACAGGGGATAGGCCAGCATAGGGCCGAAGGCCACACATAGGCCAGGAGTGACGCTGTCGTGTAGGACAGTCGCAGCACATGAGTCGTGGCAGTCTGGCCACAGACAGGGATGTATATATGCTTGTAATGTGCTATTAAGATGTACTACTGTGACATGGATGTATTACTGTGCGAATGAGATATTCATGTCAATTGAAGTATTAACGTGCTATGGCCACGTGAGGTGTTATAGGAGGCTAAGGTGTATTGCCATAGGGGGGCGCTGTTGAGAGACTGTGGCGTGAAAGAATACTAGGGTGTCATTAAGACCCTGAGTGGAGAGGCTGAGGCCGAAGTATCTTTGGAAGTAATTACCGGGTTGTGGACCCGAGGAAGTGTGCTTACGGGAGAAGGCCGTGGACGGCAGTTTAATTAAGTGATATAATGTATGTCATTGCATTGTTATCTTTATATTTATGTTTAATAAATGTGTGAGTCTGATGGGTTGTTCTGTTAAGTGTTATACGTGTTCGTCCGTGATTGTTGTCCTGTTATACTTATTACATCTCCCAGTCTGGGATTTGTGACAACCGTATCTCTTCTAAATCAAAGGCATTGTGACATGGACATGTTAACCAGTGAACCACTGGTCGGAATCACAAAGACTAAGCTTTCAAAGGCTCTCCCCACACTTTCAAAAGATGTAACATCGACATGTGAACTGTTGCTCAACAAATTTGCAATATTATCTCATTTTCTCACAAGCTCACCACCATCTGGAGTTGTCTGTATTTAAGAACCAATCAGAAACAAGCTCTGAAATAATCTTTGCCCCAAATGCCCACATTGGTTTATTAGTATGTGTCAATCAGGATGAAACCATTTGTGTAGGGCTTGGGAGGGCGTGGCTAGTTATCATGCTTCGTTCTCACCAAAATTACAGCTGTCAGTTTGGAATCATAAGTCAGATCATTGGTTAGAGACTGACAGACTAAGGTTTTGCTGGTTAATTCATTATCAAGCGTGATAAGGCATAGCAGCGAATGTTTTCATACCGATCAATAAAAAAAGAACCACGTGGACAGCGTTTGTGGTCATCGCGTAGCGGCACGGGTCAGTGACCCCAGATAAGATTCTCCGTGAGTAAGGTCACTGACCGTGAAGCGGGCTTTACGGGTAGCGCGCAGGGTGAGAGTTAACTAGAATTCTCATTCATGTGTGAGTCAATAAGGTCTAGAAACAATACTACTTTCTACACATATGCAAGGTGACACATCTGTGTAATTGGCAGTTTTCAACAGATGTGAAATTAAAAACATAAAATATTGTCTTCATGTTTACAAAATAGCCTGTTCTGTGGATATGAAAGACACCCTTATCTCAATGTGTTGTGTTGTTTCTAAAGCTTCCATCCAATTCATTATTTGCTTCTTCCATGTTCCTATCATACCCCACTTTTCAATATTCAAATTTCTAGGGCAGCCTTCTTTCACTGTGTCTATTCTATACCCCAGCATACCCTCCACATTTTCAATTAACCTACCTTTAAATATTTCAAATCAACCAGGTCTCCACCTCCTCCAAGGCTATGCAACCAATTGTCTTGAAGCAGAAGTACCTGAGGGATAAAACAAGTACTGAGAACATTCACTAAAGAAACAACTACAGAACATGAGCTATACGAATGAAATGCTACATCTCCTGTTGAACTGATACAGTCAAATTTCCTAGGTGGCAGAGTTTGTTATGGTCATGTTACACTATTTACACCAAATGATCCACAATAAAAACTCTGTGACAGTCTGTCTTAATGGAATCTTCCCAATGATTTATTTTGTTCATGAAGTTCCCAGTTGAGTAAAATAATTTGTCTGTTAGACACAGATCAAATATGTCTCACCAGAGAGACTTAGGACATAATTATATCATCACCATTCCCTGGGAATGTACTACCTCAAAAATTTGAAAAATTGATTTTTATATATAGCCAACTACATTCAAATCAGTATCGAATGATCTTGGACAGAGATTTCTAAGCCAAAAGACAATCGAATAGCAAACTTTCAAAATGCATTATAACTAGATCAGTTGTGCTAAACTAAAAGTTTTTTTCCTTCTCCTTAAAAGTAGCCAAAACCCATTACTCCACTTTTAAGGAACAGTGACAATATCATCTAACACTGATGATTGACAAATTCACTCATCAATCCCCCTTTCTCTTCGGAGACCTTCTGAACAACAAACGTAAGAGAACTTACCTGTTTCTGTAAAACTTTACAAATGGCATACACCCCTGAAGGAACCTGAAACAACCAAAATTATGACTTGAAACAGCAAACAAACAAATTGCTGACAGATTTACTAGAGCAATGATGGCAGAAAAGCTACACATACATACCCACAATGCGCATATTGACAGTCAACATGTAAGTGATTTTTATTAATTTCCTCATCTTCCTGACAACTTATATTATTATGGCATTTATAACTCCAACCAAGAAATCAACCTGGTACTTACCTCAGGCAATTCACATGATGACAAATCAAATCTTGGTTCTGGGTCTTGCTGAGCCTGGGAAGAGAAAAAGTGAAAAGTTTTGTAAGTGACGTCATTTCGAAAGTGTTGATGTGTTATTTTTAACAATTCTGCACTCTGACAGTGCTGTCAATCAGAAGTGATTAAATCAATACAAATGGATATATGCACAAACTAAACCATGTTTATCAACAGTATCACCTCTCAAGGCAGGCATAAGAGCCAAAAAAATATGATAAAACAGGAAAGAAAGGGCGGGGGGGGGGGGGGAGGAGGGGGGGACAGCAATTGATTGCTGAATTTGCTTTTCTTTCCCAGCCCAAACAGACTTACAAATGCAGAATGCAATCAGCTTAATTCACCATTTTAGGTAGACAAGTAAATATTTCTTTGGATTCACTTAAACACTGAGTAATTTCAGGTATGAAGACCACTGCCATGGTGATAGTGCTCTTGTAATCATTTGATACTGCTGCTGCTAAAGGAGAAGTGATGTTTTCCCCCTGGGGTATCTGAGCTACAATTAGTCACCTGGTAAATCCAGTACCCTGATCTGACAAATGCCAACATGCCAAAAACAGCACATTTAGCCGGCAAATGGCAAAGATAGGGGCAAGATGACAGACAGGTGTAAAAAAAAAAAAATTAAAAAATGGATAGGACAGAAAGAAAATCAAGAAGCTGTTGCTACTAACCAGCCATCACTCTCAAATTTCCCAGGACTGCAAACTTACCAACAACTCCTGATCCTGTTGTCGTTTTTTACACTTTTCGCTCTGTCGCCGAAACAGTGGCATTTCTCTGTCTCCACTGTCTCCAGGTAATTTACCTATTGAAGAGCAAATAATAATAAAAGATTTAAATATTCTTCAAGTTGTTTTTTACTGACCATAGAAAAGCCTTCATGATTCCCACTGCACAAGTCAAAAGGTTATCATCAGTCAGTAAGGCTTCAAGTTTAAAGAATCTCAAGACACAGAAGATACATAGTATCTAATAATCAAGACAATCTGTTTTTGCACCTTCACCATACGTCATCATGGGTCTAATGGACCCAGAAGCAATTAAAAACATCATTAATTATCTAATTCCTGGGGACTTTTTTTTTGGAATTCCAGGTAATCCTCAATGACGTTATTGCCCATCTTCCCATAGTTCTAATAATTTAAAATATGCATGAGTGCTCACCAATGCACATGTAATTTTACTATTCCTATATATTCTGGGGTCTCGCAGATACCATATTTTTGAAGAGATTTTATTGTCATTCTAAAGAAGATTTTATCGTCATACTTTTGGCAGTACGTCCTGGGGTCTCACATACTCCACACTCTTGAAGAGGATTTTATTTTTATATATCTCTACTCATACATTCTGGTGTCTGACAGACACCATACCTAGGTAATTTAATAAATTGTTCTTTAGGAGTGAGGTATCAATTAGACATCATGACATAATATGTTTTGTACCATGCATAGTTTTTAGCGACATACAGCAAAAGGTTAAACGAAGAACATCCTGTTTGAATGACATTGATAAATGACGCCTGACCTGAAAAAAGGTCACACTAGAGACCCTTAACAGGTTTACAGGAATTAATCTGTTAAGTAAAATTCTTCAAGATTTTCCTCTGCTTGGTTCATTTTTCTTTGTTTTTCTATATATATGCAAGCTGTCTGTTTTTCTTCTTCTTTGCCTATTTTCTCAATCTAATAAAAAATAAGTACTCTCTCTCTCTCTCCCTCTCTCCTCCTCCCTCCCTCACAGCATCTTTAACTCAGTTAGAAGGGCAGTTGTACCAAAGACCAAGTAGAAGAACATGACTCAATAATACTGATCAATTCCCTGTTTACCAACAATGCATATAAAATCCACTCGGTCAGAATCAATGCATATCTCAACAATATACAGAAATTGGCCAGCCAATGGAAGATGAATTTGTAGCTTAAAATACTTTGCGAATATAAATACGTTGAGAAGAATATTAACTGTCTTAGATTTCATGCAAAAAAATCCTCATTCACGTATACAAAATAATATATATCTTTAACAAAACAAATAAATAACCTCAAAAATAAAAAGAATCATTTTACCCATATGTACTTATGATCACAACCTGAGCCTTTTGTAGCATAATAATAATAATAATAATGTATAGCATTTATATAGCGCATATCCATTTAAAATGCACTATGTGCTTTACAGAAACAACATGTCAACCACAGAGCAGAATGGAGCTGCCTGCGAAGCGCTCAACACACTGCACTGCTTCTTTCTCTCTCCCTGTCTCGCTCACTCTCTCTCTCTATCTCAGAGCAAATTGTAACACAGCCTGTTAGGCACAGTTCACAACTCACAACAGTTCACAACTCACAGCAGTTCACAACTCACATCAGTTCACAATACACAACTCAAATAATATTTGAATATATAGGAAGGAAGCATAGGAAGGAAACATTCATGATTCAACCATCAGCTCAGACTCAAAGATTTTTTTTTTATAATTATTATTTTTAGAGATATTTGACCGAAACATGTTTTTTAAAAAATACTTTTTTAAGCTTTCAAAAAATGAAGTCTTGCGGGTTCTTATAAGCAGCTGGTCCCCTGCCTTTGACCTTGGTCACATGTGGCTTTTGTAGGCATGTGTATTAAAAACAAAATCTAAGCCATACAGACCAGATGTTTTGTAACAAAAGTTCCCATCACTTCAAGCTTTGCATCCGCCATGTATCTACATCAAGCTCAAATGAGGAAATATTATGCAGCATATTGTCACTGCTCTACAATCATGGCAAATGTCAGACTTATGCCAAAAGACAACTGACGGGTTGACTGCATTCCTGATCATGAGGGTTATCAGATATTACAAAAAAAAGAAATGTACCAAAATGAAAATGTAATAATCCGACAGACTCATGATGGCATAAGCCACAACATGACAGGAAAAGAAACTGTTTTTTCTTAATATCTCAAAAGTGTCATAAATGACTTATGCCATTAGTGTAGAGCAAAGACTACATTGAAATAAAGAGTACAAGTTACATATATAGGAGTGTGTAGAGTAGAAAATTTAATTTCTCCAGCAAAAAGTTAATTTGAATGAGAATAACGGTAAGCACAGGTGAGCACGTTGGCTGGTTCCCCACAACAGTTACATAAAGTGCCACAATGTAAATTCATGACATGAGAAAATAAGTCAATTTAATGATGTCCACACAGAGTTAAATGACATGTGAATTAATGAGACATTAAAATGTGGAGCCACATTTTACATTAAAAAAGATTCTGATTACACTTATATTTAAGACCTATCACATTAATTCACAGTTTAAATTCTGGGGCACCTGAGCAGGAAGAACCATCAATTACTACATATGTATATGTATGACGTAAAGAAGCAAAGCAGAATGTTGAGTGAAAAAAATGCAGAAAGCTGATGTATAATATTTAGGTAATAGATTTTCTTATGAGAAGCTATACCTGTAATAGTGTATATAATATTCTGCCCTAGAACAGAAGAAAATTAAGACTCAATCCATATAATTTCATGCTGAACAGTTCAAGTTGAAAACATGCTTTTACAAAAGAAAAAATTATGCCACTTTAACCTTCATATTTGTGTGTACATTTACATTATCCGTTGATCTGACAGTTTCTGAACTCATAAATCTATTTTTTCACAATGGAAGTTCACTGTATCTTGGTTTGAGTTTTGTATTAAGGCCATTATTAGTTGTGACAAATTAACTCTACCCCTTCTATTCTACAGCTGTTGTCAAAATGGATACACTTTACATGCATAATAACTTTTAACTTCACTACTCAATGACTTGTCACCAAAAGTCTTTATTACTGTGCTAAATTGAAGCATCATCCTGTTATATAAAGTCTTGGGGAGAAGTTTAAAAGGAAATGGGGGGAAGGGGTGGGAATCATTAAATACAGCTAATGAAGCATATGGAGCTGTAACCTAATGATGAGATACAGTGGAACTTGGTTATATCAAAGTTATAATGAGATATAATGTTCCGCTAAATACAGTCTCATCAAACCAAAAGTTTCGCTTTTCCAGTAAAAAGGGCAAATAACAAGGCAAAGGATACACCCACCCCCTTTTTTTTGGCATGGTCACCTCCCTTGTTAATATATCATAATAATATGCTTCAATTTAATATCAAATTGACGGCAGATTTCAGCCTCCACATTTGTACCGATTTGTTTTCTTTTGCCGACCATAACCATGTTTTGATCGAATGGCAAGATAAGATAAGAGTCAGATGTAAAAGTTAGAAACAGATGAATATGTTTCCAGTGTTTCCCGCACTGTACCGTACAGTTAATGAGAAGAGACGAATGACGTGAAAGCAATACAACAAATATATAGACATGTGGTCAATAAGCACGGTGTAGACAAGGAGTATAAGGTCCTGCTATTATTATCGCATATCACTGGCAGTGACAAGACAATGCCTGTCTGATGAACCCACACGGTTGTAGCCTACTGGGCCGGCCGCACAAATTATTTGCCACACTCAACACTGAGTGATGACTCATCACTTTCAATTGACTGTGGGTAGTGCGCTGCCGCAGCACATGGTCATAAAGGAGAGAGCTTGCTATGCACAATCATGAGTTGGCCAGATGGGGTCACACCTTATAAAATATAAGGTGGGCGAGGGGGGTGGAGTGACAGACAAAGCACAATATATGTCTAACTTCCTAAACAGCTGCACTGTGGCCACCCCCAAAATTTGCCACAGACACTCTGAGAATAAATTCTCTAGCTAGGCTAAAGCCGTGGGTGGATTAATTATCAATTGTTTCATTCAAGTAATGTACTATACATATAGCTTATAAAGCAGAAAAAACAGGGATTTACAGTCTATTCTCTCACTGTTGCCGATATCTCATTATTAGTAATACTTCATATTTCTTAAGCTTGTAAGCAAAGCTAGCATCTGGTTCACAACCAAATTCATATCCATATCTACCTCCACCTGTTATCAATACACGATTGTAAAGCTGTGGTACAATAAACTATTGCCCTCAGCTCCCACAAAACACTGTGGGTTCTGTGAAGTCTCTAGCTAATCCAGTGCAAATAACATTAATGCATTAGACTGTTAAAGACAGGCTCACATAATTCTGTCAAGAAAAATGTGTAATATGATTATTATTAGTAATATTAGACATTATTTAATAAAAACTCATGTGGCTCTCCACACGGACTCATACTGCATCTTGAATGAAGAAGTGCTGAAAAAAAAGCTGAATAATATCTATAGAATTAGTAAAGAACTTTTAATATTAAATAAATCACAAGAGACCTTTAGACTTCTTTCTCCCAAAGAAAGGCATCGTTCTGCAGTGATTGTCCTGAAATAAACAAATCGCTCGTCATAAAACACTACTTAAACATATATTAGCATCTTGATCTATAGATCTAGATCTAAAAGATAAGTCATTTCATTCAGAACTACTCACTTCAGATTATGTAATATTTTGAAATAACTAAATAACAGAGATCTACTCCTTGTGGTACCAGATCTTGATAAGTAGATCTACTATTACTTAGTAGATTCTATGCCTAAATCAACTTTCCTTTTTCATAAATTGCTTGAATTCTAAAACTGCAGAATATTAGAAGTGGTTCTGGTTCAGTTCCTCAGGCCAGTATCACTTAAATGCCATCCATTTACAATAACAAATAATAATACACGGATAACCATGTAAACCGATCTCTAGATCCAGATCTAGGCTAAATAGTCTACATTTACATTGTGTTAAAACACAAATTTTATGTTATGATTCACTGCGATTGAAACAAACCTTTCCGTGGGTAAATGTAAGAAATCCTTGATGGGATTTTATTTCTCTCCCCTGACACTTCTGTCAAATTACCAGTTTTACGGGCACGAAACGAGCAAATTAATCATGGTCTGCTGGTGATTTCGACACCTCTGTAGTCTTTATTCTTATCACTACTGATGTACCTGTTATCGACTTATCAACAGGGGAAGCTACTCCAAAAATGTATAATAATAATAACAATGAAAGAAGTTCTCCGAAAATAACCGCATTTCATTAATTTGTGGGCCATAATATTATTACTAAGATAAAATATAGCTCAGCTGAACAAAAAAAATTACACAGCCAGTAGCCAACGTTCACTAGTGTATATCTATAGTAGCCAGTTATACTTTCTCAGATAATCCGGTAAGACTTGTTCTAAGGTCACTACACAGCAGGCATAGACCAGTTTTAATTTGAAATTCGTACTTAATTTTCAAGTATAACACTATAGCCGATCCATTAAAAAATATGAGAAAAATCCCAATTTCCAACATGCCTGCACAGCCCGGGTTTTGAACCCGGGACTTCATGAGAGGTGAGCACCTTGCCTCTAGACCACCTTGTCCCCAGAATGGGTGCTGCCTCAGTTTTTGAAGGCGGATTTGAATGTAGTTGAATATATTATATTAAAATATGTTTTCCGAATTTTTGATTACTACAGTCTAAGGTAACGGTAACGACGTGGTACACCTTCCTATATATTTGCAAAGCCCCCCCCCCCTCCCCCTCTCAGACAGGTAAGAAAACTGAGCCATCATTTAAAGTATGTTCCAGGGCGCTCACCATTAACTCTGTGGTGCACGGTATCAGGGTCTGATGATACTGTAGTTTCGCTATCCCTAGAGTTTCTTCCAGAACCGTGGTTTTGTGACATGACGTTCAAGGATAGAGTGAATGGTGACCGGGAAAAAGGCTCGTGGACGCCAGGAAAGACAGGGAACGATGGGAAGGAGCAGCTGGTCCCAGTGGAGTAAAAGAAGAACGCCACAAAGCCAAAATAAGAAATGATAAAATGACAAAATGATTTTTAAAAAATTAGTCTCCCATGATTCACTAGAAAAAAAAAAGGGGGGGGGGGAGAGGAGAGAGAGACAGACAAGAGTTCCATATGAAGTACGCTAGAAGGTGTGTGAGAGGATGAACGACTTTTTATTTTTAACGTGCTTTCATGGTAGCTCTAGTGCGTGAGTGAGGGACGGCCACTCATAGTAGTTTAGGGACACTTGGCCGAGTACCATTAATTGGATTATTTCCCTTGTAATACTAGCGCGGGACCCGTTATTCACATCACGGTGAAAAGCGCGCATTTTGATTGGTCAGTTGGAAATGTACCGGGCTTCCAACTCTTATATCATGGCTTTGAGTTTCTTACAACTCGCTCACTCGTTGTTATCCACCGACAGAAAGACGGGAACCCGAATTCATTTTTGAGAGTAGACAATACCCTATCGGTACAAAATAGGTACTCTTGATAACGTTTGTTATCAATGGAGATACGTCGTATTAATGGACGAAAGTATCCCGCACAAAATTGTCGAATGTTGTTAGTCCTGACACTTTGAAAATTTATATTAAAACTACTACCGAGTTTCTGGTATAAGTAGTCAGTTAGAATTTTAGCAGCAAGTTTCTACTTTATAATGGTACCAATTTTGTTGTACTTTGATGCACATATCCTATTGAAATAATTAATAAGAGGATCTCGGATTTAAAGTAAACCACGAGTTAGACGCATGTTATCCCCGATAAATCCAACCTGGGTCAAATTTATTCAATTATTGCTGGAGGGGTCGTTAGAGTAATTTCTGCAGTTTACTGGGATACCTAATTGACTTTTGTGTGCACCCCTTTAACCGTACTGTAAATTCGATTGTGTTAGGACCCTAACCGGTTATGTTGTCGGGCTGGACTCCATGTCCGAGCCTTTCACTTGTGCAACACGGGCTACGTAATAGCTCTCCCGGACGTCCGCGCGGGCTCATAAATAAGATGCGAGTTCGCGTGGTCAACACACTCCATCATAGACGCAGGAGACAAGAGCCGACAGCACGGTGAAGCTAGGCCGGCGGCGGCCTGCCGTGGCGCGCCTCGCCCAAGACATGGCCTAGTCCAGTTGCGCCAGTAGCAGAGAAACTTTGGCTTATGGCTGGTTGGGCTTCTTTTTTTGGGCTTCTTTTCTGGGCATGTAGCGGTAGCACAGGACCCGGAGAAACTTTGGGTAAGTTGGAGACTATTATATTAGAAGTGACTTTAATTTGCGCACCCCCCCCCCCCTTTCTTGGATGCCGCGTAGAGAATGCTGATCTACAGAGACCATTATGAGTCCGGCTCAACGGTAATTGCCATTGTCATTATTCGTGTAAGATGCGCTTTGCAGTACAGTGTCTTGATAGTGTGACTTTATTGTCAAAGTTAACGTTTGCGGTGCTAGATGATAATGATGGCTCGCTAACCAAGCTATCACGATTTGCTTGTGTGCCTATATATAGTGTATGTGTAGCATTGCCTTGTTGTGGTAGGCAGTGAGGATTTCCTGACATGTTGATGTGGATGACTTATGTTATAGCGAGCGGCACTAAATTTGTGTACCTTGCCAGTACCACTATGCTATAGAGAGCAGTGTGATTGTGTGCTTAATGTTTAAGATGTGTAATTAATTACATGTAGGCCTATTGGAGATGTATAATATTAGTTGGGCCTCACATGGGTGAGCCCCAGGATTGTTCTATGTGCGGCGGTGGATGAACAATGTTTCAGTGAGTCTACACATGTTGCAATGAGTCTCGCCGACATATATATATATATATCATGTGCATGTATTATAGTTATCCAGATGTATTATGCTTCTATGAGTTTCGTAAGTGTGTGAAGGGCAGTTTCATTTTAAGGAATGTACACATTACTTTATGTATCTAGTGGTGTGTCATACACATGTTAGCCTGGCGGCATAGCTCCGCGGCTAAGGTCAAAGGGCATGACCCTTCAGTATCGATTGGGAAGGGAAGTAACCAATACAATAGCCCTGGGGCGGGTTAGTACTAATAATGGGAGTGGGCCTATGAGGATGGCCTGCATTGGGATGCAGCGTCTGTGTTATGGACGGTCAGTGGGCCATGTTGGCCACTGCGTTATTAAATGGAATGGCCACTCTGGATGTGTTGTACACCGGCTCAGTGGAGCGAAACTATTGTGTTCTTGCCCCTTCATTTGTTATGTCCTTCATACTTTGATTAGTACATTAGTTTATGTTGCCAGTGTACTAGGAAACTCCTTGTGTATATGATATAGCCACCTGTAGTTGTTATTCATTAACCTTAGCGCTATTTTATTCCATGCATACACATGCAGTTGGTTATTGCTTAAATTCTATATTATATTGTTGTTGTTTGATTTAATACTTAATACTATTACTATGTATGTCCACCATTGATTGCCTGATTAATGTTGTCATTATATCCTAATCATATTTTTGTCTTTTTCTCTTGTTCCAGCTTATGGCTGGTTGGGCTTCTTTTTTTGGGCTTCTTTTTCTGGGTTTCTTTTTTTGGGCTTTTGTTTGGTAGTGATACCTTTGTTAGGCTTTTGAATAAATAAGATTGACAGCAGAACCCTGTGTTTGTTAATCCTGTGTATCCTTAAGGGAGTTACTATTGAACCCACGCAGTAACCACATTAGCCACTCGTAGTTCATCCAACATTTTCTGGTGTCAGAAGTGGGATACACAGAAGGGTTAGTTTGTAGTGTAGAAAGCCCAGCCATGGAAATTTTTAGTTTGAAGCCCAGCCAGCCAGCCAACCCCTGCCCCACCCCATAGGAACCATGGAGCCACGAAGACCAACGCCCTCCAACATCAACTCAAGATTCAGGACCTGTATCCCGGTCCTGTGCACACCGTCCTGTCTGTTCCCCCGCCGCATGGTGGTTACTTTACCATCAGAAACCCAGATGGAGATGCCTCTGCGGTCAACGGAGACCTCTTGCGGTTATTTCACCCCCCAGTGGTCAACACACGTCCACAGCACCCGCCTCCACTGCCTGCGTCGACCGATGTCTGGTACTTCCCGGCTCACCACCCTTGCCAGCCACCTGCAGCCCGACCGGACCCTCAACCTGGGATGACAACTTCCCAGCGCCTACCTCCTGTGCGACGGTCCAGCCGCCCACACAGACAACCCCAGAGATTGGACCTCTGACTCTTATTAGTGATTAACATTAGACATTGACTGTGAGTGCAGAAAGAGCAGGGGAGCGCACCCATCAAGACCCCGCCGAGTTTCCATCAGGCCAGATGATAGACCACCGAATCCAAGGGAGCTCCGCCTCAAGATTTTAAGTTAGAGAGTATGCCCATGTTGGCTTTCTCCACAGCTTAATTACAATTACTTTTATGCCTATGTTGACCTTACCTTTTTCATTGCACTAGTGCCCTTATAGCATATTGTCTTTTTTTGTACTGTTCGATCCTACGTTAACCCTGATAGTGGTCTGGGACCACCGTTGCAGGTCTGGGACCTGTTGTTTTGTCCATATGATGTAACTTACTACAGCCAGAGCTGAGACTGTTGTGTACATCTTCAGGATGCCAGTAGTAACTTAGCCGGTTCACGCCACCTGTTAGTAGTTATAAAGAGGATGGACCATTGTTGTACTTCGGTTCACTGTGTGTATTTTGCAATTGTTCTACCCTAAGTGATGGTATCATAGCCCCTTAGAGTTTGATTATACCTTCAGTGGTCTTTTGTAAACCTTTGAATTGATGTATGTGTCACGTAAGGGACTACGTGACTTAGCAGGGGAGAATGTGAGAGGATGAACGACTTTTTATTTTTAACGTGCTTTCATGGTAGCTCTAGTGCGTGAGTGAGGGACGGCCACTCATAGTAGTTTAGGGACACTTGGCCGAGTACCATTAATTGGATTATTTCCCTTGTAATACTAGCGCGGGACCCGTTATTCACATCACGGTGAAAAGCGCGCATTTTGATTGGTCAGTTGGAAATGTACCGGGCTTCCAACTCTTATATCATGGCTTTGAGTTTCTTACAACTCGCTCACTCGTTGTTATCCACCGACAGAAAGACGGGAACCCGAATTCATTTTTGAGAGTAGACAATACCCTATCGGTACAAAATAGGTACTCTTGATAACGTTTGTTATCAATGGAGATACGTCGTATTAATGGACGAAAGTATCCCGCACAAAATTGTCGAATGTTGTTAGTCCTGACACTTTGAAAATTTATATTAAAACTACTACCGAGTTTCTGGTATAAGTAGTCAGTTAGAATTTTAGCAGCAAGTTTCTACTTTATAATGGTACCAATTTTGTTGTACTTTGATGCACATATCCTATTGAAATAATTAATAAGAGGATCTCGGATTTAAAGTAAACCACGAGTTAGACGCATGTTATCCCCGATAAATCCAACCTGGGTCAAATTTATTCAATTATTGCTGGAGGGGTCGTTAGAGTAATTTCTGCAGTTTACTGGGATACCTAATTGACTTTTGTGTGCACCCCTTTAACCGTACTGTAAATTCGATTGTGTTAGGACCCTAACCGGTTATGTTGTCGGGCTGGACTCCATGTCCGAGCCTTTCACTTGTGCAACACGGGCTACGTAATAGCTCTCCCGGACGTCCGCGCGGGCTCATAAATAAGATGCGAGTTCGCGTGGTCAACACACTCCATCATAGACGCAGGAGACAAGAGCCGACAGCACAGTGAACCCAGCCCAGCAACCCGGGCCCGTAGCAGCTCAGAGGCTTGCCGACGCTTGCCATCGCCACCCCGCCCCATAAGGCATGTAGCGGTAGCACAGGACCCGGAGAAACTTTGGGTAAGTTGGAGACTATTATATTAGAAGTGACTTTAATTTGCGCACCCCCCCCCCCCTTTCTTGGATGCCGCGTAGAGAATGCTGATCTACAGAGACCATTATGAGTCCGGCTCAACGGTAATTGCCATTGTCATTATTCGTGTAAGATGCGCTTTGCAGTACAGTGTCTTGATAGTGTGACTTTATTGTCAAAGTTAACGTTTGCGGTGCTAGATGATAATGATGGCTCGCTAACCAAGCTATCACGATTTGCTTGTGTGCCTATATATAGTGTATGTGTAGCATTGCCTTGTTGTGGTAGGCAGTGAGGATTTCCTGACATGTTGATGTGGATGACTTATGTTATAGCGAGCGGCACTAAATTTGTGTACCTTGCCAGTACCACTATGCTATAGAGAGCAGTGTGATTGTGTGCTTAATGTTTAAGATGTGTAATTAATTACATGTAGGCCTATTGGAGATGTATAATATTAGTTGGGCCTCACATGGGTGAGCCCCAGGATTGTTCTATGTGCGGCGGTGGATGAACAATGTTTCAGTGAGTCTACACATGTTGCAATGAGTCTCGCCGACATATATATATATATATCATGTGCATGTATTATAGTTATCCAGATGTATTATGCTTCTATGAGTTTCGTAAGTGTGTGAAGGGCAGTTTCATTTTAAGGAATGTACACATTACTTTATGTATCTAGTGGTGTGTCATACACATGTTAGCCTGGCGGCATAGCTCCGCGGCTAAGGTCAAAGGGCATGACCCTTCAGTATCGATTGGGAAGGGAAGTAACCAATACAATAGCCCTGGGGCGGGTTAGTACTAATAATGGGAGTGGGCCTATGAGGATGGCCTGCATTGGGATGCAGCGTCTGTGTTATGGACGGTCAGTGGGCCATGTTGGCCACTGCGTTATTAAATGGAATGGCCACTCTGGATGTGTTGTACACCGGCTCAGTGGAGCGAAACTATTGTGTTCTTGCCCCTTCATTTGTTATGTCCTTCATACTTTGATTAGTACATTAGTTTATGTTGCCAGTGTACTAGGAAACTCCTTGTGTATATGATATAGCCACCTGTAGTTGTTATTCATTAACCTTAGCGCTATTTTATTCCATGCATACACATGCAGTTGGTTATTGCTTAAATTCTATATTATATTGTTGTTGTTTGATTTAATACTTAATACTATTACTATGTATGTCCACCATTGATTGCCTGATTAATGTTGTCATTATATCCTAATCATATTTTTGTCTTTTTCTCTTGTTCCAGCT
Organism: Onchidella celtica; assembly: GCA_963931925.1. Taxonomy (NCBI): domain Eukaryota; kingdom Metazoa; phylum Mollusca; class Gastropoda; order Systellommatophora; family Onchidiidae; genus Onchidella; species Onchidella celtica. Next base: position 33,256,232 of record OZ007577.1, read on the forward strand.
TATGGCTGGTTGGGCTTCTTTTTTTGGGCTTCTTTTTCTGGGTTTCTTTTTTTGGGCTTTTGTTTGGTAGTGATACCTTTGTTAGGCTTTTGAATAAATAAGATTGACAGCAGAACCCTGTGTTTGTTAATCCTGTGTATCCTTAAGGGAGTTACTATTGAACCCACGCAGTAACCACATTAGCCACTCGTAGTTCATCCAACAGGTGTTTACAAGGACGCAACTTTAGGAGTGGCCGTATGCGGGGAGTCACAGGGAGGCAGCACCCCCTTGGCGAGCCGAGCTAGTACTCAAGGTGGACATTTTTATAGTATATACGGGGTTCGGCGATTTACACTCAGTACATACAATATGTGCCTGGCTATAGTGTAACTCATATAGTACTCCTGGGGGGATTATGAATCCACTGGTGTTACTCCAGTGCCAACCAGACCTGCCCAAAGGACTACAACTTCAGGCCAGCGAATGGACGTTTCATGTGTATGTGGCAGGAGAAGACTGAAGATCCAATGGACGAAAAGAGTTCCGCCAACCAGCATCCAACTCAACAGCGGCGCTCTGCTCATGCGGATAATTTGGGCGCAGCAACCGGGACAAGGTCCAGAGCAATGAAGAAAGGCCACGCTTATTCGCGGACGTCTGCGAATAAGATCAGAATCTTATGCGCCGATGGATTTTTGTTTTGTCATTTTATTTAGAAAGAGCCCCTTCAGATCACAATTCTGGCTTGTTTTGTAAATTAGGCTCTTCACTCGATTCGGAGTAGCTAACTCATGATGTTTCTTATGGTAATGATGCACCAGGTTGTCTTTTCTCTTTTTAGCGATACTTATCGGTTATCGTGTCCTCGGTAGCAGAGTCCCTGCTCAGGTTCCCCGGTGGCATGCTAAGCAAACTCGCCTGCCAAGTTGGTAAGAGGGGGTTCGAATCTCCGCAAGAGCTGACTTTTAATTTGTTGTTGTTGTTGTTGCTTTTTCCTGCTTTTCCCTCCTTTGATCATCGTTGCTTTGCTCCAGAGTATAAAACTGTGACTAGGATTTTTTGGGTCGGGTGTTAAGTCACTGAGAAAGTCAGACAGAGCAGATAAAAATGAACTAAACTTCCATGCAAACAAAAAAGTAATAAGCCTACATGTAAAACAAAACATGACAAATAGCTGAAGCAGAAGACCCCCAAAATATATTGTCAGTAAATACAGGATATATCTAAGTCACAACAGGGAGAGACGAAATTTTCAGTTCACATTGACTAAGAGAAATCATTTACATGTTTAAAATTTGATTTACAATATTATTTCTAATTAGCAACTGTCCCGTCTAATGAAAAGGAATATATAAAAGAAGTAATCTGGAGCACACTAGTAATAATCAGTTTCTCCACGACATCAATTTTGCAAAATGCTTAGGAAACAAAATGATTCCTAATAATGAGCACCACTAGGTTTAAAAAAATAAATAAATAAAAAGCTCCGTCGTGGGGTTGAACCCAAGACAGATTGAACCCAGAGTCTCCGACTGATAACCGCAGACGCTAGGCATTGGGCCATGGCAGACCACGTAGGCTGGAGGAACTTTTCCCTATCTGCGAATAAGATCTCGTTGTTAAAATTTCGAAATGCAATGCAAAGTAACACACCAAAACAAATATATATAAGTATACATGTTTTTTTGCTATCTCTAATGATTGTGCCTTCCGGAATCTTTTGTGGTTGTTGTTGTTGTTGTTGTTTCTGCAATGTGTTACTCTTGATTTGTATTTAAATGAGTAAATTCTACCTCTTTCCCCTTCCCCATCCATTTTTCCCTTATACTCCTAGTATGTCCTCCTTCATCCCCTTTTTATTTTTCTTCCTGACTTCATTTTTTTACCCCCCCCCCCTCTCTCTCTCTCTGTCTATCTATGTATCTATCTACTCTTTCTCTCTCCTCTCTTTTTCTCACTCTCCTTCTCTCTCTATCTATCTATCTATCTCTTTCTCTCTCTCTATCCCGGAGTCTTAGAAGACCGTTGGGGCGTTACAGAAGACTTTCCAACCAGCCTCTTCCATTCCTCCCGGTTCTCAGACGCTCTTAGGCAATGTGAGGCCAGTCCATTCACTGATGTTATCCTCCCATTTCTTTCTCTGGCTTCCTCTACTCCTTCTGAATCCTCGCAATGTTTCTTTTAGAATATAAAAGGTGAATAAGAAAGAATTTCAAGCTTTGTAATTATTTACTGGGTGTGAACTGAGACCATACCATCTCATGACCAAAGATGGAAAACTGCGAGGGCCCGTGTGCACGTGGGGCAGGTTAAAGATACCTTGGCAGTTGGAAATCGAAAAGAGCAGGCCAGGCAGGCCGCTGCCTGGGCAAAATAAATTGAATAAAATTTATACCTACCACTCCCTCCCTCTCCCAGTCACCCCCACTCCCCCACCAAAAAAAACAACAACAACCGCCGACCGGCGCTGTAGGCTGTCCCCACTTGTAGCAGGGCTGCAATGACACTAAGGCAAATTTCCCAAATAAGATTATAGAAGTATACAGAATACAAAATACAATACCATTAGTCAGACATTTGTCTTTCTAAATTGTGTCTTTATTCAGTACTTGTCTTTTTCCTCATGACACAGATCAGCCTGAGCCAGCATAAAATATATGCCATAAGATATAATATACAAAATTTATACAAATCGTAGATGTTGGGTCACAATAGTTAAATCAAAATGAAATCTCTCTCTCTCTCTATCTATCTATCTATCCACCCTCTCTCTCTCTCTCTCTCTCTCTATCTATCTATTTATCTATCTCCCCCCCCCTCTCTCTCTCTCTCTCTCTCTCTCTCTATCTATCTATCTATCTATCTATCTATCTACCTATCTCTAATGCGCCACACACACAAAAAAAACAAACAAGCTGGTCAATCGCCTCACGTGAAGAGGCTCTTAATGCAGCTGACACAGAAAATGAAAGGCAACGAAACAAAAATAGAAAAAAAAGATATGTTGATTAATTTTTTCTCATTTCTAAATAATTGGCAGTCATGAGTTGAAAGGGTACAGTTGAGATGGGACACAGAAGGGTTATGTCATCTATAAAGCAAAACCTGTCGGTTGTGTGTGTGTAGGGGGCGGGGGGGGGGGCCCTATCAACAAAAATCAGATGAAAAAAATTGGGGGCCAACAGCCGACCAAACAATTTTCCAGTGGAGGGGGCACAGAGAGAGAGACGAGAGAGAGAGAGAGAGAGAGAGAAGTAGGTTTATTTGCGAAGCTCCACAGTGTAAGGTGAGTCACGATAAAACTGAATCGCTCACCATTAAGCTCCACCCCACCCCCATTTTTTTTACATGTCCGAGAGAGAGAGAGAGAGAGAGAGAGACAGGGTGAGAGAGGGACAGGGAGGGAGAGAGGGGAGAGAGAGAAGGTGAAAGTGAGAGAGGAATGGGTTTATTTGCGAAGCTCCACAGTGCAAGATATGTCATGAGAAAACTGAACCACTCACCACAAAGCCCTGACCCCCCCCCCCCTTTCAATGCCCCAAGACATGCTCACAAGTACGTTTTATTAGCTCACTCTGTTTAATGTATTGCACAGAATCTCTGCAGTTCAGGGGCCTCTTTCTGAATGTTTTAGACGAAAAATGCCCGTCCACTCTCTGTTTCACAACTTCGGACTTCAGAAGTCAGGTGTGTTGCACACGTGGATTATACTCAAAGCAAACGTGATGGGGTGTTTCAAACAATGAAGGATTACTTTATCTGCGGTGTTAAATAAGCTAGAAGTGCTTTGAAACCTTTCGTTACAAGGTGAAGTCCATGAGGATCTAATGCTGTATGTATTGTACAAGGTGAGGAGGTAAATATTCCAGTAACTATTTGTTTGACTGCCAGTTTGTTCATGGTAATACACTGTAAACCGCATAATAATGCTACCGTATAAAGAAATAGATGAATAAAATTAATAATGTTCGTAGAGGATGGTGGCTTCTAATATAGGCCTGTCATATTTATGTTTAAATTTGGTTTCTTGATCTCCCCCGCCCCCCCCCCCCTTTTCTCCCGTCTCTCTGTACCTCCACTTTAAATATTTTCACACAGAATGCTTTTCTGTTGACGACGGTGGATTTCATCCTCGCCCCCCCCCTCCTCCCACATAATGAACCCCTCAATATTTTTCAGGCATAGTTCAGATTGTTTCGTTAGTTTTCGTTTGGATGCAACTAATAGTTTCAAAATACTGTGAAGATAATGTTCTGAAACGAAAGTGACGCAGGCGCTGGGTCGAACCTTCCACATGACTGAGATGGCACTGGACAGGTGTTGGATTTAGAGACAAGATAGGCACTCTTGACTCTGCCGACGTATAACTTTATGCTTGTATAGTCTTTCTCCAGGAGATTATTATTATTATTATTATTTTCAATCTTGAAGCATGAAGATATATATATATACTAATTTTTGCTGGAGTCTTTGACTATAAAATACATAAAGTACTAATGGAAGAAATGTCTAAGCAATGTGTTATTTATTGTTCTAGTATCCATTCCATTTTAATTATTCACTTCGCGCTGTTTGAGTCGTGACTGAGATTAGGCAGTTAATTAGCAGTGGGGTTAGCACATTCACTATAAATCATACAATGCTAGAATAGGACCTAGAACTAAGCAGAAAGATGACAGTGAGGGTTGTTTGTCAGGAGAGACAGGCATAATTTGTGACTCACTAAACAAAAACTGGGGTTGGGAAGAGGGAAGATCAAACTACAAAAGGAAAGAGAAAAAAAACAACATAACACCTTTAAAATCATCTGAGTTGTTCTGCTAAGCTCTTTTGACCAGGCGTAAAAGGATAAAGCGGACATCTTGATATGATTTATTGTGATCTGGGTGTGGCTCATCTGAAAGGCCAGTTGAACTATAGCTGCATCTGTTATATAAATCCACTGAATTTCAGCTCCATTCCACTAGTTTTACTTTAACAATCGGTGCAATAGTATTGTTTCGTTAACTTTGGGGCGTGTTGGTGTTGATTTTAGTATTTTGATAAAAATGCAACGCAAGTTACATTCTGAAAAGAAAGATGCTTTGGATATTTTTTAAGGCTATATTCATTGGAAAATACACATATAGTATATGTTATACAAATATGATAATATTATATTGCCAAAATATTCTGTTGCTGGACAAGAACATTTTACCAGCAAGCTGGACTGGAGTTTAAGCATTAATTATTTTATTTTAGGACAAAGTAGGCATTGCTGTTCGGTCTTTTCTACATCTAGATCTAGATCTGGTGGCTATCGATCTTCTGCATTTCTTCCAAGACGGTCAGCAGTATGGCGCACGGACAGTTTTTAAAAACAAATGTTCGTTATTTAAGCAAGGAATCTTGATGTTAAATTATGCAGCAATTATGCAAAGTTAATTATTCCCATTGCTGGAAATCTGTACTCACACTAGTGCGTCCATCAAACTTTTACAAAAAGAGTTTTTAATCAGAAATTATCCATTTTATCCATTGTTGTGATTTACATTGTTGAGAAACTTGCGGCATGAAGAATTTGCCACTTCGATGAATCAAAGTTTAAATTTGCACCTGATCTCGGGAAAAATAGTACAACGTAAACTAATTGGTGAAACAAAGTGAGAGCTGGGTAGCGTTTCCTGCTTTCAGCTGTTGTTTTTTTTCTGGCTAAGGACAGCTAATGCCAGAGCTGGGAAGAGGCAATTTAAGCAAAAAAAAAAAAAATGAATAAAGATTGTAAAATCATCACATAATGTATTATTTTTCAGTATGTTTGCCTTGGCCGGCTGTTAATAAGCTTGCCCTTCGGTCTACGTACTATATTATTGCATAGAGATGATGTTCCAGCGCAGGAACAAAGGAATCCTATGTAGAATTGACATGTAGGATTGATGTAGGAAAAGTGATAAGATCCCTACATATAGGATTTACGTCAGATCAGAACAAAGTAGTATTCTGATCAGATTGTCAACATCAGAACAATGTCATTCCAAGGCGAAAACTTGATGTCAGTCCTGCGTAGAATTCTTACATCAGAAAAAATGACATCATTCTCATGTACGATTTAAGTCAGACCAAAGCAGCATTTTGATCATATTGCCAACATCGGAACATTGTAATGCCTATGGCAAACTTGATGTCAATCCTATATAGAATTTCTACATCCTATTGATGTAGAAAAAAATGATGTCATTCCTAAGTCAGATTTAAGTCGGAATAAAGTATAAGCTGGGTTGGATTGCCACATCAGTACAATGTCATTCCTAGGGGCAAACTTGATGTCAATCTTATGTAGAATTCCTACATCGGATTGATGTAAATAAAATGACATCTTTCTAGTGTCGGATTTAAGTCAGAACAAAGACGTATTTTGATCAGATTGTCAACATTGGAACAATGTCATTCCTAGGTGCAAACTTGATGTCAGCCCTATGTAGAATTCCTACATCATATTGATGTTGAAAAATCTATGTCATCCCATCACAAATTTAAGTCAGAATAAAGTCATATTTTGATCAGAACGCCAACATCGTAACAATATCATTCTTATGTGCAAACCTGATGTCAATCCTACATAGCACATGGGATTAATGTAGAGAAAATGACATCATTCCTATATCGAATTTAAGTCAGAACAAAGAAGTATTCTGGTCAGATTGCCAACATCAGAACAATATACAATGCCATTCCTAGGTGCAGACTTGATGCCAATCCTAGGTAAAATTCCTACATCGGATTGATGTGGAAAGAAATGACATCATTACTATGTAGGGTTTAAGTCAAATCAAAGTCTTATTTAATACGATTACTGAGATTAGAACAGTATCATTCCTATGTTCAAAACTGATGTCAATTCTACATAGAATTCCTACATCTTATTGACATAGAAAAAGTGGTATCATTCCTATGTAGCTTTTAAGTCAGAACAAAATCATATTCTGATGGCATTGCCAATATCATAACGATATCATACCCAGTTGCAAACTTGATGTCAGTCCTATAGAATTCTCACATCGGATTGATGTAGAAAAAAATGACATCATTCCTATGTCTGTTTTAAGTCAAAACAAAGTAGTATTTTGATCACATTGCCAACATCAGAATGATGCCATTCCTGCAAACTTGATATCAACCTCAGATTGATGTAGTAAAAAATGACATCTTTTCCTATAATAATAATAATAATAATGAAGATCATTTATATAGCGCCCAATCCAAACTGTTTGCTCTAGGCGCTTTACAGAAAGTCGTGTTCTCTCCATCTGCAACTCACTCTCTCTCTCTCACGCTCTCTCTCTCTCTCACCCTCTCTCTCTCTGCTACACATACATTGTATACATAGATACACACACATAACATACTATAAGACAGAAATTAAACGATAAAACAGCAAAATTAAAGTGAAATGAGAAAATAAATGTCATATTTAAGTCGGAGCAAAGTCGTATTCTGATCGGATCGTGTTGGTCTTTTTTGTCAATAAACATGGTGGCTGATGAACTGGCAACAGAATGTGTGGATGAAGGAACTCTTGTAGGACAAGAGGCAGATGTCACCAGAATGGTGACCTGGCTTATCAAAGAAACTCATGAAAAAAAATCATTTATGATCTAAAAGAGCCAAGACATACAGATGGAAAAACATTACATCATCTCTTATAATTTCTTTAAATAAGTATGGAATTCTGCTTCAGTTTCATGGCTTGCATATTTTGGTCACACATACATTGAGTGAGGTTATCTATTTCTTCGTTGATTATACCTTTGAGATAACCACCAGATGAAAAGTACTGTGGCACTGTCTGCCATGTTCTTTTTGCAAGCGGGATATAGCTTGCGACCTTTTCTGTGTGACATGTTTGAAGTCGTACGGTGTGTGACTCTTGTCATAAAGCTAATCACGTGTGGCAAGTGACACGTGATGAATAACTTTGGACAAGTGACGAATGGAAATCAACATGCAACCTTTGTTCCGTAGCGAGTGACGTGAGACATGTGGCGAGTAACTGTCTTTATCTAAGTCGGCAATGTTCACCATAAACTGAGAAAGATTTAGAAAACAGAAAGAAAGAGTAAAGGGAAATCACTGATTCACTTTATTTTCAACTGTCGTTTGTTGGATGAATGCCAAACACTTAACGGAAGTTCCTCATGTCTGTTTTCTTAACCCTCGTCCTGCTGGAGGCCACTATATTGGCCTCCCAGTGCAACATGCAAGACACGCAAGGCCAATATTGTGGCCTACATTCTGCAAAACGGGTCCTGCGGGAGGCCAGTATAATATAGGGCAGGGCTGCTTCTCGTGTTTTGTTTATTCGGTTCCGTGACTATTGTTTTTTTCACTTTTTTTTTCCACACTATTTTCTCATTCTGTCACCCCTATTATATCTAACAAAATGGTATAGTCCGAATACATTCATTACGATGCAACTATTCATAACTATTCATCATACTCATGTAATGGTACTGACAGTCTGAAGTTCGAACTGGGGAAAATCTTGGGGAAACTTTTACTTTGATGCTTGTTGTCATCTACATGTGAAATGAGAACAAAGGGGCCATGCGCGTATTTGAGAAACCGTTCTATGTCTGTAATTATGAATTCTGATGTAATATTAGGGCGTCTGTTTGTAGGTTTTTCATCAGGGAAAACTGGGAGAAAATGACCAACTTCATTGTTGGTCATTGTCTTTATCTGATGTAGTAATTAGAGAGATATTGTGTTGCTTTGATTAAACCGCTTTTCAGTACCATGTACTCTACGAGCTGGAAATCAAATCTCTTGCTAAAACTGACATTATAGTACGTGGAAGCTTTACATAGTAGAGGAGGAAGAAGGCAATGCCACGATACATGTGGTTAGTAAGTTAAGTGCCTGGCTTAAAAAAATAATTTGTTCACCTGAATGGCCTGACTTAAGGACAGAAAAAGCACAGAGTGTCACGAGCAGAGTTAGGGTCTTGGGGATGTTACGACTGCACGAGAGGCAGCTAACTCACACTCGGACACAACCACACAAGAAAAGTACTAAATAACTAGAGCGTATATATGTCAGGCCATAGTTTACATAAATATTAATACAAAACAAAAGACAATAGGGGTATATATTCAAACCAAAAAGACTCTAATTAATAACTTAACCAATGATATTCATGTAACTATGGAGGTACTGCAATCAATAGTAAATAGGTATATTATACGAAACTAGATATCAATTTAAAGTGACAGTTGAGTCGCCACTGGCCAGTCGCCAGGCAAACTCTCCATAAATCATATGGGCTTGAATATTAGGAGAGCCCAGTACGTTCAAAGCCTACAGAAGCACTCTTCGGCTTGTAGGTAATTTAAGCAGTTGCCAAAAGACTATATTTTATGCACAATCACTATTCAATTCATCAGCAATGTGCTATATTATTCCAATCATACTATGGCAATAGATCTATGATACAGGACACTCGTGGTCGAGTGCCAGCTGGGGTTTCCTTAGTCTTCCTATGAGGCTGTAGTTCTCTCTCTCTCTCCGATCTCTATTATGCTTGGGATAAATAAGATATATTACCATTGGCACGCCTACTGGTAGGCGTGAACATCAATATAGCGCAGCGTGGGCTTTCAAAGGTCAGCCCACTCAGACCTTTCTTTCTAGAGCTCAGTCAGTCCGTTAGCAAGGACTTCTTGTCTTCAAAGCACACAGTTCAGGTACTGGTCAACCGGAGATACTTCACGACACGATGCTTCTGCTCGTCTGTATTCACCAAATCTGAACGTTACACGATGTTTTATACTATCTAACTACCCAGCGTGCTAGTCCGCTGGCCCAATTAGTTCAGCTATCTCATAGGTCGAAACCTCCCACCATTTTAATTGTAGTAATACGTCTGCACTATTCTACCAGCCAGTTAACGTGCAAAAACTTGTCTAGTCATACTTAACAATGTCAACTATCCCCACCTTGTTTCACCCCTACTCCATTACTTATTAATCACGAACATTAAAACCGACAAGCGTGACTCTAAGTTTAACTTTACATTTATTTACTCACCAACTATAATTCGCGAGGGCCGTTCAAGGCCACCAGCCAATTTCTCATGGCCCTGGTAAAAAAAACAACTCACTCTCTGCGTGAGTTTTAATAACATCTGAATCATGACACAGAGGTCTTAGGAAAATGATAAAACATGTGTTAATCGGCATGTAAATGCAGAAAACACTTGATTTGCGGCCTTCCATTTAACAATAGAACTTACTGCGTATCATCACAAGTACTTTATCCAAATATCACAGGGGTCACTTACGGTTTATCCACCACTATTGTTGTTATTGTGTCTTAATGTAAACACAATACACGTGTTCAAAGGGCCCGATTGACCTGACCACCGAGATTATTGGCAACACGCCAACGGTCGGCTGACTGGCCGCTGGCTATCCCCGCATGGGGATGAGTTCACCCAACGTGGGACGAGGGTTAATGTTCAGTATGCAAGAGGCTCTTCTTTCTCCTGAATTACTTTGTAATTTCTTTTAAGAGAAAACAAAAGATGAAAATGAAGAAATCACTAACACATTTTAATATCCATGTGCTTTTTTTCTGAACTACACCAGCAAAGCTCGTCGTTCTTATTACATTTTTGTCCAATTTGCAAAAGCCTTTCTTTCCCTTAAATGATATTGTAATTTTCATATTTCGTATTTATATTATACATTCTGGATTATTCTCCTTCAATTTTTTTCCCAGTATTCAATATCTTGGAATGTCTGAAAATTTATGATTTTGATCTAGTTTCTGTGTTCAGACAGATAAATGTCAATTATTTCTTGTTATGCTTCATTTGTTTATTTAAGTCCACCTGATAATATGGATATCTGTGTGGCAATTTTAAGTTCGAGCAGATAAAGTGATGTGTGAGCCTTTCTCTTGGTTTGTTTTGATATCGAAGTTTTTTCTTAATAGTGGCTGTCTTATACTGTAGAAAACTAAGATAACATGACATATTCATTCCCCAATGGACTTTACATTTTTATGTGCTGTCAAAAAAAACAAAAAAAAAAACAAAAAAAGTCTGCATGCAGCAGGTATTTGGAAAGTATAAGTAAATGAAGAATTTGACACAAAAAGGAAGTACACAGTAGTATTAAAAGATTTACTTGGCTAAATAGTGGTATCGATTCCCACTTCCGGTTTGTGGCAAGGAAATCAAGCAGGGTGACATGGGGAGAAAGGTAGATAATCACGCTTTCAAGACATTATTTTTTTGAATGGTTAATTATGACGCTATGTATATAAATAGGCATCTATCTTGATGCGCATTAATTATTAACAAGCGTGTTTGAATGACAATTCAATGCTTTGAGTGAGAGCAATGCAGAAATTAATTTAATAACAACTGTTAAAGCATGTCCAGTTCAAATCTTGTTAACCATAAGGGAAGATATTGTTAGGATCTTGCGTTATATAAGAAACCCCAACCCTATTTATAGTACAGAACAGCCACTCGTGGGAAACCTGGGCGGTCACTGGCCTGTGGCGTCGAGGTCGGCGGTCGACCAAGGTACTCGCACGGCTAGTCATGCCCAACTAGTCTGTAAAGCTTAGGGTCTGGCGAGTTTCCTCCCTTAAGGCGCTACCGAGGGACTGAGACTTGGGGTGGAGTTTGGTCTGGGGTAGGCCGGACAAAACATACGGATTAGAACCTACTTCCTTAGATCTTAAGGGGCAACTGGTACTTTAAGGTATTAGACTTACGATCGTCCATGTCATGGGAAAAGTGCTCTCGCAACCACATAGACAGACTGCATACCTGGTGTGCTAGGAGGGTAGTGTGTGCTGGAGTCCCGGTGCCACTTTTTTTTCCCGGTTTTCTAAAATGAGAATAAAGTTCACATTGAAAAGAAAGTAATGATCATGAATTTGTCTCACATGAAAACAAGAGTGTTCAGTGAAAAATAAAACTGCCGCTTTTGAGAGGAGAAATGGTTTTCATTTTTTTTTTCTGTTCTCTTAATTTACCTGTGTTTTTTTCTTTTAATTCCTCAGCTGACCACAATCTAAGAAGGGAAAAGCCACTGGAGTCTGGTAACACGGTATTATTCTTGGGTTGTCCATGTCACTGGAAAAGTGCTCTCCCAACCACATAGATGCTGGGGTCCCTCATTCCTTTTTTAAAAAAGATATTCTTTTAATCACTTTAGAAACCTTGAGCTCAAACTAAGGTGGGGCAAAAGGTCAGACATGCATTAACTTGAACAATAAAAGAGAGTTGTGAATTACATGTACAGAACTCAAAATGTCATGTTGCCGACTTATTGTGGGTTTTCTCATGGACACTGACATATACTTTTATATTACAGTGGTAATTATTGAAACACTTTTTGTGAATTGTTAGTTCGTGATGATCATTATAGTTCTGTTAATTATTACTTCATTTGATATTTATATACACAGTGTGCTGAGCGCATTTTTTCTCGAGTTCCTCTGACTGAATCCCTCTCCAGTCACACCCTTGCCGTGAGGATTGTGTGCCTCCCATCTGAGAATCACTGTCCTACGCCTAGACTGCCTAAAATGTTTTGTGAAATTGTCCCTGTATATGTAATGGAGAGGTTTGTGTGCAACACTAAGCATATCAAATGGTCTGAAGTCAAATTCCCCAGATTACTGTTTTCAGGATGCCGTAAGAAGCAGGCAAAATCCAATGTAAGGGAAGTAATCAAAATTGTAGAACGTTTGCATTATTAAGATGGGTTATAGCCCTTATTTGACAGCTGCACTGTAATATTATTATTATCCCCAGTGATGCTTTGCCTAAATATTTTTCCCTTTCATCGTTTCTTCTGCTAGAATACCTTACTTAACTTTGTGGTTATTCATGAGTATGACCTGCCAGTAGTAAATGAATTGGACCTCTCTAAGGCATCTTTTAAAAATTTTAAAAATTCAACCTTAAAAACATATAAAAAAAATCACCCCCACCTTTTAAAATTTTAAAAAATTCACCCCCTATCCCACAGTTTGAGAACCAGCAATGCCCCTTTCTAGACCACCTTTTAAAACACATAAGTTTTTTCAAAAAAAATAAACCCCCAATAAACTCCCAGAGTTTGAGAATCCCTTCTGCAGAAAACGCGACTCTGCACAGCGACAGGTTTTTCCATTTTGCCAAAGCAGGAAGAAAATAAATGAAGACTAACTACAACTCTTTGTGTACCAGGAGGTTTTTCCCGAAACAGGAAGAAAATAATGAGGAAGATAAATGTTTCCCCGGCCAAAGCTCATTTTCTCTTTGTGCTTCGTTGAGGAAAGACTTAACATTTTCAGCGTGTGAATAACTGTGTTAAGACAGTGTATCAACCGACGATTTAGATAGCCGAAAATTTAATCGCACATAAGGAACTTTTGGAATATTCTAGACAAAAAGATATTTTCACTTTACCAGAAGAAATGACATCAACTTCTCAACATTTCGCACAAGCAGTGGATGTTCCTTTGCCACCTCCATCATATTAGTGGAAGCAAGGAGACTTAGACGTGTTAAATGAGCATCGAACATATTATGGAGAACTCATTAACATCATCGATAGATCTATTGAGTCAGGACCACAGAAACTACATAGAAAACTAATCGTCTCTGCGCCGCTTGCCCGGCGTTTGCCTGTGACAAGAACGAGCTATAAATAAAAAGTGGGTACGCGTCCCCGCTTTTCTTCGACATCACAGTCAACCTCGAATTAGGTCGCGCTCATACATGAGCGCCAAGCCGGGATTTCCTCACAGATTCACTTCCCCCATACTTGTGTACCGCCCGAGTCATCCCTTGTAACCGCGATCATCTATGATCACCGTATCCAAGATAAACATCTACGTCAGCAGCCTAGCAACCGCGATCATGTATGATCACCGTATCCAAGATAAACATCTACGTCAGCAGCCTTAGAAACCGCGATCATCTATGATCACCGTATCCAAGATAAACATCTACGTCAGCAGCCTAGCAACCGCGATCATCTATGATCACCGTATCCAAGATAAACATCTACGTCAGCAGCCTAGCAACCGCAATCATGTATGATCACCGTATCCAAGATAAACATCTACGTCAGCAGCCTTAGAAACCGCGATCATGTATGATCACCGTATCCAAGATAAACATCTACGTCAGCAGCCTAGCAACCGCAATCATGTATGATCACCGTATCCAAGATAAACATATACGTCACCAGCCTTAGAAACCGCGATCATGTATGATCACCGTATCCAAGATAAACAATAACACCACAGCTTTAGCAACTGCAACTCAGTACCCGCTTCTCTTCCTCTGCTCGGTCAAACCCTCCATTAGAGGGTTATGACCCCCATTTAGACTTTGTTGGCAGTGTTTTTGGGGGTCCCGAGCAAATCAACAAATGATGAATGGTTCCCCACTCTCTCACACAGTTCAAGTGCTACTGACAGTTCAAGTGCTTCTCACAGTTCAAGTGCTTCTCACAGTTCAAGTGCTACCACTTAGTAGCTCACAAATGAATGGTTCCTACACAACTCCCTTACACACACACTCCCCCTACACACACACACTCCCTAGATACACATACGTATTGTTGGCTAAACCATGGCATGGGACATAACCAAGAAAATACAACACTATTTCTAAGACGACAACAGTTATTTCCTACTAGTTTTTCATTTTCTTTCCTTTTTAAAATGGACGTAACAAATCTTACTTGGAATGATAATTTAACAAATAGAAAAAATAATCTTTTGTTACCTAAAAATATAAGAGGAATTATAGTAGGAAAAAGCGGAAGTGGTAAAACGAATTTGTTTTTGAATCTACTTTTAAAAGACGGTTGGCTTGACTACAACCAGTTATTTGTTTTTGGAAAGTCTCTACTTCAAGCTGAGTACAAGATTGTAAAAACAGGTTTTGAACAGAATCTACCTAAGGATGTTTTATTTAAATTATTCAATAAAAAAGATTATTGTATAAAAAAGAATATTTCTCCTTGTCAATTTTTAGAAGAAATTGGAAAACAAGATAATGTTTGTCAAAGACAACGCGTCGCTAACGTAAATCCGATTAATTGCCAATTTTACAAAAATACCGATGATGTTTCAGATCCAAATGGGTTCAATTCAGAAGATAAGAATTTAATAATATTTGATGATATTTTACTGGAGAAACAAAACAAATGCGAAGACTATTATTGTAGAGGAAGGCATAACAATGTTGACTGTTTCTACCTAGCTCAAAATTATTTTAAATTACGAGACAAACAATAAGAGAAAACGCAAATTTTCTCTGTTTATTTAAACAAGATTTGAAAAATCTTCACTATATTTATAATGACCATGTAAGTAATGATATGACATTAGAAGGTTTTCAAAAACTCTGTAAAAAATGTTGGGAAAAACCTTACGGATTTCTGGTAATTGATAATTCTAGTGATATTGGTAAATATAGATATAAATTTGATACATTTTACATACCGTGATTTTTATTCTATTAAAATGGATCAGAGTTCTACCTCCGATATGTTAAGAGAAATTGCTAAAAACACAAGATCAAAATTTTCACAGCAAATTGTTGTTAGTAATAATAAAACCACTTTTACGACAATATTTATACCTCCTTTAGAATTAGACAGGGATAAACATGAAATCGCCTTAGTTAATTTAGAAACTTACTATTCTTTCCCCAATGTCAATGAGGAAAACAATATGATAGAGTTTTATGATGGTTCAACTTGGCAAAAAGTGTATATATACCAACAGGCGCTTATGAAATTAAAGCTTTAAACACTGCAATTCAAAACCTGATTGGTGACGCTATAAAAATCGAACCAAATAATCAAACTTTAAAATCTGTTATAACAATCAAACAAGATTATAAAGTAAGTTTTAAAGAAAACAATACCTTAGCTGATTTATTAGGATTTCATCATGAAATATATGAATCGGGAACTCATGAATCTGAAAACATTGTAAACATTCTTAGCGTTAATAGTATTCTAGTTCATTTGAATATTATAAACGGAAGTATAGTTAATGGTACACCCGTTCCGGTTATTTATTCTTTTTTCCCAAATATATCTCCGGGATATAAAATAGTTGAAAAACCTAAAAATCTTGTTTTTCTGCCAATAGCTATGAAAACGATAAATAACTTAGAGGTTAAAATTACAGATCAAAATGATAAACCTTTAAATTTAAGAGGAGAAACTGTCGTCATAAGATTTCATATTAGAGAAATTTGAAGGGCATTTCTTTAAAAGAAAACCATTTAAAATGGCACTATCCAATTTCGATATTTTAAAAGCTGTTAAGGAATTAAAAATTCCCAATTTTAGAGAGGTGTGTTTTTAAGAACTGAATTACCTGAAAAACCGAGAAGAAAAGGATGTGGAATACTGAACTTAGGTGATGGAACGAAAGGAGGAACTCATTGGGTCGCTTGGTATCGTGACGATTCTCCGAATCTAAGCCTTGGCTTTGCTGGTGTAACCAAGGTCAAAGACCGTGACAAAGTCATTAAATTTTATTTTGACAGTTATGGAATTCAACCTCCTTTAGAAATAATCAAATATCTTAGAGAGAAAAAAGGAGATATTCAATATTCTACTAATCAAGTACAAGATCCTAACACAGTAATTTGTGGGCATTTGTGTTTGTATGTTTTAAAAGAATTATCAGAAGGAAAACGTTTTCAAGAAATTATTAATAGTTTGTATTAAGAAAGCCTATATAAATTTTTTTCTTCAAAATGGTGGATAAGTTTGGTCTTATGCCCAGCGGAGACATTTCATCAACAACTATTATTCCATTTCATAGGTATGCAACCAATCTAGATGATTTAGAAAATGTAGAAGGTTTTAATGAAAATGGAAATAAAGATGCTATATATTGTTTCAAATTAAATGAAGAAGGTATGTATGTTAGAAATGAAATTGTAGATTCCCCACCTCCTAAATTTATAAGTGAAGTAAAAGATAAACCTGTGAATCTTATAAATGTTGATGGAAAACTTAAAGTTATACCAGCCAAACACGAATGGGATGTTGATATTCAATTAAGAAGTGATAAAGTATCAACTAAAGGAAATAACAAAATGTTACTAAAAGTTTACAACTCTGGTCGAATTATAGGAAGTTTGGTTCCACTTCCTAGATATAGAGAGACAACAGTTTTAAAACGCTATGATGAGGAATATTATCTTTCAAACGGTAAGGATGAACCACGCACCATTCTAACTTTTAATTGTGAATTTGAGGATGAAAAAAAGATTCTTGAAGAATTTCCGATAGGTTCAACTTTAATTATTGAAGGTAAAGTTTTAGAATCTTTTGATAACAAATTAGAAATTATGGATGGATTACAAATAAGTTATTCGGAAAATGATTCAAAAGATTTTCGAATAATTGTAAAAAGACAAAAAGATGATTACAAAATCCGAAATAATCTTAATGAATTGACAACCGAAAAAACAGATGGTGATGTTAGTTTTAAAAATATTCTCATTTACAAAGAGTTTATGATTCATCGTATAAGGTTTACACAATTACCAGTAACTTTAGATGAAATAAATTATTTGTAGAAAAATGGATGATGATGATATAGAAATTAACATTGATCAACTAGATCTTAGCTCTGATCAACTAGATCTCAGTTCTGATGATAATCTCAACTCTGATCGGCGAAGACGCAGCTTTGCTGGTGATCAACGAATTCGCAGAGATGTTATTAAATCTAAGAAAATTGTTCCACTTAATAGCCATGCAGTTAACTTAGAAGATTTAAAAAATGTTCAAGGTTTTTTATCTACAGGAGGACTAAATAGTTTATATTGTTTTCAATTAATGAATAATGGACTATATAAAAGAGCTGAATTTCCTAAAAAACCCGAATGGGATATTGATATTAAACCAGTTTTGAATAGCAATAATTCAATATTTTATAAATCAAATAGTTTAATGGACGTAATGCCTAAGGTTGGAAGTGTAGATTATGAAAGAATTAATGGAAAAGGTTATTTTGTTGTGGAAAAATCTGAAGATTCTGGTATGATTCTTTTTAAGTTTTCTAATTCTAAAGATCAAGATCTTTTTTTAAGTGATATGGAAAATATGGTTTTGATTTATGATGTTTTTAATAAAGAAAAAAAAGAAGAATATCTGAGAATTAAAAGAAAAAAACCTTTGCTTAGAATTGAACCCAACACAAACTGGCCTTATTTAACTTTTCCTAAAAGACATGCAATTAGTAGAATAAGATTTAGTGTTGCACCTGTTACAGATGCTCAAATTAGATACTATTAAAATGGAAGACATTTTGGAAATTAAAGAAGATTTTAAAGTAGATGAAAGTATTGAAAAATATGAATACCATGAATACAATCCAATTACCGGTACAAATTTAAACAGCGGAGGTGAAATTAGAATAAATATTGAATTGCAAGATATTTTTACTCATCCAAGTGAAAGCCATATAATAATTGAAGGTAGACTTACAAAAACAGATGGAACATTATATGCTGCTGATGATAAAATAACTTTATGTTATATTAAGTCAATGTTCAGTAGGACACTGACTAACTGCCCCTGCCCACAGAATTTGCTCCTTTATTTTGTACCGAAAAGGACGTATGAAAAACTCTCTTTGCCTCTATAACGGCGAGGAACGGAGCTGAACGGATGCTGTGGACGAGTATACAGAGGCAAATAGTGTTTTGTTTTTTCACACGTAATTTTCCCTAAAAATAGCTGTGCAGACCTCTGACTTGTGATTTGGGACTTGGCGCAAGCTCAGCAATTTTCCACCATGAAATTCCAGTATTCCAGGGAAATTTATCCCAGGCTCAGAACCTCTGATATAGCACAGTCAAGATTCAGTGTTGAGCTTTATAGTTTCATGTGTTGCCAGTTTCATGAAATCTTGGCAAATACTATGGAAAAACATTCTTGCAGGACCACATGGACGCTCGGATTACTTAGCTGCAGAATTTTAATTAGGAAGATGTCTAGAAGTTGAGTAAACATTTAACATTTCCGTGTCTATCGCAAGACATGAGTGCACTTAAGTATTGTCTCCATAGTCTGAAACATGTTTTTGTGTGTGGGATGAACACTCCTGTAAGCGCCACCTTCCAAGGTCGGTGGATATAGCTGTGTTTTGCTTTTTCCTCCTTCTTTTCTTTTTGTGGAAAACTGTCGGAATTTGGCCACAAACCAAGTGTAATTGTCTCTTATATAGATCTAGAGATGACGAGCGTTAGTTTTTAACGCAGAACTTCATTTTACTATTCGTATCTTAGGGCAAATACGTTTTTTACCAATGTGATAAAATTATGTGAAAGTATTCAATTCAATTGTTGAATTTAGAGCATAAATTGCAGAACTGCACAATCTTCTCAGCACTGCGAGAAACGTATTGGCCCCAACCCACCGACCTGAATGTCAAACTCTATGGTGCTCTGCCAGAACTGCAGAAAACCGTAGATTTTCTCAAAAGAACAAATCTGCAGATTTAGATTGGTGAACGAAAGAAGAAGAAGAAGAAGAAGAAAAAGAAGAAGAAGCTCTGAATACAAAACACAAATAAAGAACATGTATCCAAATAGACCGTGACAGGTGCCAAAATGGCCGTTATCGTGAAGGACGCGCCGTAACACCCAGACTCTAACTCAGACTTGATGTTTAGAACTGGAGATGACTAACATAAAATGGCAGGTTTGGCCAGCTCGAGGATAGAGCTTGGCCTGAAACTTCTCTGGAGGAGGTGGTTTTCCTCTGAATTTCTCCCACACTCTCTATCCCAAGAGTTTTTGTTGTTGTTTTTTTTTCTCCTTGACTCCGTAGAAAATGTTGGTCCAGGTCCAGATGGCCCCCGAAATACGACAAACATAAAAGATGATAATTGTTTTGATTTGTTAAATTAAAACGAACCCTGGAACAATATTATGTGTGGTGTTGCTGTGTCAACAGAGCCTGCGTTTTAAACGTGCCAGTAGGAACTTCACACCCAAAAGCATCACAGATTTCAAGATTTGAAGTACCGGTATGGCCGTCAAGGGCCGTCATCAGGACTGATAAGGCATTCGTCTTGTCTTTGAAAAAGTTCAAAATCCGGAACAAGAGTGTTTCCAAGTACATAGTGACCAGGTGGCCGAAACCAGGACATTTTGTTACTTTGTTACTTATTACTTTATCAAAATCATCAGAACATATTAAACCAGTAATCCAAAACCTTCATTGGTTGCCTGTTAGAGAGCGTATTCAGTTTAAGATTTTATGCATTGTGTTTAAATGTCTCAATCAAAGCTCACCAGAATATCTTTCAGAGCTCATTGAAAAACACATTCCAATCAAAAAATTGAGATCAGCAGAAGCAAATTTATTAGTAGTGCCCAGATCAAGAACAATCATGGGAGAAAGAGCTTTTTCGGTGTGTGCACCTAAAATGTGGAATGACTTGACTGATCATGTGAAACATTCAAACAGCTTGATCCAATTCGAAAGAAAACTTAAAACAGCGTTGTTTACAAAAGCGTATACGCAGGATATGTAACATTCTTGAGACAGTGATTATGTATAGGTTGATGAAAATGTGTGTTGTGTGACTGGGAGAACTGTCAGGCGCTTTAGAGCACTCTTCTGTGGAATCAGGCGCTATAATGATGACTTATTATTATTATTATTTTATTGATGTAGTTATGTTGGGCGCGACGTGCATCGGGCCATTTTGATGCATGGACCCAGCCAGTAACCCTACAGATATCCTACGTGTAGGACTGACGGCAAGTTTTGCAAGTAGGAATGATATCGTTCCTTACGCAGATCAAGTGGTGGTGGAAACATCAGGTCGACCTAGGTTTGATGTAGGGAAGTCCCACCCCTTACCTAATCCTACGAACTCTTCGTATCTACGTCGGATTGACGTAAGGATCCTGGCTGGAAAAACGTTTGGTTTCATTCATTTTTTTTTTTTATATTTCAGTTGTTGGATTATTAGAAAATTATGTTTCCAGTGAAATAATCAAATGGCCTATGCTGGGTAAATGGGGGGGGGGGGGAAGGGAGGGATAGGTCAATAGGTAAATTTGAGCGTAGGCACTTGATGGGTTTGCTCCACTGCGATCCAGTATAAATTAATTCTAAAGAGTGAAACAGACCCAGGCTGGTGTAGGCGCCTTCACATCCCACTGATACAATAGAAATTGCCGGGTTCATCCCGCTAGGCTGTAGTGTGGGCAACGCCTAGTTTTTAGGTCTCTATCAGGCTGTGTCCTGGGCATGACGTTAAACTGCATCCGTCGAGTGATCGCCCATGATGTTCAGTTGATGTGGAGGGTAGTGAAACCCTGCGAGATTTAAAAACAAGACTTGTCAAAGGGCGGATGATCCCAGGAGGGACAACGGCCATCCACAGATCCCCACTGCCTTGTGAGTCAGTCCTCGAACAAAGGCTAGAGGAGACACTGTAATAATGAGGCAGTAGGCAAGGGGAAACTACTGCCGTATTTTCCCAAGAAAAAATCATGGAAGAAAACTCGGAAAAGGCGTGAAAAAAACTCAGAATGTGTGGTAGTCTCCAAAACAACAACAACAACAACAAAACAATCAATCCGAAATGTAATCTGGTCAGCAAAGGAGAGCAAATCAAACAAGTTACAAAATTCAAATATCCAGGCTATTTGACAACATCAGATGGTAGGAACATAAGTGAAATAAGGAAAAGAATAATAATGGCCAAAGATTCATTCCAAACAATGAGACCAATATTAATGAACAGAAATATATCAACGACCACTAAAATCAGAGTCTTGAAAACAAATGTATGGCCAGTGCTTTTATACGGATGTGAATGGTGGACAATAAACAAAGAAATTGAGAGGAAACTAGAAGCTGCAGAGATGTGCTTTATTAGAAGAATATTGAGAATATCATGGATGGAGAAGAAATCAAATGAGTCAGTACTGAGAGACTCTAATCTGAAAAGATCATTAATTAAAACAATAAGACAGAGTCAACTGAAATTTTTGGGACACGTCCGTCGCCTCAGGATCCTCGAACATCTAGCAGTCACAGGGAAGTTCGAAGGCAGGAAAAGCAGGAGTAGACAGAGAAAAACTTTCACAGATAATCTTAATTCATGGACAACAAACAAACGTCACAATAACAACAACTTCTTGATGACAGATGCGAGTGGAGAGCCGTGATCGCCAATGTCTGTTCCAGTCAGGGCAACTGATGATGATGCCAGGAGGTTCGCTGCTCTGGGCATTCACTGGTCATGTCCACAGCATGTCTCCCTCTGTTGTTAGGTACAATGACGTATGAAAAACTCCCTTTGCCTCTATAACGATGAGGAGCGGAGCGGAACGGAACGGATGCTGTGGACAAGTATATAGAGGCAAAGATTATACTACTTTGCCGTACGTCATTGTCCGTAGAAATAGAGGAAGAGATGCTGTGGACAAGACCACTTTTACACATCACTGGTATAGGTAGAATGCGCATATCCGCCATATTTAGTGTCCGGACCCACGCATTACTATGACGACTGTGGCATTGATTTTGATTTATTAGCTGATTTGTACTGCAAGCACGAGAAACGCCACGAACCAACCGCCGGCGAGATAAAGTAGTAGGGGTGCCAAGCCGTCAAAGTTTTAATGGCCGGGAACCTTGCACAAAAATATATACTCCTGATTTTGCTATAAATGTTAGGAGAACTACACTGGGCTACTGAAAATGCCGGATATAATGAGATAAAGGGTGGCAACGCTAAGAAATTCGTCAAAAACACCCCCTACGTGACGTTACAGATTTGCGCACTTTTCAGACAAAATGACAGCAATAAAGTTGTACCAAGCCAAATATTAAAGAGATACTCATGCTTAATATATATCAAATTAAAATGAATTCAATTTCCTACCAAATGAACGTTATTCGTGCTGATTTGTGTTTATAACAAGAAATCTATTGGACAAAATCAAAACTATACCCCTTATATCGCTAAACATTGCGAGTTCAATATTTTAAAAAATCTTATAAAATATACCGCGTGGCCAAGGTTGAACTTTACTGCCTATTATCATAGACAACTATCCATAGAAGTTTTTGAAAAACATAAGGCAACAATTTGAAGATCAAATTATTGATAATAGCAGTTACAGCAATACGTCTATTTGGAGGATCCGCTCTGAACTGCTCCACATATTTAGAAATGTTAGTAATAGTACGTTAAATCTGTTGTTGATGCTGAGATAATTATGGGTACAATATTTACTAGCAAGAGTTAGTTGTTTCATTACTGCAGTTCAAGCCAGGTTCATTCATTTTGAATTATATCGGAATGTGCTGTGGAAACAATATGTCAGGGCTTGAGAAACAAGTTAAATAACAAACCCCTCTGTGCTGTCCTGTGCGATCTGCAGACAACCTCCAACAAACTATCAGTCTTAGCGTGGCCTAAGTATACCCTGTTTCGTAACTGGGTGTATATTGAAAGTTTCCTGCTGGTTTTGAATGAAAATTAAATTCCGGTTCTAGACCCGATTGATGCCACCTGTGAGAATTTGAAAGTTTTTCAATAAATGACGAACTCCAAGATAGCTGCCGCTGAAAAGGTCCGGTGTTTTTCACATTCCACAGTGGGTTTTTTGTTTTTTTTACAGTTGGAAATAATCGAGTTTGTAAAAACAAACAGAAGCATATAAAGATAGACATACACACATGGTGCCAATTGTTTAATCTTAATTCGAACAAAACCATTGTTGAATGGGTGAGGGGTGATGCAGATGCATTTAGTCTCCAAAGACGCCTACAAACTGATCACCACCGTATCAATAGATGTGTAATTGAGGTCATTAATGATAGTCTTTCATGTCATCACTGTTTCACCAATGTCCCATTACTTCAACCATAGTAACTTCAATGGGAGAATTCTCATTTTTAGGTGAGTCACATCCAATTCACCGATGAGGTAGGAAACTGGTTTTTAGTGGTCTTCAGCTCGTCTCAGCTGCCACACCCCTAACAGGATTGCTATAGAGGTTGTCCCCTTTCGTCTGCACAACTGAATACAGGACAGTACATTAGCTTGTGCTGCTGCTCGTTTTGCAATTGCAGCTAAACAGGTTAAGAGCCTTTTTGGTACTCTCAGCTGCATCAACACAGACCATGTCGTCACAATGCAGAGGGTTGAAGTTTGGAAATGAGCCACCGGCAACTTTCCACGGCAACACCTGATGCTGAACGTCCAGACATTGTGTCTGATTCTGTTCATAGATGGTGAAAAGCTGAAGAGCTTTATTGTGGCATACCTCTTGGCTGCAATTTTTGTGTTGAAAAGATGCATTTTCCTGAAGAATGTCCCCTGTTCCCGATGATGCAGCGAAGCTATGAAGTGAAGCAGAATTCTATGATTTCTTCCTCTGTTTAATACGTGCTCCCAACTCTTGGAAGACAGAGAACATTACATTTTTAACTCGGTAAGAACTGTAGTGTTTCCAGTGACAGCAAACGAGAAAACAGTGTCCCACCTAGTGAGGACATGGATTGAAAAGATGTTCAGCATGATGGCTTCGGGGATGCTGACAAACAATATTAACGGACATGACATTACTGATTGGCAATAATACTTTCGTAGAAGATACTATATTGACCAGACTTCTATGTATTTCAACGGCAGGGTGTTAGCGAGATATGGCAGTACGTCTGTGTCGTCTGAGTTGACTTTAAGGTTATGATGCCTATCACTGATTTCCTGAATCATGTGATATACCACAATAACACCAGCTTTCTCATGATTGATAGATGTGCGCTGAATTCCACCTCCCAGTTGTACTGGTTGTGGGGCTGGGCCTATGACAATGCGATGTGTATTAACTGAATGCTACAGAGACCTCTCCTGGGTGATAGTCATCCGTCTGGATTGTTCTTCCTACGTAGCAACGGTGAGAACAAAGGTCTGCTGGGGATGCGACGGCTCTTCGTAGTGTTAATAAAAAAAGACAATTGAGTCCTCCCTGGATGGGGTGGGGGAAGGGGGGGGGGTATGCAGCAGGAGTTTCTACTTAGTTTGAAACTCTGGTCGAAAACCACATATAGAATATGAGCATTCTCATCACGAAGGTCAAGTCCCTTCACTGCTGAAGTGATAAAGTCAGACACTTTGTTTGGGGAAACTTGTCGTGGCATGGGTCCACAGGCAACAAGGATGTCTACATCTGAAAACCTATGGTGAAATTTTCAGTAGAGATCTTACACAATTTGTTTCAACATTGGCTTGCTGGTAGATTGCATTCCTACCATTTGACCAAAGAGAGATGACGACAGTGAGTGAGTTGTAATGGGAACAAAGTCTCTGTTAGGTTACAAACGCGTGCACAGTTGAAGCCAGGTTCAATATTTAGCTCAAGATTGGAAGGTGTATCCCTGGCCCTACCGTGAATTGCACAGTAATGTGTTCTCACAACTTCAGATGACAACTCTCTTTTGCCCAATATTCTACACATTCTACGCAAAAATGTCATTATTTTTTTTTTGTTCTACCGATGAAGGAAAAGTACAAAATCTTTCAAATTTAAAAACGTAAGAAGATAAGCAATGCATTTGAAGAAATTTGTTTTCTCCTTCTTGTAAATTATTATGTCCCTTGCACTTATGCAGTTTCATATGTGGTTACGTAACTTTGCCACCGATTGGTTTATCAGTTTTCTGCTGAAGCCCTGGGAAACAGGGAGGTGGGGGGGCATTTAGGTCGTTTCAGGGAAAAGATCTGACCAAATGCTATGCCACACACCAATTTGCGATGCACAGCTGCATGTCTACTGGAAAGAAACCTCTTAACGAGGGCAGGATGAAGCCCTGTACGAAAGGCAGGTAATACAGTCTGCAGTGTACGCAGCTGTTGTGATCTTCTGCGAAAAAATATGGCAGCAATCAAATGAAAAGGTCAGTCATCTCCCCTTTCTCCCACCTCCCCCTTTTCTGCCAGTACAAAAACAGACATGATGGACAGTCACTGCGAAACCGTTTGTCCACGATTGCGTCGTTCGTTCACTTCACAGTTTCCTGTTCACGCATGTCTAGGGTCCACCATTTTGCGAATTTAGTGAATTTGGTGGTGAATGCTGATCTCAAGAGGTCTTTGACGAATTGATCTCAGTGCCTAGCTCGCCGCAGGCTGGTCAGTTAGTTTACCGCACTCCTGTCAGCTGGAATTGTACCTGATTCAATATTTCCCAAGATCGAACAGTATCTGGTGCAGGATCATCGGCATCGATATTGTGACGTCACCAGATAAAACATCAAAGGATCGCTAGTGTTGCAGTACCGTGGGTACCTAGACTCGGTGCTTACGAAGGCATTGTTACTGATGATAGCGAAATATTTTGGCCTGTCATAAAAAAAAAATTCGACTGGCATCATTTGGCATCAAACTGAATGGAGATCAGTAACTATGTCAACCTAATTCAGCAATAAAATTTTCCATACGTCCAATCACTAGGCTCAGATATCTTTACATAGAAGCCACACTCGAACTATATTCCGTCAATTTGAGAACAATTTGTTGTTAAGAGGTAACAATAGCACAGAGAGTATCCAAAAGGAAAATATTTGCTAACAGATTGGTAAAACTAGAGACATTTATTACAGTGGTATTGGTTGTTCTTAGTACTCAGAATGGCGGAGCAGGAGAAATAAGTGCTATAATTCTTAGTTAATTTTTAGGACGTTTGGAAATTCTAAATTTATATTTTGGGGGGGTGGGGGGGGGGATTAATGTTTCAATTAGCAAATTAAAAAATGTTTGTAGCATCTTTCTAAGACATCTGTGGTAAAAACATTTAGATAGTACCATATTAGTCACTATAAACATGGATCACAAATGATTTATTCGAAATTTTCAGATTTTTTATGTGTACAGAGTTCTTGACCCATGATATGCCGAATAATGAACGAATAATATATTTGAAGCTTTCAATTCCTGGCCTGTCTATCTGAGAGTAAGTGTGTAAAGTATCAAAGCTTTTGGTAGAAAACTGAGAAAGTAGTGAATAATTTCTTACGCCATCCCCGTTAAAATTGAACTATATTATCTAAATAGAATTGGGGACAAAATCGCGTCTACATACGTAATGCCATCCTTTAGCCAAATATATCCGGCAGTTTCTTACTCCCAGGGGATCACTTTAAATGAAAATACAACAAACAAGAGTATATATTTTAGTGCAAGGTTCAACGCTCATTTGAAGAGATAGAGCAAGTTGGCCCCCCTACTAAAGGTAGTTCACTACAGAAAACAACGGCAAGTGTGTACATATTCAGTGGGAGATGTTCGGTCAATTCTTTCACTTCCTTTCCCTTGTTTACACGGATGGTAAGGAATCTGACCAGCCTGGGTCCATCCTTTCCACCCCTGTCATAACAGTCAACTACAATGCAACCAGCAGGCATTTTAACCGCTCAGACATATCTCGAAGTTATACTCATCAGCTGATCCACCAGCCATCTTTAGTGTAGGAAGATCAAAACAAAAAACACTCTGTGACGTCATGCGCATTCTGCCTATTGTTTATATTTTTTTGTTACTGTGTTGTGTGTTTTTGTGGTAGCATTTTTTTTTTTAAAGAATTTTGCCCGGGCAGCGGCCTTGTTCGGCCTGCTTTTCTCGATTTCAAGTGTTAAGGTATCTTTAATGTGCCCAACGTGCACAGAGGCCCTCTGAGTTTTTCGTCCTTATCCGAGAAGTCTAGGTGCTCGATCCTGCCTACCATAAGATCGGGGACAGGATTTTCCCCATCCCCCCCCTCACCCCCTGCCTGCTTGAACCGGCCGGAAATGGAAACCCGGTATGTTGGGCATGAGATGCGAACATCTCGCCTCTAGACTAACGTTTTCCCTCTAACAGGCGACGCCTAGTGTGTGAGTGAAGCAAAATTTGTGGACGGCGAGCCACCACTCTGGCGCCTACACCAGGCTCGGTGTGTTTCAGTCCTGACAGTTATTTTGCATGACGTAACAGATAAGGAATGAGTCAAGAGTTGGCCGGACATGAAACTGTGTCAATATGTTGTCACAAAGTGGCGGGTAGTGGGAGGTCATGTACTTCCAGAAGGGTCTAGGACACCGTCAAGTGGACAGCACTCTGTGACCGCGTCTACCATACCACCTTTATTACTGCCCCTTAGCATCCGTCCTATCTGAGAGAGGCTAAGAATTACAACTTGATTTAATAACTTTTATATTCATTAATAAAACCTTTTCAGATCCATACAAAACACAGACTAATGAAATTAACCAGACTGGAAACACAAGCTTCGGGCTGTGTCGTTTTTTACGGAAGTTAATGAGATGCGGCCGCATAACCAACGTGGCCGCCGCTCGGGAAATTCCGATTCTAGTTCTATCTGCAGAAGAAATTTCTTTTTATTTGTCAAGATTGGCTGTACATGTATTAATAATGCATTAACTTGCCTATCCTTTCATTTTATTGTCTACAGCTGCCTTTTTTTTTTATTGTTATAAATGATGACCGTATGGATTTTTAGCGGCCGCTGCATTGTAGCTATGCTGAAGCGTCGGTCGCAACCGTAAACCTAATGTGGCGGATGGTTCATGACCTTTCGCTGTTTTGTGACGTCACACAATGGGATCATCCAGTTTGGTTAATTTATTAGTCTGTGGTGCAAAACAACTTACTGAGCAGTTTACCAATGCGATAAAATTATCTGAAATTGGTTAATTCTATTGTTAAATTAAGGAGCTCTGAATAGGGAGCATAAATAAAGAACATGTGCCCAAATAGACTGTGACAGGCGCAAAGTGGCCGTGTTCCTTTTCACAGTATTACTCATCTCCCCCCCCCTCTCTCATTTTCTCTCTCTCACTCTGTCTCTCTCTCAGTGTCTTCTCACTCTCTCTATCTCTCCCCCCCCCCCCACCCTTCCCTCTCTCTCTCACTGTCTGTCTATCTGTCTCTCTCTGTCCATTCACATTAATGTTATTCTCCTTCATTCCGATACAACCTCACCTTTTCCTATTTTCTGTGTCTTCGCTACCTTTCCCTCTTCACACGTCTACTGTAGTCTCTACTCCACCCCCTCTCTACACCAGCAAGTTTCCCGCCTTTACGTTCAGCTTCCAAAAGATTGCAGCCTGCAGAGAACATCCACGCTCGTGCCTGGGTGTGGCCCTACCACAGAATAGAGATACTACCACAGAACAGAGATACTATCACTGAATAGATATATTACCACAGAACAAAGATACTACCACAGAACAGAGATACTACCACATAATAGAGATACTACCACAGAACAGAGATACTACCACGGAATAGAGATGATACCACAGAATGGAGATACTACCACGGAATAGAGATAATACCACAGAATAGAGATACTACTAGGGACTAGAGATAATACCACAGAATAGAGATACTACCACAGAACAGAGATACTACCACAGAACAGAGATAATACCACAGAATAGAGATACTACCACAGAACAGAGATACTACCACAGAACAGAGATACTACCACAGAATAGAGATACTACCACAGAATAGAGATACTGCCACAGAATAGAGATACTACCACAGAATAGAGATACTACCACAGAATAGAGATACTACCACGGAATAGAGATACTACCACGGAATAGAGATAATACCACGGAATAGAGATAATACCACGGAATAGAGATACTACCACGGAATAGAGATACTACCACGGAATAGAGATACTACCACAGAATAGAGATACTACCACGGAATAGAGAAAATACCACAGAATGGAGATACTACCACGGAACAGAGATAATACCACAGAATAGAGATACTACCACAGAGAGAGATTTCTGCGATTTGTGGCGTCTTGTGAGAACTTGGCATTTATGGCAGTCTTTCTTTTTTTTTTCTTGTTTTGGGAGGACTGCCATAGTATGTAACGTATGTTTGGATATTTGTCTGGACAATGAAACCTTTCTAGACAAACAAATGTAAATTTAATAAGGAAACGGGCAAATTCGGGACAGTTTTTTATAACAGCAGTTTAAATTCAGAAACAAAAAATGTTTCTAATGAATATCACCTATGTAAAATTCACACCCAGGTGCAGTTTAAAAAAAAAATGTAAACGGAATGTAAGACGATTTTCTAGACTTACGCCAATTTATGCACCGTGTACTGCAAATTAAAATAATAACAGCGATAAAAATGATAAATTATTTAATTGTGCTAAATTAAACAGAATCAGTTTGCCTGGTATTTGAAATCAAAATTTGGAAAATGCTGTGCATCTTTCAAGAGACCATGCTATTTTACTGCTTCAAGATTATGCAGTAACGTCCATAAGATTTACTACCAAATTACGGTGGTAGATCTACAATATTATGCTGGTTTATTGTTTGGTATGATTTTAATATCATAGAAGCGAAATATTCAAGTACAATTGAGGTCTTTTGTTGTCGCATAATGCTGGCATGAGCGGAAAAAACCGACGGCATGCGCCCTGGAAGCTCTATTGTTTCTCGGGGGCCTCAGCCGAAGGCAGTTCGCTTCATAATTAACGGACAATTTTTATTTATTTATTTATTTATTATTATTTATTATTATTATTATTATTATTATTTTATACAGCGCATATCCATTTGTAAAATGCGCTTTACAGAAACAACATGTCAACCACAGAGCAGAATGGAGCGCCTGCGAAGCGCTCAACACACTACACTGCTTCTTTCTCTCTCCCTGTCTCGCTCACTCTCTCTCTCTCTCTATCTCAGAGCAAATTGTGACGCAGCCTGTTAGGCGCAGTTCACAACTCACAAACAGTATTAATTTCAATTTTGCCCGGGCAGCGGCCTGTTCGGCCGGCTCTTTACGATTTCCAACTGTCAAGGTATCTTTAACGTGCACAACGTGCACACGGGCCCTCCGAATTTTTTCGCCCTTATCCGAGAAGACTAGGTACTCGATCCTACCCCCCAATATGATCAGGGACTTGAAAATATGAGAAAAATCCCAATTTCCAATAAGCCTGCAGTGCCCGGGTTTATCCGCTGTCATACGATACAATGGCATAGCCTAAACCAATAGAATAGCCAAACCAATAGAAAAGCCAAACCAATAGAATAGCCAAACCAATAGAATAGCCAAACCAATAGAAAAGCTAAACCAATAGAAAAGCTAAACCAATAGAAAAGCTAAACCAATAGAATAGCTAAACCAATAGAAAAGCTAAACCAATAGAAAAGCTAAACCAATAGAAAAGCTAAACCAATAGAAAAGCTAAACCAATAGAAAAGCTAAACCAGTAGGGAATGAGCTGTAGCGTACCATCGCTGAACGGGCCTGCATGGACGACGTAAATGTCCATCATTGTTCATGGGCGTGGCCAAAATACCGCCAACAACTTCAAACGACGTAATCGCCCCCACCGTGCTTGATCTTTTCGAACCTCTCTCCACTGTCCGATTAAACAACAAAGATATCGGCCCGAGGATAAAGTGCCGGTGGCGAATAAAGCTTCAGTATCACGGGGAGGAAAGTCTGGGGTGGGGGGGGGGGGGTGTAATAGAAATTATCGATTTACCTTTTCTATTACAATATGTTCTTTTTGTATGATTTACAATGACTATGAATATTTCTTCACACTCGACATTCATTTCATAATCACTGTCTATAAAGGGGAGCATTATTTCAAATGAACATCGGTCATTTCAATTTACATGGATGGTAAAGAGCATTAACTATGGAAAAGTGGGAAATCATTTCAGATGAACATCAAATAATGTCAAGATGAACGATTTTCGTACGACCATCGCTGTCAGTAACATGAGAAATCTTTCAAATGAACACGAAAGATCTCGGTATGTACGGAATTCACACTACTGACGCCATGAAGACTGGGGAAATAACTTCAAATGAACATCGGACATCTGGACTTACCCGTTGTTCACATGACACAGATTCTCTGAATACAGGGAATGATTTCAGGTGAAGATCGTGTATCTGCGACATACCTTTTTCTTTTGCGTTTTTCTCAGTAACTAAAACCGAGGGGTCGGCAAAAACTGTAGATCAGTAGTAGAAATGGACGGCGCTCCCTTTGATGTATCACTGCATGCACTGAATCCTTTACTCCACCGTCGGCCGGAGTAACGCGCTTTCAAAACCTTTAAACGGCCACATCTCGAAACCGCGTGGAAGCGACATATAGTTACGAAGTTCATTCTACAGATATGATTTTATCATTGTCTAGATGTCAACTTTCCATTATTCATCAACCCAGTAGCCGACCTTTCAATATGCCATTTCGTCGAGCCTCAGAGATCCTATGGGATAGAAAGCATTAAAGGTTTATCAAATCACCAGCTCACGTTCTCAAATAATCAATAACACGATCGGCATAAAAAGTGAGTTCTTTGAGAGCTAAAATATTACCTTCAACTGGCAGTTCCAGTGATTTGAGGTCTTTATTTTAGGATGTTCGCTGCCCTTGGCATTTACACCTCACTTTACTTGTTTTATTATTTCTTGTTCTGGCGGGGGGGGGGGGGGGGGGGGAGATGATATGGATAAATTTTAATCTATTAATTTCAATTTTGCCCGGGCAGCGGCCTTTCGGCCTGGGGAAAGTTCCAGTTGGCAACATCTCTTACTGTTATAGCCATACCTAACTTTACCGGGATTTCATTCCGTTCTGATCCTATGACTACTCTTACCATAGTTCCAGTTTACTTTCTAGGCACTTTACAAAACGAACCTCAACCACTGAACTGTTTGGGCTGCGTGTGCAACCTCTAGACTACAACCACGATACAGCTGTTATTAGTGTGTGATTTCTCTAGTTGAGTTTTACGTCATCATTTCAGAATATATCATTAGCAAATCTGGCACAAATGCCATGTTGAACTCTGCAGTTTCCAGAAAGAGATCAAACCATTAGTGTAGGCTTTCTGCTAGCACTGTGGGGTCAGTTGAACTGCTGCTACAACTAGCACAGTCATGTGATATTGTGTCCACCATTTACTGCCATGTAACACACAAGGCTGTACCCTTACGTCCACAGCACCAGATGTGTTGAAGGAGCCATGGCTTTCTCTACACCAGTCAGACAACGCACCGGCTTTTGGCTGCTTGTAGTTTTACACTGTGTACTAGGCGGACTGAGCCAGCGGATCAGACCTTTCCCACTAGAACCTGAGGAATGCCAGCAACAAGACATTGACCTCTTGCTTATCGCAGATGCCAGGGGAAACCTCTCAGTTGCTTCTCAAGAACTGCCAACACAAATATTATTTTTTCAAAAACTTGTGGATCTGTTTCTCGCCGACCCAGGAGAGCCAGTGAGCAGATTACAAGTGGCTGTAGCCGTCAATACCGACTCGGTCCCGCTAATGCAAATTTCCTTTGGAGAGTACCGTGACTGGTGGGAATTTCACAGTCTCTTGTCGAATTTGACGATTTCTGACGATATCTCTGGCGATCCTGGAAGTAAAAGTAATGATATTGTTGAGTTTGTACTGCAGTCATTTGATTCTTTACCCAAGAACAGAAAAAATGCTACAGACCGTGTGATAATTGTGCTGGCTGGTGATATTTCCACTGACCTCGTGCGTGACATCGGACAATTCCATCAACACTGGGGTGTCGGTATCTTTGTGGCCATGGTCGGGTCTGGGACAGCTGTGGAGAAGAGAAATGTTGCAGCAATCAGACATAAGGTTATGGTTACATCTTTCGAAGATCTTCTGGAGAACCCATATGTTCCCATGGCTATTTGCAAACGGTGTCGTGGTCAAGATTTTCACGAGCAACTGTTATTAAGTGATGGGTTTGAAGGCCGGTCCGGCTACAGCTGTTATGAACTGTATCGTTTAGAGACAAAAGTGACTTGGTCCAAAGCTTCACAATGGTGTCTGAACAGGAAAACTGAGCTGGCTGCATTTGAAACGATCAGTAAACATGAGTTTGTACATAAGTTCTTAAAACGCTGGAAGTCAGATGTTCCTGTCGATTCAGGCGAGTTTGTATACATTGGCCTAAATCTAAATACAGATTCACTGGGTCAAGGTTTTCGATGGATGAATAGACGGCCTGTCTTCGAAAATCAAATTTTCCTTCAAAGTGGACATGGGTGGAATGGGGAATGCGGTGCCATACAGAAGCTTTTCCAGGCCACCCATTGGCCTGACCTCCTCAAAGTAGGTTGTGTTGTTGCCTTGACTGATATGGTTTTGTGTGAACTGTCTCTTGATTATCCTTTGGGCGAAAGAGGTGAGAGTTTCAGACCAGCTCCAAACAGATTCCGCAGTTTCACGTCCGCTCTTTCCCGTGGCGATTTTGTGGAAATTGATGGGAAAATTGTGTCAGTGCCAGCCGCCGTACGAGACAGCTCACATTTGGAAATGCTGCAAAAGGCAGGACGGAACATGCCCGTGTTCACTTGTGATGGAGGAAATCAGGTCCAGCAACTTGCCTACACCAATGTGTGTGATTACGTTCTGGACTGTGAGAACGGCCAAGATGAGCAGATATGTCAATACAGAGTGTGTGATCCTCAGCGGGAACTTACATGCCCCACTGGCCAGTGTATACCCCTAGAGGCACCCTGTGATCTATACAAAGATTGTCCAGATGGCAGTGACGAAGATAACTGTCAGGAATGCCTATGACACCGCTGTTGTGACGGGACTTGTATTCCTTCATACTGGTTTAATGACGGCACAGTTGACTGTGACGCATGCAGAATTGGGTATGAATTCAATAATTCATTCACACATGACGAATCTCTGCACTCTAATCCTGCGACAAGACCCAAAGACGACTGTATTTTCTATTGTAACAGAACACAGTGTGTTTCATGGTCACAACTGAATGATGGTGTAGTTGACTGTAGAGGTCCAGAGGGACATTTGGATGAAATCATAGGAAAACTTCAACCTGCCAGCTGTACATTTAGTACTGCTTACAAGTGCGTGTACATCAAAGATAGATATGATCATATTTTCGGATGCACACTTGCTCTTCATTTAATTTTTTGCCATAAATTTGAATGTCCTGAAGGCTATGTCAAATGTCCTGACTCATACTGTATACCTCTTCATTATCTTCAAGACGGCAATCCCGATTGTCAGTTGGGCGAGGACGAGATGTACATTGAGCATCACAACTGTTCTGGCAACTTTGCCTGTTGGAATAGTTCTGTATGTCTCCATCCTGACTTAGTTTGTGACGGCCGTAATGACTGTCCATCGAGTGATGACGAGCTGTCTTGTGACGTCACCTGCATGCCAGGTTTCTTCTGTTCTGGAGGATCTGTCACTGTGTCTGAGTTTAACACTTCCCAACCTCTTCAAAGTTTGGCCTTCATTGATCCAGAAACACGTTACCTTGATCTTTCCGGAGTTGACCTTTCTTCAGAATTTTCTCACCAAGAACGCGGTAATTTCCTTCACTTGGTACACTTGCGCCTCTCACACTGCAGTTTGAAGGATGCACTAGGTCACTTTGCCCAAAATACCGACGGCCTGGCTACCGTTCACTGGATGGAGTTGAGCTACAATCTTATCACAGAAGTCACAAAAGACAGCATGTTTATTCACATGACAAATCTAAACTATCTAAATATGTCTCACAACAAACACTTGTCCATAATTCATCAAGGCGGTCTGCACCCTGTCTCCCAATCTTCGTACATTCGAAGTCTGGATCTCTCCCATACCAGCATCACCTGCTTAAGTGGATACTTTTTCCATGGCTTCAGCAGTTTACAGTATCTGAACCTGAGTCAAACATCCATAAACACTTTAAATGATATTTCCTTCCCAGAACACTTTGTTCTTCTCGAACTGGATATGCGAGAGACCAGCATTGAAACATTCCAACCTGGTGCCCTCGAGAAACTTCAAATCCGAGACAGTCTGTACTCGGACAAGTTCCAGGTATGCTGTCCACAGGTGAGAGGATCACAGGTTCCAGAACATACCTGCCATGCCACAGATGACGTCATCTCTTCCTGCAGCCACTTGGTGAGGAGACAACGCATGCGAGGTCTTATGTGGTTGATGGCAGTTGTTTCCTTTGTCGGCAATGTCACGCTGCTTATCTACAGATGTACGACCGTTGAAATCTTCACGAGAGAAACTGACAAGATATTGAGGTCCAATTTGTGTATATCCAATATGTTTATGGGCGTGTACATGTTCATTATTTTGGGTGCTGATGTCTACTACACAGACACATATGTACTAAAGGAATACTGGTGGAGACACAGCGAGTTATGCCAAACTGCAGGCGTTCTGGCTAATGTCTCCAGTGAGACCTCGCTCTTGTTCATTTTTCTGATGACCGTTCATAAATACAGAAACGAAAGGCTTTCTTCGAACGACAGGAAAGATTCCAAAGTGTTATTAGTTATGATATGTTGTATAGTGGTCTGGATCATTTGCTTCCTGCTCGCTGTCCTGCCCGTCCTACCGGCCTTTAAACATTGGACTGTCTACACTTCCAGTGGAATGTGCTTGCAGTTGCCATTCACTACACAGCGATCGCCTGGAAGTATTTACTCTCAGGCTGTTTTTACAGTTTTCAATTTGGTGATTACCTTGAGCATAGCTGCCGGTCAGTATCTAATCTACAGAGCCAACTCTACCGTAAGAAAGGAAACACCGGCCGAGGGGCCCGGTGGACAAGAAAATATTAGTGTTGCTAGGCAACTGTCCTGGATGGCAATAACCAACGTTCTGGGTTGGCTGTCCATAGGAATCATGGGATGCCTGTCACTGAGTGGACGAGAGATCAGCTCTGATGTCATCGCCTGGACTACTGTTATCCTGGTACCCATTCATTCTGTGCTCAATCCCATCATTCAGCTCCTACCCATCATCCGGGACAAATGGGAGGCATTTAAACAAGGGAGGTCTTCCTGACCTTCTCGTTTTACCGTCCCCATTTCTTCAACTTGTCTGGGTCTACATCGCTTTGACTTTTATAGTCATTTCTTTGATTGAAGAGGAATATCACAATTGCACATCCCAAACTGAATCAGACATGCCCGAGATGAGTTATCGTACGTGTTGTGTCAGACAAACCGAGACTTGTCGTGTATTCAAGAGGACGGGGATTAGGAAGTTCATGACAGTTGGTCATTCCATCGGAGCAACAGAAACATTTGATCCAGAAGGAGAATTATTGTGAGTTCCAGCCATGATTTTGTGTCCAAGACATCCAAGCACGATCGACCTGACTCCTTCACGTCCGTCCCAGAGAATCTTTTCCCGTTCTTGGATGTACTAATGTATGGAAAGTTAAGTTAAAAGTGTTTGGTGCAGGGATGAAGAAAAATCAAAAGAAAAGCCAAAGAACAACTTGGAGAAACAAAGATGGTCTACACTGCTGTATAAATGTCAGTCTCAAGAAAATGTTGCAAAATTACAAATAAAGAAAACTAAAGTGTTTGCGTTTGTTTTCTCCACACAGAACAAATAAGTACCGTAAATTCATCAAGTTAGATCTAAGGTAGACATAAATATAATGAATTGATTTGATTTCAGTTCTTCAAGTTCCCTTGTAACATTACATTTGGACTGAAGTGGTTTTGGATCTCCGGTGCAAATACTACAGTACAGGAGTACCCGCTGTGGGAATGTAATGTTACAAAAGTACCCGCTGTGGGAATGTAATGTTACAGAATTATCCACGGACCAAATTTCAATTAACAGTGGACTCGCATCAGTGGATTTGGAGACATCGCCAACCCCCCCCCCCCCCAACCGCCACAAAAAACAAACAATTAGACAAACAAAGTAACTAACAAAACAAACAACTATAAAACAAACAAACAAACAAACAAACAAATAAACAATAAAAGAACAAAACACAATGTATTAAAACTTTGTACATTTATTGTAACTAAAAAAATAATTTGTAAATTTCACGAAGTTTCCAAGCTGCTCCATCTTTTTTTTCTTTTTGTCCCATGCTCGTTCCTATTCTAGAAGCTTCATTGTTAGTACTCACCTAGTATTGTGCGAAGCCTTACAATACAATATGATATAATAATAGCATGTAGTGTAACATGATGTAAGTTAGCAGAAGATGATTAGTTAGTTCCTTATGCTTTGAGGTCCCAAGTATAAATGTCTTTCCAAAATGTGTCTGTGATATTCCGTGTGTGTAAAAGGCGGGGATCCCCGAGATGTCCGCTCTCAGACCCGCCGCGTGACGAAGCCACCCGCTTCTTGGAGTGGCGTCAACCTCGCGGCAGGGAGGGCGGGGCTAGACCCTCTTTACCTCCAGCTTTCCTCCCGAGGATCCTCCGTTGCCAAATTTTAAATACTGAGTAACAAACTCAAAGGCTTTGGCTTTCATGACTTTTGTAATTATATATAGTTTCTGTAGGAAGATGTGTTATTGGTACATGTATTGTTAAAATATTACATCAAGACAGAGATAGGGTGCAATTGTTAGTTACTAACGAGACACGTGATCTTTTTCCCAAATAGCGTCTAATGAACAATCTACTCTATCTCTATCTTATCTCAGATATAACCTAATAAATAAGCCTAGAAAACAATGACATATATAATATAATAGATACACACATAACTGCCAGTCTTCACTAATGACATTACTGATTTCTCATTACATGTGTTTGCTGCGATTGCTGCTTTATATAGGGGTAATTCTATTAGGGTGGGGTATCTAGAGATTTCTAAGATAAATCTATTTTTCTCAGTGAGATTTCTCTGATGAATATGTCAATAAGTTTTGATTTTTTACCATACTTGAATTTGGAAACAGAGGGCTTGCCTATTTATACTATCGTATTTATAATTGATAGTAATTCTTTATGACAGTGTTTGTTTTTCTCTGTTAGTCCCAGCATAACTGTAGCGTCCCACTAGTAGGACGATCGATATTTTCTCACCCCCCCCCCCCGCTTGGCGAGTCTCTCTCGGCGACCTTCCTCCCCCCTCTCGCCAGCAAGGCCGGTATTTCCCTTTGATGTCGCTGTGTGGCTTGTTTGTTTCACTGTAGAAAATCTAGAGAGTCTGGAAGATACTGCAGTGTCCGAGATTACGCTAGGTCGACCTTGAGTGATGTAATTCTGTGACGTGTCTGTGTACGATTGGGTGGCTTGTATGTGTCCCGAACGCTCTAGGTCTGTCTCGTGCTTATGGGGCGTTTAACGCGCTTCCTGAACGTTCCTGGACAGAATATATATAAGGAGGGCCAGGCGAGTAGGAGTGGTGCAAATCGTAGGGTGAAAGTCGTTGGTGTAAATCGTAGATGTGCAAATCTACAGTGAAACAAACAAGCCACACAGCGACATCAAAGGGAAATACCGGCCTTGCTGGCGAGAGGGGGGAGGAAGGTCGCCGAGTGAGACTCGCCAAGCGGGGGGGGGGGGGGTGAGAAAATATCGATCGTCCTACTTGTGGGACGCTACAGTTATGCTGGGACTAACAGAGAAAAACAAACACTGTCATAAAGAATTACTATCAATTATAAATACGATAGTATAAATAGGCAAGTTAGAAGTGTGTCTTCCCGGCTAGCTAGGTGTAAGTAACCTGTGGATATCAGCTCTTGTTTACAGTTATTAAACGTTAGTATTAATTGTTCATCGGATCCTGTTATTTATTTTTACAACAGTTCGAGACAGTTTCGTTTTTAAGGGGCAGACGATCAGTTCATCTGACTCTCCCCATCATAACGTGCTGAAATTTGCTTCAACTGTTACAATAACCATTTCTTCACTCAGAGATATATGTGTATTATAATGTATATTTACTCTGTTCTCAATGTCCTGCCACATTCTTTGTACAATTGTGCAGGTGAAAAAGAAATGTTCTAAGAAGTCGGTGGTTCCACATTCTTCACAGTTTTTTTTGTATCTTTGATGCCCATTTTATTTAATAGGATATTTGTTGGATAAATATTATGCAGGATTTTCCACTGCAAAGCCTTAAGTCTTGTTTCCTTTGTGCTATTATGGCAGATTTCCCAATTTTGTTCTGTCACTTGTATATTCCATATTTGTTTTGCCAGATGTTTTGAGTGGAAATTTTCTCCTCTATGCAGTAATTCACAAAATGTTTTTCTTGAAATGTGTTCTATCTCGGATCCTCTAAATTTTATTATTTTCATCTGTTGCAGATTTATGTTTACTCCAACATTAAGTCCTCGACTCTTTAGAACATTTGTAATAATATTATAGTCTAGGTAGCATCTTGGGTTGGTTCCATATAACTCCTGAAATGCTTCAGAAAGGCTCATTAAGTTATTTCCCCTGAACATCTTTAACTCTTAAAATGCCTTTCCAGTGAACTTTTCAAACAATAGATGTTTGCTTTTGTACGTGAAACTTTTATTGTTAAACAGGGGTTCGTTCCAACTTTGATTTTCTCCCCTTTCATTTACCTAAAGAGATATCCACGTCGACAACACTCTACGCCAGAAGGAACTATCAATTAGGTCTATTCCGGTGAACAGCTTCAATGACACTCATCCTTCAAAGGCATATTTCCCACCAAGGGGTTGCAGAAAGTGTAACGGAATCTCTTTCCATTCTTGATGTTCTGCAGATAGTAGCTTTTTTGCCCAATTCAGTATCATGGAATTCTGGATATTGGTGATGCAAATCATATTTAATCCTCCATTGCTATACTTATTGCATAACACCTTGCGTTTGACCTTTTCAAATGCTCTTTTATTTGTACAACGTTTTTTCCAAAGAAACCTGTAAAATATTTGTGTAATTTTTTGAAGAGCTGCCACTGGGAGGGTTATGCTTTGCGTGATATGAACAAAATAATTGGCTAATTCCGAATGTTTTAACAATAATATTATGTATGTTCCCAATTATTGAAAGATCTCGTTGTGACCATTTTCCAAATAGTTCTTGAACTTAGTGAATTCTTGGTGCCCAATTTTCCTCTATTTCGTCTGCTGACTTTTTGGCATTAAAATATATGTCTAGAATTTTTAGATTACCGTTACCTACTACTTCTATTCCACATTGATTCACATCTTCTCTTTCACCAGTACCGGGGATCCGAATTTTAGATTTTGTCTTGTTTAGTTTCAGTCCAGAGAAGATTGAGAATTCTTTAATCCTAGATAATACTTCTCTATAGTCAATCCAGTCCCTTAGAAACATTGTAGTGTCATCCGCGTATTGCTTTATTTTGAAACTATGGGATGCGTTTGGGATACTGATTCCTTTGATGTTTTCATCTTGTTTTATTTTCAACGCCAAAATTTCTGCTGCTAAAATGAAGATGAATGGCGACAGCGGACATCTTTGCCTTACTCCTCTATCCATATGGAAGACTTACGAGATGTATCCTGCATTCTTGACACATGCTATTCCATTGGTCAGTAAAACCTGAATCCATTTGATAAAGTTGGTGCCAAATCCATACTTTGACAAAGCTCTTAGAATGAACTGTACATTTATGGCATAGAATGTATTTTCGTAGTCGATACTAAAAACGATGCCCTGTGAATTTCTTTGTCTTTCCAAATTAATAACATCGTCGATTTCTCTAATTATGCTGGATACATTTTTTCCTTTAATAAATCCTACCTGTTCATGCCCGATAATCTCATCTAGGATTATCTTAATCTTATAGCTAAAGCTTTCGTTAAAATTTTATAATTGGTATTAGTTAAGGAGATCGGGCGCCAATTCGATAGATTATCTTTGCTTAAATCTTTACCTTTGTGTAAAAGAGTTATCAGTCCAGTACGTAACGACCAAGGTAAGAATCCTTT
This sequence comes from Onchidella celtica, assembly GCA_963931925.1. Lineage (NCBI taxonomy): Eukaryota > Metazoa > Mollusca > Gastropoda > Systellommatophora > Onchidiidae > Onchidella > Onchidella celtica. Next base: position 33,298,019 of record OZ007577.1, read on the forward strand.
TTCAAGACTGAAATTAAAACACTCCACACCTGGAGACTTAATTTGATTCCAGAATACTTTGTAAAATTCGAAAGGTCTTCCGTCCAGTCCTGGCGCAGAACAGTTCTTCATAAAAGTTCTGCATCAGTTATTGGGCTGTCACATTCTTCCCTTTGGTTTGGATTTATTTGGGGTATCTGCAATTCTGTCATAAATTTTTCTGTGCTGACCATCACTTTCTCTGCTTTCTTATCCTCCTTATATAATGTTTCATAAAATGTTCGGATATTATGTAAAATCTCATCTTTTCCCTTGATTTCTGCAGCCATTGTACTTTTCAACTGATATTTAGTTGAGGTTTTACCTCTGTTTTTTTCCAGAGAAGAAAGAACTTTGTGCATTTCTCACCTTCTTCTACCCAGCGTATGTTTGATCTGAGCTGTGCTCCTCGTGCCGCCTCCATCTGGTGTATTTCCATCTCTGTCTTGACCTTGGATATTTCTTGCCTCAATTTCCTGTTCTGTGGATCTGACACTAGGCGGGATTCTAGGTTATTAGGTTGGTCACATATTATGGTATGTCTATTTTTGTTATTGCTTTTTCTAAATCGGCTATATTCTCTGGTTAATTATTTCACTTCAACTTTCAACATTTCCCACCTCAGGTGCGGATCTAATTCTTTTTGTTCTTAAATAGTTTTGGATATCTTGTTTTTCATCAGTTCCGCATATTTACTGTCAGTAAGCAGAAACGTATTCATTTTATAATGCCCACTTCCATTCTGGAAAGGAGCCAATGACATGGTGAAAATGACAGCTCTGTGATCACTGTAGCCTAAACTTTTTATTTGACAGTCGCTTGCAAAGTTAAGTATAACATCATCTACCATGACGTCATCCAGCCTGCGGGCTATCACGTGGTCCCCTCTGCTCCATGTGTGCATCTTTTCATGTAGGTGTTGCAGTCTCCAGAGGTCGGTTAGTCCTAAGTCTGTCACGCATTCATTGAAGTTTTCCAGTTGTTGTTGTGTGTTTGAGTCCTGAAATAATATCTACATCGCTGTTAATTACCATGTTAAAATCGCCAATTAGTATAACATTGTCTGTAATATTTTCTTCCACATTATTTTTTATCACAGTATTTAATTTTAGTAAGAACTGTTTCTTCTCTTTCTCTATGCACGGGGCGTACAATTATGTATATGATATAAAATGTTTCATCACTAACATGTGCTTTAGACATTAAAACACGTTCGTAATCATAGATTAATGGGACATTTTCAGATAGTAAATTTTTTATTAAATAATGTGCATAAACCCTTGCTCCTGTTTGTGCCTTCACTGTGATGGATAATTCCTCCTCGCTGTTTCCTTACTTCTTCTATCTCATTATTTTCAATATATGTCTCTTGCAGTGCAACAATATTAATACGTTCATCTTTTAATGTTTTAAAGACAGCTTTTCTTGTCTTTATGAGCTTTAAGCCATGCACATTAAATGTGGCTATTTTAAGTGTATTCATGAGTTGTTTTTTTCCTTCGGTGTGACTTAAGAGTGACTTTACTTCCTCTAGATCTTTTCTATCCCCTCCTCACTCCCGATTCTTGGCCTCTGTTATAATCCCATCCAGGTGTTATAGATGGAAGTATAGGTAATTTAATGTTGTTATGGTGTGTATTGTTTCGACTGCATATGTTTAATACTAAAAAACTTTAACCTTCACTTTCAGACCATGCCAATTACTAAAAAAAACAAACTGAATAAATTTCAACAATCAGGCCTGTAGGGCCACACTTTAATTACGTTAAATCCCTAACAAATTCGACTAGTTCTTGTTATGTAGTAAGGATGAATATCATCAGCATCAAATCCAAATTCAATAGTATTCATTATAAGTCTAGATCTAGGTTTCCCATAATATCATTTAACTTTAATTCTAGCTAATTATCTAACTAATTATTTCTACTTCCAAGATCTGGACTGCTTTCTGTATGACAATTAATATACATAATATAGTCTCTGGAGACATAAGGCTATCTCAGATATTTAAACTTATAGGTCTAGCCCGTTAGGGTGACGTCGGCACAGTTAAATATAACTCTAGGATGGGCTGGCAACTCCCAGCCTCACTCAGACAATTCAATCACAGTTATATTTCATACGTTAACTCTAGTTGCAGCTCTAGATGACAGTTTAACTTTGCATCTTGCATTCTCCGGCAATCACTCCTGGTAGATTCATCAAAACTCTCCTAGAGGATAAATGTCACGCTCCTCGTCTTCTTATCCGTTGTCAATGTCATCAAGAGATCTTTCTTTGACTTTAATCACTCACCCTTGCCCTGGCGCTAGGCCAGGGAACTGTGTACAATAGCGTTGGTTAATATCAAAGCAGCCATATGGATAGATGGCTAGATCTACACCCAGACATGTAGTGTATAGGTAATGATTCGCTCAAGTGGAACCCCACTGATTCCATCGCAGTTGATTGCTCTGCTTAGAATGAAAAAATAGTTTCCCCGTCTGCTGCTTTCCCAGCTCCCCAAATGCTATCAATACACCTGGCTTGATTGGTTGTCAATTAACGGCTAAGTGACGTTACGTTTATATAGACCCCTGTAACAGCTGAGGTTGTTCTAGCACGTTATAGTAGGGGGGAGTTAGTTGATCTAACTACAACCCTTTAGAAAACGAAACTATTACAGCTGTAGAATAAATAAACACGAGATCCGACGATAAATTAAATAACACTGAAGTTTAATAACTGAATACTGAACAATAAATACTAGGAAGGTACCAACGAACAAGTAAATATCCTACGCCACAGAGAGGAAAAACTCACTTACTCACCGACCAACCACTCACACAGGTCCATATATATAAACATTTCTACAGAAAGTTCCCGAAATAAACATTACCTTTGCCCTCGCACAAACTAACCAATCACGTATCAATACGTCATCAGGTTACATCACTCAAGGCCAAATCTGGCGTAAACATCCTTATCCACAATGTTATCGAATGTTCGGGAACATACTAATATTTACTGAACGAGTCAAAACACCTGACAACAAGCGAGCGAGGAAAAAAAACTACTCACTAGGAAAAGAAGGTCAGGTCACGGAGTACAGTACACTCTGGCGGTTGTCAACAATAAAATGAAAACCTAAGTGAACACATGCTCACCAGTGTAACAATAAAACGGGGGAGAGCAAGGGATAGCTTGCAGATGCTACACAACTCCCCAATTTAAGTTGAATATCTTTCAACTCCAAAAACATTATACAGCGTCTGCAGTATCGTGAAATAATCTTATAGCACTCTCAATCTCACAAAGGTAGTTGCTAATTCTATTACAATTAATAACAATTTCAGTGCCTTCGCGAATGTCATCACAAATACAATGCAGTGTACTTTGCATTACTAATACAATAACTAATACAATACCATCATTGCTTCCCAATGGTTAACAGTAGGCCTACTAGTCAAAATAACACAATGCCACCACTGTGGTGAAACAATAGTCAATGATATTATTACAAATCATATATTAAGGTGAAATCGTTTACATAATGCTTGGTGCACGAGCCATAGCATATAACTTGTTGTACATAACATGGTTATCTCCAAAATGTATAACTCATACGTACAATGGCAAAATACCAATACATATCGACCACTGATCAGGGTCTATCTTCATCATATTAGGTCAAAACAAGTTACAACAATGCAATATAACACAAACACTGCTTGCTCGCAGTCCCCATTTGGGTTACATTTTCCAAAAATTACACCAAGTTCCATTGGTAACAAATATGACATAGCATAAAATCAAAATGTGACTAACACATCATGACTCTCTGTCAGCCATTAATTCAATATTCAGTCACAGATGAACTATGTCCCCAATTACAGTACAATACTGCCGTCCTAGAAATTCATCTAATAGGCAAAAGTATGGGTTACAATGCATTTCACTGATAGTGTACTACTTTAAAATACCCTGCTCAGGAAATCAGCACATACATTTTCTTTGCCTTTTACGTAGTGAATCCTGAATCGATAAGACTGTAAAAATAAACTCCATCGTAATAACTTTGGACTGTCAAACTTGGCAGAGTTCAAAAACTCTAATGACCGATGGTCAGTTTGGAGCACAAACTCCTTTCCATACAAATACAAAGTAAACCTTTTTACAGCCCAAACAATAGCTAAACATTCGCGCTCTGAGACCGAATATTTTGTCTCACGAGGCAATAGCTTACGACTAGCATATGCCACAGGGTACAACTTTCCCTCGTGTTCCTGCATAAGACTAGCGCCTAATCCGCGATCTGATGCATCAGTTGCTAAGACAAACTCTTTGGAAAAATCTGGCAGACATAACACGGGTTTGGAGATAATGACATTTTTCAAACAGGTGTACGCTTTCTCCTGCGTTTCATCCCACTGAATTATATTGGGCTGACCCTTTCTAAGTAAATCAGACAATGGTGCTGCAATCGCTGCTAAGTTAGGAACAAATTCTTGGTAATATCCCACTAATCCTAAGAATGCTTTCACTTCCTTCTTAGTGGTGGGTCTGGATGCGTCTCGCACCTTACATACATTCTCTTCTAACAGGCCAATCATACCTTCTCCCACTGAGTGTCCAACAAAGTCGACTTCAGATGTTCCAATTAAGCATTTGGATGGTCTTGCAGTTAATCCAGCTTGGTCCATCCTCTGCAGTAAATCTTTGAGAGTCTTCACATGCTCGTCGAATGTCTCTGTATGAATCAGCAGGTCGTCCACATATGCTGTCACATTGTTCATTCCTTGGATCAATGGCTTTACGATTCTGTTCAGCGTGGCTCCTGAATTCATCATTCCAAAAGGCATCCGAGTGAATTCATAGTGTTCGCCCATGGTGACGAACGCCGTCTTGGGAATGTCTTGCTCTCGAACTTTCACTTGCCAGTATCCCTTGCTCAGGTCAATCCGAGAGAATAATTTTCCTCTCGAGAGACTCTGAAACACTTCCGATGGCGCTGCTGTCGGATGAGGGTCGAATACTGTGATCTTGTTTAACCTCCTGTAGTCGATGCAGACTCGATTGGATCCGTCCTTCTTCTTGACGACAACAACAGGTGAAGCATAAGCTGATGAGCTCCTTCGAATGATGTCTAGCCGTTCCATGGTGCTAAGCTCCTCCTTCAAGGAGTCGCGCATAGCGTAGGGCACTGGGTATGGTCGTTGACGAACTGGTACTTCTGTCGTCAGGTCGATGCGATGTTCACCCAACTGGCAGCATCCAGGGAGATTGGTGAAGACGTGTTGGTAATCCTTCACCACATCGCAGAGTTCTTGACGTTGTTCCGACGTCAGCTGCGTTCCATACTTGAAATCTCTGTAGCCTTCCTTCTGGTCCCAGCCTCCTAGGTCGGCAAGGTCCTCCGTCGTTCCACCGTTGTCGCCTTCCAGGTCGCAGTCCTCGATGACTGTCATGCCAGCTGACTCCACGGGTTGACTCTTGTCCATCAGGTCGTCCTCTGCCAGTACAGTCTCAGCACTATCACCGCCGCCGTCCTTTATGGCGTTGACATGTCCAGGCGTGGTATCTCTCCTACTGTTGTCCATCCCACACATCTGGGTCACAACAGGTCTCGGTTCCATTGCCACTGCTGCTGCTTTTGATGTCCTTGGAATGTATCTCTTGAGGAGGTTGGCGTGCAAGGTCTTTTCTTTTGCAGCCATCTTGACTCTATAGTCGTTGACGCCGACGACTGAGACTACCTTATATGGTCCCTTCCATTGGACTAGGAGCTTGTTAGTGTTCGTCGGTAGTAACACCAACACTTCATCTCCGGGGCGGAACTTCCTCTCTCGCGCCTTCCGGTCGTAGTAGGTCTTCTGTCTACCTTGAGCCTTGGAGAGCTCTTCCGTCGCTAGCTTCCATGTGTCCTTCAGCCTCTCACGTAGTTCCATGACATACTGGTAACTGGTCTTCGTTTCCGGCTCCTCTACGTCCTTGGTCCATAGTTGTCGTAAGATGTGCATTGGTCCTCTCACAGTTCACCCATACAGCAACTCGAATGGGGCAAACTTGGTCGACTCTTGAGGAACTTCACGATATGCGAAGAGCAGCGGGTTGATGTATCTGTGCCACTGCTTGGGTTGCTCTGCGCACAGTCGTCTCAATGTTTTCTTCAGTGTGCCGTTGAATCGCTCCACCAACCCGTTGCACATAGGGTGGTATACTGTAGTGGTCGACTGTCGAATTCCCAGTAGTCTATTCGTTTCCTTCATGACATCTGACATAAACTGGGTCCCTTGGTCCGACAAGATCTCTTCGGGCACACCCAAACGGCTGTAGATGTTCACTAAGGCTTCTGCTACTGTTTCTGCGTCGATCTTCTTCAAGGGTGTGGCTTCAGGGTAACGAGTGGCGTAGTCTATGTACACCAGGATATACCGATGTCCACCTTCACTTGGGGGGTCGATAGGTCCTACTAAGTCCACGGCCACTCTCCTAAATGGTACATCCACTACTGGCAAACTCTGCAGGTGCACCTTTGGGGTCGCTTTTTTGTTCACCGTCTTCTGGCATATGTCCTCCTCACTGGTTGGACTGTCCTCATCATTGGTTGGGCTGTCCTCCTCACTGGTTGGACTGTCCTCCTCACTGGTTGAGCTGTCCTCCTCACTGGTTGGGCTGTCCTCCTCACTGGTTGGGCTGTCCTCGGTGTCAATTGCTGTTTTCTCAGGGAACTGCCCACACTTCCCCTCTCCTCTTGGATACCCCGCTTGTTTGCATTCTAAGCATACCTCCGGATTGAGACATACTGCGGCCATATGGCCATCCTGTAGACATTTCTTACATGTTATTATTTGTACTGTCTCTCTCATCTCTCTATAATAAATGTTTGCCTTAAAGATGTCCATCATTATGGTCCTGGATGGTGGGGGAGATTGGTAGATCAATCCAGATCACCCTTCTCCCCATCAGCCAGTCTGTTAAAAAACCTTCTGGATCTAATTTTTATCCCTGCTTTTTGGAAGTGTTTTTTAATCTCTTATCATAAGACAATGGGATATCGCTCACCGTAGATTTTGTGGCGGGGATTTCCATACCATCCCCGTTTCTTATGACAAATGGGTTGCTCGATCTTTATTCTTCCATTAATTTTCTCTTTTGTGGATGATCGTAGTTTGTTTTTTCCTTTCTTTTCTGTCCCATTTGAGATGTCCATGTTTTAATCAATAACTGACCAACAAACCAACCAGCCACCCAATCAACTAACAAACCAGTCAACCAACCAGTCAACCAATCAACCAACCAACCTACCAACCAACACACCAACCAACCAACAAAATAACCAAAACACCAACCAACCAAGAAAATAACCAACCAACCAAAAAAATAACCAACCAACCAACCAACCAACCAAGCAAATAACCAACCAATCAGCCAACCAACCAACCAAGCAAATAACCAACCAACCAACCAACAAAATAACCAACCAACCAAGGAAACAAATAACCAATCAATCAACCAACCAACCAACAAACCAACCAACCAACCAACACACCAACCAACCAATCAACCAACCAAATAACAAACCAACAAACCAAACAACAAACCAACCAACCAACAAAATCAACCAACCAACCAAACACACAACCAACCAACCAACCAACACACCAACCAACCAGCCAACCAACCAACCAAATAACCAAACAACAAACCAATAAACCAACCAACAAATAACCCAACCAACCAACCAACCAACCAAGCAAATAACCAACCAACCAACCAACCCAGAGAATAACCAACCAGCCAACCAACCAACCAACAAAATAACCAACCGACCAACACACCAAGCAAGTAACCAAAAAAACCAACCGACGAACAAAAAAACCAAACAACCAACCAACCAACAAACCAAGCAAACGACGAACAAAAATACCAACCAAACAACCAACCAACCAACTAACAAAATATTCAACCAACCAAACAACCAACAAAGCAAATAACTAACTAACCAACCAACCAACAAAATAACCTTCTGGGGACAAGGTGGTCTAGAGGCAAGGTGCTCGCCTCTCATGCCAAGGGTCCCGGGTTCAAAACCCGGGCAGTGCAGACATGTTGGAAATTGGATTTTTCTCGTATTTTCAAGTCCCTGGTCCTAGTGGGGGGTAGGATCGAGTACCTAGTCTTCTCGGATAAGGACGAAAAAATTCGGAGGGCCCGTGTGCACGTTGGGCACGTTAAAGATACCTTGGCAGTTGGAAATCGTAAAGAGCAGGCCGAAAGGCCGCGCTGCCCGGGAAAAATTGAAAATTGAAATTAATAGATTAAAATTTATCCATATCATCCCCCCCTCCCCCACCAGCAACAACAAAATTTATTATTATTCATTATTAAATATATATTGTTATTAATAAATATTCAAATATTATTTGAGTTGTGTGTTGTGAACTGATGTGAGTTGTGAACTGCTGTGAGTTGTGAACTGTTGTGAGTTGTGAACTGCGCCTAACAGGCTGCGTCACAATTTGCTCTGAGATAGAGAGAGAGAGAGTGAGTGAGACAGGGAGAGAGAAAGAAGCAGTGCAGTGTGTTGAGCGCTTCGCAGGCGCTCCATTCTGCTCTGTGGTTGACATGTTGTTTCTGTAAAGCGCATAGAGAATTTTAAATGGAAATGCGCTATAAAAATGCTATACATTATTATTATTATTTATTTAACCAACTAACCAACCAACCAACCAACCAACCGACCAAGCAAATAACCAACCAAACAACCAAGCAAGCAAGCAAATAACCAACCAAACAACTAACCAACCAAGCAAGCAACCAACCAAACAAATAACCAACCAACTAACCAACAAAAAACAAACCAACTAAAAAACCTACAAACCAACCAAAAAACCAACCAACCAACCAATCAACAAAGCAAGCAACCAACCAACAAAATAACTAACCAATCAACCAACCAACCAAGCAACCAACCAACCAACAGAGCAACCAACCAAAAGAATAACCAAACAAATAACCAACCAACCAACAAACCAACCAATGAACCTACCAACCAACCAACACACCAACCAACCAAACAAATCACCAACCAACTAACCAACCAAACAACCAATCAACCAAGCAACCAAACAAACAACAAAATATCCCAGCAACCAACCAACTAACCAAACAACAAATCAACCAACTAACCAACCAACTAACCAACCAACTAACCAACCAACCAACAAACCAACCAATCAACCAACAAACCAACCAACCAAACAAACAAACCAACCAACCAAACAAACCAACCAACCAAACAAATAACCAAACAACCAAAGAACCCACCAACAAACTAACAAACCCACCACCCGACAAATCAAACCAACCAACCAACCAACCAACCAAACAAATCACCAACCAACTAACCAACCAATAAACCAAGCCACCAACCAACCATCCAAGCAAAAACCAAACAAATGACCAACCAATCAACCAGCCAACCAAAAAACCAACCAAACCATCAACCAACCAACCAACCAACCAGTAAATAAAATAACCAACTAACCGACCAACAAACCAACCAATCAACCAACCAAGCAACCAACCAAAGAAATAATCAATCAATCAAATCACCAACCAACCAACCAACCAACACATCAACCAACCAATCAACCAACCAAATAACCAACATACAAACCAAACAACAAACCAATCAACCAACAAAATCAACCAACCAACCAAACAAATAACCAACCAACCAACCAACACACCAACCAACCAGCCAACAAACCAACCAAATAACCAAACAACAAACCAATAAACAAACCAACCAACAACCCAACCAACCAACCAACCAACCAAGCAAAAAACCAATCAACCAACCAACCCAGAGAATATCCAAACAACCAACCAACCAACAAACAAAATAACCAACCGACCAACCAACCAAGCAAGAGAGAGATCAAACCTAGTGGGCTTCTGCCATGTATTCTAGTAGTGTCCTGTACTGAATACTTTGTAGTCGGCTGTTCTCGAACCCTTTAGGTTTTTTCATTATCAGCTGACAGTTTTGTCATTCAGTTACATCCGCTGGTATATAATCATGCAGTTTTCCATGTACATGTGCTTCCAGCAACTAAAAATACTGAATGAATAAGGCAAAATATTAATGAATTATAGATTAAATAAAAGATCTGTTAAGATTCACCGAAAGTATAGATAATAAATAATAGTGTACTGAATACTTTGTTGTCGGCTGTTCTCGAACCCTTTAGGTTTTTTTTCATTACCAGCTGACGAGTTTGTAATTCAGCAAACAAAAAAACAAAAACAAAAAAAATGGTAAGGGAAAATAGTCCTAGTCTCAACAAATCCTAAACCCCAAACTCTGAACATTCAGAGAAATTAACTGTTTAAACAAAATCGAACTTGGGTACATGATGCAATAAAAAAAATAAAAAAAAATAACGATAATAACTGTCTTTTTCAAAAACTGGCCAAGAAGGAAAACTGCGGTGTATGAATTACTGGTAAAGATGCAATGACACAGAGACATCAAACAAGGTGTTTATGTTGTCTAAGCTATCAGTATCGTAATGACAATAGGAGCACCTGTATTTAATCTAACTTTACTTCATGCACTTTGGAATGTTGGTTTCGCATTTTTCACCTTTCGTCATTGCCCTTTTTTTTTTTTGCTTTTATTTCACTTTCATCCGCCATCTACATTTTCTCAACTAACACTCTGCAAGACACAACTTTTAATATGCCATAGACGATGATCACTTTCTAGATACTGGTGGCTGATTATCCGGTCATATCAAATGACATCAGTCTGATGAAACCCAAGTTGAGTTCGGGGTACCAAAACCTCTCATGGCACGCCAACAATTAAAAATCACTTGTCTATACAGAATGGCTATTCCATTAAATGCTCCCTATTCTGCCATTCTATTTCGAAGATGTGGAAAACGTTATTCATGGTTCCATATTTCATCTTACTTATACATAATTTGGCTATTAGTATAATGTGATTTATAATATTTATCCTCTTACTTGTACATTCGTTATGGTCTTCTTTAACTATCCCAAAGAGTGCTGTCACTTCGTCCATGGCTAATTTATAGCCTGTTTTCATGAAGATGATCTGGCCAATATGGTACCAAAATTCTCTGACTTTCTTACAATGATAGAAGAAATGTTCTATATAGTTTCTTTCATTACAATATGCACAGTTTTCCGATGATTTTATTCCTATTCGTGTAAGTAGTATGTTGGTGGGATAGATATTATGTATTAATTTGAAGTGAAGAAGCCTAAGTCTACTTTCACGAGATGCATTTTTTGCTATCATAAAATATTTTGTTATATCTATATCCATCTTTCTTTTCCAAAAGCTCACTCCACAAATAGTGCCATCTCTCGTGTTTAAAAACGAATTTCGTATCTGCTTATTAGTTTTGGCAAAGAAAGATTCTACATGTTCAGGCAGCTTACGAGCTCTCTCTATGGCTTCCTTAATCATGTCCTTTGTGACCCTGTTTAGTAATTCCCTCTGGTTTTCTGTAAAGGCATTTGTCATTGCATTATATTCAAACAGTAGTCCTGGATAATTTCCTGTCTTTTCCTGTATTATCTCCCTTCTAATTACCCCTTCCTCATTCCATATGTCATGTACATATCTAACATTTGCTTCAACCCATTTTGGGAAAAAAAGGAGTTTTCTTTTATATTGAAACAGTGTATTATTAAATAAAGGTTGATTTAATAAATCTTGTTTTGAAAGGTTATCCATATCGTATTCTACTACTTTTGTATCCTTGGCCTCTATCCAGGTACTAGCTACGGTTCTCCAGAATAAAGATGCGATAGTATTTATTTTTACCTTACGTTTGATGCTAAAATTACCTTCTACGAAGTATTTGCTCCCTCCCAATTGTGAAAAAAAATGTTCCGAAGTATTTACACAGCCTTCATTCGTTGTATTACTTTTCAATGTCACCTATTTCATCCACTTCATTAGAAACACTTTCTGCTGATCCTTTAAACTAATCATACCTAAACCCCCTTTAGAGAATTCTTTGCAAATTACAGTTCTTTTTACCTTCTCAAATGCTCTCTTATTTGAATATTTTTTCTGCCAAATGAATTTAAATATCTTAGAATCTATTTCTTGCAATATAAAACCAAGTTATCTATCCAGTGCCCCAATAACCAGAATGACTGAGGTGTCCCCAATAACCAGAATGACTGAGGTGTCCCCAAAAACCAGAATGACTAAAGTGTACCCAATAACCAGAATGACTAAAGTGTATCCAATAACCAGAATGACTGAGGTGTCCCCAATAACCAGAATGACTGAGGTATCCCCAATAACCAGAATGACTGAGGTGTCCGGAATAACCAGAATGACTGAGGCGCCCCCAATAACCAGAGTGACTAAAGTGTCCCCAATAACCAGAATGACTGAGGTGCCCCCAATAACCAGAATGACTGAGATGTCCCCAAAAACCAGAATGACTGAGGTGCCCCCAATAATCAGAATGACTGAGGTGTCCCCAAAACCCAGAATGACTGAGATGCTCCCAATAATCAGAATGACTGAGGTGTCCTCAATAAACAGAATCACTGAGGTGCTCCCAATAATCAGAATTATTGAGGTGTCCCCAATAACCAAAATGACTGAGGTGCCCCCAATAACCAGAATGACTAAAGTGTCCCCAACAACCAGAATGACTGAGGTGCCCCCAACAACCAGAATGACTGAGGTGTCCCCAACAACCAGAATAACTGAGATGCCCCCAATAAACAGAATGACTGAGGTGCCCCCAATAAACAGAATGACTGAGGTGCCCCCAATAAACAGAATGACTGAGGGTGTCCGTAGTAACCGGAATGATTGAGGTGCCCCCATTAACCAGAATGACTGAGGTGCCCCCAATAACCAGAATGATTAAAGTGCCCCCAATAACAAGAATGTCTGAGATGCCCCCAATAACCAGAATGATTGAGGTGCCCCCAACATCCAGAACGACTGATGTGCCCCCAGTAACCAGAATGACTGAGACGAGATACCTACGGGGCGAAGGAAGAATGTGATACAAGACCGGATGAACCCGAAAAAATTTATATGGAACCAGCTGGTCAATGGGACAATCAGTAGAATAATTCTCAATTGGATCTTGAAGAGATCCTCCCGGCAGAAGTCCAAACACTACCGTCTGCAACCACTTTCGACAATGAATTAAAGAACATAATTATCCGTTGCAGCTACCATTGTAACTAAAGTGCGGGTTGTATTTCTGTGCACAATCTGGAAACCAAGAGATACTTATACCAGAGTTATCTATACAAAAAAAATGTAAGAAAACCCCTTTGTTCCCTATGGACTCAAAAACTACTGGACGTATTGAACTGAAATTTGGCGCACACAATTGTACGATACTGACCAGTGTTCCTATGTACATAGGCATAAAAAGGCTTATGGGATTCGTGAGTTATTCCAATAATGCGATAAGAATGGAACAGTAAATTTGCGAGAGCGTTTGATCCGAATTGTACGTTCGTTAACCCATGACCTCTTTCTTTGTTAATCGCTTTTCCACTTCCGGCCCCGGAATTCGATTCATAATCACAGTAGTGTCGGTGAGAGCTAGATCTAGCATGCACTGATGCACCATGCCCCCTAAAAAACGTACTATCGGTAGGCATACAAGTCTCAAATCGCTGTAGTTTTTTTTATTGGAAATTTATTGTTTCGCCATCATTCAGATCTATTTCGAGTCATGGTTCGCCATTTTAAGGTTTCGTTATCATTACCTGCGATGTGTTCACTATCAAACACACCAACCCGTGCGCAAATCGTGCAGTTGTACGGGATGCACAGGGTGTCAACTCACAAAGGCAGAGCAGTAAGACTTATTTAAAAACAAACAAACAAAAATAAAATAAACAAATAGGAACAGGCCAGATGAAGCAGGTCCATAATAACCACCCAGAACTGAAACCAATATTCAAACCGATTTATCCCCGGCAGGGCCGGGGACCTCAGCTAGTATATACAAAAGATTTTACACAACTAATATATTTTTAAATGGTCTTAACATCTATGAAGGTTTTACCCTGCTTTTAGCCGCAGAGGAGCGACGTTGAGTCGCATATAGTAGTGCAGTTGGGGAATCGTCTTCTAGACGTACCAACTATAAAAGAAGAAGTAGAAGAAGAAGAGATGAGAGAAGCACTTATGGTGATGCCCGATGTGCTGGGTTTCTGATTCCCATCAGTCAATCAATCATTCAATCAATTAATTAATCAATCAATCAATCAATCAAAGGAACGGGAGAATGTTTTGTTTATTCGTTTTAATTTGAGATGTCGTTCTGGTTGTTGTTGATGTTGTTTGTGCTGGTGTGAGGATGGATGGCACGTGACCGTGATGGTGTTGATGTTGTTCTTGTTTGTATCTGTGACGTACATGTAGTTGTTTTGTAGTTTTTGTAGTAGTTGTGTCGTAGTTTACAGTTGAGTAATGTAGCTCAGGGTAAGCAAGTGTAGTGTAATGCCGTGTCGTGCAGGGTAGTGTAGCTTAGAGTAAGAAAGTGTCGTGTGGTGTCGTGTAACGTAGCGCCGTGCAGTGCAGTGTGGTGTAGTGTAGCTTAGAGTAAGGAAGTGTCTTATGGTGTAGTGTAACGTAGCACCGTGCAGTGTAGTGTGGTGTAATGTAGCTTAGAGTAAGGAATTGTCATGAGGTGTAGTGTAACGTAGCACCTTGCAGTGTAGTGTGGTGTAGTGTAGCTTAGAGTAAGGAAGTGCCGTATGGTGTAGTGTAGCGTAGCGCCGTGTAGTGTAGTGTCCTGTAGTGTAGCTTAGAGTAAGGAAGTGCCGTACGGTGTAGTGTAGCGTAGCGTCGTGCAGTGTAGTGTGGTGTAGTGTAGTGTAACGTAACTTAGCTTAGAGTAACGAAATCTTGTGTCGTCTGGTGTAGACGTTACGCTGCGTAATGTAGAGTAATATGGTGCAGTGTAGTGTATTGTAGTGTAGTGTAGTGTACTGTCGAGTAGTGCATTGTTGTGTAGTGTAATGTAATGCAGTGCAGTGTAGTGTACTATAACGTAGTGTAGTGTCGTGTAGTGAAATTTAGTGCAATGCAGTGGAGTATTGTGTTGTGTAGTGTAGTGATGCATCGTTCAGTGTAATAAAGCGTTACGTCGTGTAGTGCTGTGTAGTGAAGCATTGCGTCGTGTAGTGTAGTGTAGTGTAGTGAAGCGTTTCATGGGATAAGCTACAGTTGGTGAGTGTCGTGGGGTGCAGTGTAGTGTTGTGTACTTGCCAGTACCAGATTCGCAGCATTGTTCAATAGACATATCTGTCTCACTCAAGAACATCTGTAATGGCCGCTTGTCTCAACCTATGTCCACCAGCGGATATAAGCCCGTTAATCTGACATACCTGGAACAGTCCACCAATAACATTGAATTGATGGATCAGTGAAATACAACAGTCTAACATTTTTCTAAAGGAAAACTGGTCTTTGTGATCAAATCTGAATTCTGATTTTAATGAGGTCCTTTGTTTCTCGGGGGCCTCACTGCAGTGCTGTTGGCCCACTGCTCTTGATTGTGGTTCCGTTCTGTTCGGTTCTTTCCTTCGTGTTTCTTGGTTCTCTTTTGTCTTTTCTTGAATGTCTTTCTATTTCTTTAATTTATGGTAATCGCCAAGGAGGAAAAGCAATGAGAGTAGGAGGAGGTGCAGTTCAAGTGTCCCTTTCAGGAGTTTGATCCCTTTATTGCCAATGAAACCTGTCACTAGTTGACCGTTTTCCTCTGGAGCCCCAGTTAAAACAAGTAATAAGATATTAAGACCTAGCAGGACTCTAGGGTTTTTGAATTTTGATCTTTAGTTCTTGATGTCGCCAGGGAGCCTGGCGGCATCAAGACTAGTCCCGCTGCATAGCAAAATTTCAGGGATCTTTATAAAAACTCTGCCTTGGGTGGTCCCGGGTGCAATAGGCATCCGAGGCCATTGATTCTGCCCGTATGTCTGGGCCGGCAGAAAAAGTCTGTGGGTCCTGGCAGATAAAAGACAATTTCTAAAATAATATTATTTTACATGAATTCTGATTTTAATAGTTTACCTCGTCTTTTAAGGCTTTAACAAACTCGGGCAATATTTCATCTACTTCTGTGCTACTACCGCCCCAGTATTAACCACTTCCATCATAATACTACACAAACATAATAGCCACAAGCATTCTTGCACTAGTGTATCACCTCTTACTTTGTGTGTGTGTGTGAGTGTGTGTATGTGTGTATGCTAGTCCAGCCTCTCTCAATCCCTCCATCCACCCACCGCCTTGCCCTCCCCCAAGGGAACATACCTGTCTTGACTTGCAGCCAGAGAAGTAACATTTCAAGCCGTCAATCTCCAGGTATATGTCGGCGTAACAGAGCTGTTAGTGTACAGTAGTAATGCTTGAATTATGTACGTGATTCATGTACATCTCTACACAGAGACCAAATTCAGAAACACAAGCAAGAAGGCAGGCTGACAAATAGATAGATAGATAGATAGATATAGATAGATATAGATAGATAGATGATAGATAGATAGATAGATAGATAGATGGATAGATAGATAGATAGATAGATAGATAGATAGATAGATAGATAGATAGACAGATAGATAGATAGATAGATAGATAGATAGATAGATAGATAGATAGATAGATAGATAGATAGATAGATAGATAGATAGATAGATAGATCAGTACACCACCAACACCTAGTATGAATACCTTGCCAATCTAAGAACCACCTGATCGACATCTAACTACCAATACTCGCCTCATCAGAGCTACACTGGGCAAGTTTACCACAGTAATGCAACAATGTGGCACCAAAATGACATTGTCGACATCTCACATTGTCTGTGGAAATAATTGTCTTATAGACACACATGTATCATCATCTTCATCACCATTATCGTCATCTTCTTCATCATCTTCACCCTCTTCTTCTGCTGCTTCTTCTTCATCAACATTATATTATCATCACCACCATCATCATCATCGTCATCTTCTTCATCATCATTATATTATCATCACCACCATCATCATCATCGTCATCTTCTTCATAATCATAATATTATCATCACCACCACCATCATCATCGTCATCTTCCTTATCACCACCACCACCACTAAAACCACCACCATCATCATTTTATCATCTTCCGTATCACCACCACCACCACTAAAACCACCACCATCATCATCATCATCGTTATCACCACCACCATCACCACCACCACCACTAAAACCACCACCATCATCATCATTATCATCTTCCGTATCACCACCACCACCACCACTAAAACCACCACCATCATCATCATCATCTTTATCACCACCACCACCACCACCACTAAAACCACCACCATCATCATTATCATCTTCCTTATCACCACCACCACAACCACCACCACTAAAACCACCACCATCATGATCATCTTCCTTATCACCACCACCACCACTAAAACCACCACCATCATCATTATCATCTTCCTTATCACCACCACCACCACTAAAACCACCACCATCATCATCATCATCTTCCTTATCACCACCACCACCACTAAAACCACCACCATCATCATTATCATCTTCCTTATCATCACCACCACCACCACTAAAACCACCAACATCATCATTATCATCTTCCTTATCACCACCATTAAAACCACCACCATCATCATTATCATCTTCCTTATCACCACCACCATCACCACCACTAAAACCACCACCATCATCATTATCATCTTCCTTATCACCACCACCACCACCATTAAAACCACCACCATCATCATTATCATCTTCCGTATCACCACCACCACCACTAAAACCACCACCATCATCATTATCATCTTCCTTATCACCACCACCATCGCCACCACTAAAACCACCACCAGCATCATTATCATCTTCCTTATCACCACCACCATCACCACCACTAAAACCACCACCATCATCATTATCGTCTTCCTTATCACCACCACGACCACCACTAAAACCACCACCATCATCATTATCATCTTCCGTATCACCACCACCACCACTAAAACCACCACCATCATCATTATCGTCTTCCGTATCACCATCACCACCACTAAAACCACCACCATCATCATCATCTTCCTTATCACCACCACCACCACTAAAACCACCACCATCATCATTATCATCTTCCTTATCACCACCACCACCACTAAAATCACCACCATCATCATCATCATCTTCCTTATCACCACCACCACCACTAAAACCACCACCATCATCATCATCATCTTCCGTATCACCACCACCACCACTAAAACCACCATCATCATCATCATCATCTTCCGTATCATCATCACCACCACTAAAACCACCACCATCATCATCATTATCATCTTCCTTATCACCATCACCACCACTAAAACAACCACCACCATCATCATCATTATCATCTTCCGTATCACCACCACCACCACTAAAACTACCACCATCATCATCATTATCATCTTCCGTATCACCACCACCACCACTAAAACCACCACCATCATCATCATCATCCTTATCACCACCACCACCACCACCATTAAAACCACCACCATCATCATTATCATCTTCCTTATCACCACCACCACCACTAAAACCACCACCATCATCATTATCATCTTCCTTATCACCACCACCATCACCACCACTAAAACCACCACCATCATCATTATCATCTTCCTTATCACCACCACCACCACTAAAATCACCACCATCATCATCATCATCATCTTCCTTATCACCACCACCACCACTAAAATCACCACCATCACCATCATCATCATCATCTTCCTTATCACCACCACCACCACCATCATCATCATCATCATCTTCCTTATCACCACCACCACCACTAAAATCACCACCATCATCATCATCATCTTCTTCCTTATCATTTCCCTGGCACTATTCAGTGTTATGGGCATCGCCTTGTATTGCCGTGAGTCCAGACTGGGTACTGTAGAGTCAAAATTCAATACCAGGGTGGAGCATGCAACAACAGGGCACAGCATGTGGTGGCCACAGAACCATGAAGACATATCGTGCAGAACGAAACCAAATTAAAAGATAATTTCTCATTGGTCAAGACGTACACTGGAAAAAGTTCCTCTCGTCCCGTGACCTTTTTTGATGCCGGTAAATGTATTCGATACCTGGAACATTTAAGAAGAGGACAAACTACAGTGCCGAAACAAATGGGTCCTCACTCAGCATTGTTGTGGGGGGGGGGGGGGGAGGTGGTGGCATATCTAGACATTAGAGACAAACGTCGCTAAAGGGTTAATCATAAATGGTCACTTATTGATTGTCTCCATCAGCATATCTGACCCATATAATATTATCTACGTAGTTGTTCACTGTGGGAACTGCATGTCTGAGCCTTTGAAGTTATGGGAGGTGAGATGAACGTATTCCTCCGAGTAAATGTCACATGGAGTGGGACAGACTGAGGACGTTAAGTCCATCCGTGTAACATTTTGTTCTTCCAACAAAGTTGCGTCAATAATTTACATCCCTTCCCCCCTCTCACACACACACAAAGCCATGAAGTAAATGCAGCGTAAAGGTTTCCGTGACTTTGTGCAAATACCAGCTTTGAGTAAGTTTATGAATGATTGATACAATTTGCCTGGCCATAAACACCCGTGCAGTTGACAGACGAGTACGCTGATAAAATGTCACGGTTGAAATGTTTAGATGTTACGACAAAAATCCTTACACGACAATGACGCTACAACAACAATTGGTGCAGCAAAAAACCGTCAGAATGATAATTAGCCACACTATCAATTATTTGGTGCCGCCTCTGTTATTGACAGCCGTATTGTTGCCAGTAATGCCAGAGGTAAATCAGGTAGTCTAGCTGCTGTACACCGGCTCCAACATTTCCATGGGGATTCGCCATACTGTTGTGTGTGCAGTTTAGCCTTTTCTAGAACATGAGGATTGACCTTTGGTCGGCAAAAGGGCCGAGACCCATAAAACATGACGCCACAAACACATGATTATCTGGTCAAGTTTTTAACCGATTGGAATGACGTCACTTATACATAATGAAATTAGGAGTGAGAGCACACACTTTCAAGGCAAAAACTCAAAACTGGCAAAATGTCACATACAACAATATTTATCATTGTCTAGATATCAAATTTCCATTATTCATGAACACAGTGGTCGACCTTTCAATATGCCATTTCGTCGAGCCTCAGAGATCCTATGGGATAGAAAGCATTAAAGGTTTATCAAATCATCAGCTTACGTTCTCAAATAATCAATAACGCGATTGGCTTAAAAAGTGAGTTCTTTGAGAGCTAAAATATTACCTTCAACTGGCAGTTCCAGTGGCAACATCTCCTACTGTTACAGCCATACCTAACTTTACCGGGATTTCATTCCTTTCTGATCCTATGACTACACTTACGTGTGCAACCTCTAGACTACAACCACGATACAGCTGTTATTTGTGTGTGATTTCTCTATTTGAGTTTTACGTCATCATTTCAGAATTTATCACAGCAAATCTGGCACAAATGTTGTGTTGAACTCTGCAGTTTCCAGAAAGAGATCACACCATTAGTGTAGGTTTTCTGCCAGCACTGTGGGGTCAGTTGAACTGCTGCTACAACTAGTACATGTGATATTGTGTCCACCATTTACTGCCATGTAACATACAAGGTTGTACTCTTACATCCACGGCAGCAGATGTGTTGAGGGAGCCATGGCTTTCTCTACACCAGTCAGACAACGCACCGGCTTTTGGCTGCTTGTAGTTTTACACTGTGTACTAGGCGGACTGAGCCAGCGGATCAGACCTTTCCCACTAGAACCTGAGGAATGCCAGCAACAAGACATTGACCTCTTGCTTATCGCAGATGCCAGGGGAAACCTCTCAGTTGCTTCTCAAGAACTGCCAACACAAATATTATTTTTTCAAAAACTTGTGGATCTGTTTCTCGCCTACCCAGAGGAGCCAGTGGGCAGATTAAAAGTAGCTGTAGCCGTCAATACCGACTCGGCTCCCATAATGCAAATTTCCTTTGGAGAGTACCGTGACTGGTGGGAATTTCACAGTCTCTTGTCGAATTTGACCATTTCTGACGATATCTCTGGCCATCCTGAAAATAAAAGTAATGATATTGTTGAGTTTGTACTGCAGTCATTTGATTCTTTATCCAAGAACAGAAAAAATGCTACAGACCGTGTGATAATGGTGCTGGCGGGTGATATTTCCACTGACCTCGTGCGTGACATCCGACAATTCCATCAACACTGGGGTGTCGGTATCTTTGTGGCCATGGTCGGGTCTGGGACAGCTGTGGAGAAGAGAAATGTTGCAGCAATCAGACATAAGGTTATGGTTACATCTTTCGAAGATCTTCTGGAGAACCCATATGTTCCCATGGCTATTTGCAAACGGTGTCGTGGTCAAGATTTTCACGAGCAACTGTTATTAAGTGATGGGTTTGAAGGCCGGTCCGGCTACAGCTGTTATGAACTGTATCGTTTAGAGACAAAAGTGACTTGGCCCGAAGCTTCACAAAGGTGTCTGAACAGAAAAGCTGAGCTGGCTGCATTTGAAACCAGCAGAGAACTTGAGTTTGTAGGTCAGTTCGTACAACGCTGGAAGTCAGATGTTCCTGACGATTCAGGCGAGTATGTATACATTGGCCTAAATCGAAATGCAGATTCACTGAGTCAAGAATTTCGATGGATGAATAGACGACCTTTTATTGAAAATCGATATTCCCTTCAAAATATATTTGAGTTTAATGGGGAATGCGGTGCCCTGCAGAATCATTTCCAGACCATCTATTGGCCTGACCTCCTCAAAATAGGTTGTGGTGTTGCCTTGACTGATATGGTTTTGTGTGAACTGTCTCTTGATTATCCTTTGGACGAAAGAGGTGAGTTTTTCAGACCAGCTCCAAACAGATTCGGCAGTTTCACTTCCGCTCTTTCTCGTGGCGATTTTGTGGAAATTGATAGGAAAATTGTGTCAGTGTCAGCCGCCGTACGAGACAGCTCACATTTGGAAATGCTGCAAAGGGAAGGACGGAACATGCCTTTGTTCACTTGTGATGGAGGAAATCAGGTCCAGCAACTTGCCTACACCAATGTGTGTGATTACGTTCGGGACTGTGAGAAAGGGCAAGATGAGCAGATGTGTCAATACAGAGTGTGTGATCCTCAGCGGGAACTTACATGCCCCACTGGCCAGTGCATACCCCTAGAGGCACGTTGTGATCTATACAAAGACTGTCCAGATGGCAGTGACGAAGATAACTGTCAGGAATGCCTAGGACACCGCTGTTGTGACGGGACTTGTATTCCTTCATACTGGTTTCATGACGGCACAATTGACTGTGACGCATGCAGAATTGGGTATGAATTCAATAATTCATTGATACTCGATGAATATTTCGGTACAGAAAGACCCAAAGGCAACTGTATTTTCTATTGCAACAGAACACAGTGTGTTTCACCGTCACAACTGAATGATGGTGTAATTGACTGTAGAGGTCCAGAGGGACATTTGGATGAAACCATAGGAAAACTTCAACCTGCCAGCTGTACATTTAGTACTGCTTACAAGTGCGTGTACATCAAAGATAGATATGATCATATTTTCGGATGCACACTTGCTCTTCATTTAATTTTTTGCCATAAATTTGAATGTCCTGAAGGCTATGTCAAATGTCCTGACTCATACTGTATACCTCTTCATTATCTTCAAGACGGCAATCCCGATTGTCAGTTGGGCGAGGACGAGATGTACATTGAGCATCACAACTGTTCTGGCAACTTTGCCTGTTGGAATAGTTCTGTATGTCTCCATCCTGACTTAGTTTGTGACGGCCGTAATGACTGTCCATCGAGTGATGACGAGCTGTCTTGTGACGTCACCTGCATGCCAGGTTTCTTCTGTTCTGGAGGATCTGTCACTGTGTCTGAGTTTAACACTTCCCAACCTCTTCAAAGTTTGGCCTTCATTGATCCAGAAACACGTTACCTTGATCTTTCCGGAGTTGACCTTTCTTCAGAATTTTCTCACCAAGAACGCGGTAATTTCCTTCACTTGGTACACTTGCGCCTCTCACACTGCAGTTTGAAGGATGCACTAGGTCACTTTGCCCAAAATACCGACGGCCTGGCTACCGTTCACTGGATGGAGTTGAGCTACAATCTTATCACAGAAGTCACAAAAGACAGCATGTTTATTCACATGACAAATCTAAACTATCTAAATATGTCTCACAACAAACACTTGTCCATAATTCATCAAGGCGGTCTGCACCCTGTCTCCCAATCTTCGTACATTCGAAGTCTGGATCTCTCCCATACCAGCATCACCTGCTTAAGTGGATACTTTTTCCATGGCTTCAGCAGTTTACAGTATCTGAACCTGAGTCAAACATCCATAAACACTTTAAATGATATTTCCTTCCCAGAACACTTTGTTCTTCTCGAACTGGATATGCGAGAGACCAGCATTGAAACATTCCAACCTGGTGCCCTCGAGAAACTTCAAATCCGAGACAGTCTGTACTCGGACAAGTTCCAGGTATGCTGTCCACAGGTGAGAGGATCACAGGTTCCAGAACATACCTGCCATGCCACAGATGACGTCATCTCTTCCTGCAGCCACTTGGTGAGGAGACAACGCATGCGAGGTCTTATGTGGTTGATGGCAGTTGTTTCCTTTGTCGGCAATGTCACGCTGCTTATCTACAGATGTACGACCGTTGAAATCTTCACGAGAGAAACTGACAAGATATTGAGGTCCAATTTGTGTATATCCAATATGTTTATGGGCGTGTACATGTTCATTATTTTGGGTGCTGATGTCTACTACACAGACACATATGTACTAAAGGAATACTGGTGGAGACACAGCGAGTTATGCCAAACTGCAGGCGTTCTGGCTAATGTCTCCAGTGAGACCTCGCTCTTGTTCATTTTTCTGATGACCGTTCATAAATACAGAAACGAAAGGCTTTCTTCGAACGACAGGAAAGATTCCAAAGTGTTATTAGTTATGATATGTTGTATAGTGGTCTGGATCATTTGCTTCCTGCTCGCTGTCCTGCCCGTCCTACCGGCCTTTAAACATTGGACTGTCTACACTTCCAGTGGAATGTGCTTGCAGTTGCCACTCACTACACAGCGATCGCCTGGAAGTATTTACTCTCAGGCTGTTTTTACAGTTTTCAATTTGGTGATTACCTTGAGCATAGCTGCCGGTCAGTATCTAATCTACAGAGCCAACTCTACCGTAAGAAAGGAAACACCGGCCGAGGGGCCCGGTGGACAAGAAAATATTAGTGTTGCTAGGCAACTGTCCTGGATGGCAATAACCAACGTTCTGGGTTGGCTGTCCATAGGAATCATGGGATGCCTGTCACTGAGTGGACGAGAGATCAGCTCTGATGTCATCGCCTGGACTACTGTTATCCTGGTACCCATTCATTCTGTGCTCAATCCCATCATTCAGCTCCTACCCATCATCCGGGACAAATGGGAGGCATTTAAACAAGGGAGGTCTTCCTGACCTTCTCGTTTTACCGTCCCCATTTCTTCAACTTGTCTGGGTCTACATCGCTTTGACTTTTATAGTCATTTCTTTGATTGAAGAGGAATATCACAATTGCACATCCCAAACTGAATCAGACATGCCCGAGATGAGTTATCGTACGTGTTGTGTCAGACAAACCGAGACTTGTCGTGTATTCAATAGGACGGGGATTAGGAAGTTCATGACAGTTTGGTCATTCCATCGGAGCAACAGAAACATGTGATCCAGAAGGAGAATTATTGTGAGTTCCAGCCATGATTTTGTGTCCAAGACATCCAAGCACGATCGACCTGACTCCTTCACGTCCGTCCCAGAGAATCTTTTCCCGTTCTTGGATGTACTAATGTATGGAAAGTTAAGTTAAAAGTGTTTGGTGCAGGGATGAAGAAAAATCAAAAGAAAAGCCAAAGAACAACTTGGAGAAACAAAGATGGTCTACACTGCTGTATAAATGTCAGTCTCAAGAAAATGTTGCAAAATTACAAATAAAGAAAACTAAAGTGTTTGCGTTTGTTTTCTCCACACAGAACAAATAAGTACCGTAAATCCATCAAGTTAGATCCAAGGTAGACATAAATATAATGAATTGATTTGATTTCAGTTCTTCAAGTTCCCGTGTAACATTACATTTGGACTGAAGTGGTTGTGGATCTCCGATGCAAATACTACAGTACAGAAGTACCCGCTGTGGGAATGTAATGTTACAGAAGTACCCGCTTTGGGAATGTAAATGTTACAGAAGTACCCGCTGTGGGAATGTAATGTTACAGAAGTACCCGCTGTGGGAATGTAATGTTACAGAATTATTCACAGACCAAATTTCAATTAACAATGGACTCGCATCAGTGGATTTGGAGACATCCCCAACCCCCCCTCCCCCCCCCCCCCCCACCGCCACAAAAAACAATCAATTAGACAACAAAGTAACTAACAAAACAAACAACTATAAAACAAACAAACAAACAAACAAACAAATAAACAATAAAAGAACAAAACACAACGTATTAAAACTTTGTACATTTATTGTAACTAAAAAAATAATTTTTTGTGCGAAGCCTTACAATACAATATGATATAATAATAGCATGTAGTGTAACATGATGTAAGTTAGCAGAAGATGATTAGTTAGTTCCTTATGCTTTGAGGTCCCAAGTATAAATGTCTTTCCAAAATGTGTCTGTGATATTCCGTGTGTGTAAAAGGCGGGGATCCCCGAGATGTCCGCTCTCAGACCCGCCGCGTGACGAAGCCACCCGCTTCTTGGAGTGGCGTCAACCTCGCGGCAGGGAGGGCGGGGCTAGACCCTCTTTACCTCCAGCTTTCCTCCCGAGGATCCTCCGTTGCCAAATTTTAAATACTGAGTAACAAACTCAAAGGCTTTGGCTTTCATGACTTTTGTAATTATATATAGTTTCTGTAGGAAGATGTGTTATTGGTACATGTATTGTTAAAATATTACATCAAGACAGAGATAGGGTGCAGTTGTTAGTTACTAACGAGACACGTGATCTTTTTCCCAAATAGCGTCTAATGAACAATCTACTCTATCTCTATCTTATCTCAGATATAACCTAATAAATAAGCCTAGAAAACAATGACATATATAATATAATAGATACATACATAACTGCCAGTCTTCACCAATGACATTACTGATTTCTCATTACATGTGTTTGCTGCGATTGCTGCTTTATATAGGGGTAATCCTATTAGGGTGGGGTATCTAGAGATTTCTAAGATAAATCTATTTTGCTCAGTGAGATTTCTCTGTTGAATATGTCAATAAGTTTTGATTTTTTACCATACTTGAATTTGGAAACAGAGGGCTTGCCTATTTATACTATCGTATTTATAATTGATAGTAATTCTTTATGACAGTGTTTGTTTTTCTCTGTTAGTCCCAGCATAACCGTAGCGTCCCACTAGTAGGACGATCGATATTTTCTCACCCCCCCCCCACTCCCCGCTTGGCGAGTCTCACTCGGCGACCTTCCTCCCCCCTCTCGCCAGCAAGGCCGGTATTTCCCTTTGATGTCGCTGTGTGGCTTGTTTGTTTCACTGTAGAAAATCTAGAGAGTCTGGAAGATACTGCAGTGTCCGAGATTACGCTAGGTCGACCTTGAGTGACGTAATTCTGTGACGTGTCTGTGTACGATTGGGTGGCTTGTATGTGTCCCGAACGATCTAGGTCTGTCTCGTGCTTATGGGGCGGTTAAGGCGCTTCCTGAACGTTCCTGGACAGAATATATATAAGGAGGGCCAGGCGAGTAGGAGTGTTGCAAATCGTAGGGTGAAAGTCGTGGGTGTAAATCGTAGATGTGCAAATCCAGTCATAGTTAGAAGTGTGTCTTCCCGGCTAGCTAGGTGTAAGTAACCTGTGGATATCAGCTCTTGTTTACAGTTATTAAACGTTAGTATTAATTGTTCATCGGATCCTGTTATTTATTTTTACAACAGTTCGAGACAGTTTTGTTTTTAAGGGGCAGACGATCAGTTCATCTGACTCTCCCCATCATAACGTGCTGAAATTTGCTTCAACTATTACATATTGGGGGCTCGTCCGGGATCCGATCAGATTAGAACAGATTCAATTCAGACCATCGAAGTGTTTCTAAAGTACATTAAATTGTGTAATCATCATCGAGGATATCCACAACATGTCAGAGGCTATTGGAAGGCTTGGCCAGGAAGCAGACGCCTTGGAGCTCACTGGAAAGGAAAGACAGAGCTACATCCGTGAAGGCCTAAAGGAGGAAAGAGAGAGGCAAGAGCGCATGGAGCAACTGAAGGAGGAAAGAGAGAGGCAAGAGCGCATGGAGCAACTGAAGATGGAGGCTTAAGAGAAGGAGGCTCAACGACAACACGAGCTGGAAATGGAGAGGATCCGCCATCAGCGTGGAGGGGAGTCGACGCAGGGGACCAGCGACCACGCCAGTTCCAAGAGACCCAAGCTACCTGCATTTCAGGATGGGAAGGACGACCTTGATAGCTGGTTACTTCGTTTTGAGAGGTTTGCCGAGACAGCAGACTGGCCCAGATCCACCTGGACGACATCACTGTCTGCCCTGCTGACTGGGAGAGCTCTGGAGTGCTTCTGTCGATTGCCGATCGATGAGGTCAAGGACTACGACAAAGTCAAGGAAGCTTTGCAGAAGAGGTATAACCTGTCAGAGGACGGTTACAGACTCATGTTAAGACAAGGTAAGCCTGAAGATGGAGAAGATGTCGGGATGTTTCTTACTAGGATCAAAACTTACCTAGAGAGGTGGATAAAGCTGTCAAAGACGGAGAAGACCTACGAAGGAGTGAGGGACCTGTTTGTAAGAGAGCAGTTTATGGATGTTTGCCCACCAGACCTTGCGACCCATGTGAGGGAGAGGAAGCCAAAGACGCCAAAGGACGTCGCAGACTCGGCGGAGGCGTTCTTGGTAGCGAGGAACCGGACACTCAGGGGGAGCGCCAGACTGCAGAGCCGGCCAGTGCGACAGAGGCCCAACGGAGACAGAAGCCCACAGGTCTGCCATAGGTGCCAGAGGCCGGGACATAAGGCGACGGAGTGTCGTACCAAGATAAACGACAAAGGTGAGATGAAATGTTACCTTTGTGGAAAGCCAGACCACGTTCGGAGAATGTGTCCAGCCCAGAAGGATACGGGGCGAGGCAAGCCGAACAAGGCGGCAGCGGCCGTAGTTATAGCGGCGGACGAGTCGTCGAGACAGGATGCGACGACGGCTGACACCAGCATCAACGTTCAAGCGGTAATGAAGGACGGGAAGCTCCAGTTAGCGGTGCCTGTTACGTGCGGAGGATGCAGTGACGGAAGGACCGTGGAGAAGCTGAAGTTACCAGTGATGAAGGGCTTGATTGGAAATCGAGCAGTAGACGTCCTAAGAGATACCGGCTGTGAAGGTGTGGTGGTGCGGCGATCACTGGTGGACGACGGACAGCTCACCGGTGGGAAGAAACTTATCGCGAGGATCGATAACTCCTTGCTAGCGGCGGAGGAAGCCATTATCGACGTGAGAACGCCTTACCTGACGGGCAGAGTGACGGCACTGTGTCTCCCGGAGACCATCTGCGACCTAGTAGTCGGGAACGTGGACGAAGCGAAGGATCCGTACGAGCCTGATACTGAGGTGATGGTAGGAGCGGTGACCACGAGGGCCCAGGAGAAGAGGAAGGACCAGTCTACGTCGCTGAGGGTGCCGAGGGCAGAACGGCACGCGGGAGTGGATAGGAAGGAACTCATCCGACTCCAGGAAGAAGACGAAGACCCCAAGAAGTTGGGGCAGAAGAAAAATCCGACCAATAGAGGCAACAAGTCCCTACACTTCGAGAGACACGGAGGTGTACTGTACCGGATTTATAGGGACATAAGACAGGCTACGATTACAAGACAAGTGGTACTACCCGAGAAACTGAGGGAGTATGTACTAAGCGTTGCCCATGATTCTATCGTCGGAGGACATCTCGGCGTGAAGATGACGAAGGACAGGGTGATGAGCAATTTTTACTGGCCTGGTATCGAAGGTGACGTCGCGAGATACTGCCGCTCATGCGACATCTGCCAGAGGACAGTGAACAAGGGAGCGACTCCTAAGGTGCATTTGCAGAGTATGCCAGTGGTGGACGTCCCATTTAGGAGAGTGGCCGTGGACCTGGTAGGACCTATTGACCCCCCAAGTGAAGGCGGACATCGGTATATCCTGGTATACGTAGACTACGCTACTCGTTACCCTGATGCGACCCTCTTAAAGAAGATTGACGCGGAGACAGTAGCAGAAGCCTTAGTAAATATCGACAGCCGTTTGGGTGTGCCCGAGGAGATCTTATCTGATCAAGGGACTCAATTCATGTCGGAGGTCACGAAAGAAACGAACAGACTACTGGGAATTCGACAGTCGACCACCACAGTCTACCACCCTGTGTGCAACGGGCTGGTGGAGCGATTTAACGGCACACTGAAGAAGACCTTGAGGCGACTGTGTGCGGAGCAACCTAAGCAGTGGCACCGGTACATTAACCCGCTGCTCTTCGCGTATCGTGAAGTTTCCCAAGAATCGACAAAGTTCGCCCCATTCGAGTTGCTGTATGGAAGAACGGTGAGAGGACCGATGCACATCTTGCGACAATTATGGACCAAGGACGTAGAGGAGCCGGAGACAAAGACCAGTTACCAGTACGTCATGGAACTACGCGAGCGGCTGGAGGACACGTGGAAGTTAGCGACGGAAGAGCTCTCAAAGGCACAAGGTAGACAGAAAACCTACTACGACCGGAAGGCGCGAGAGAGGAAGTTCCGCCCTGGCGACGAAGTTTTAGTACTGCTGCCGACAAACGCTAACAAGCTCCTAGTCCAGTGGAAGGGACCATACAAGGTAGTCTCGGTTGTCGGCGTCAACGACTACAGAGTCAAGATGGGTGTAAAAGAGAAGACATTGCACGCTAACCTTCTCAAGAGGTATATCCCCAGGACTACACCAGCGACGACGCAAGCAGCGGCGGCGGCAATGGGACCGGCATCTGTCGTGACCGAGATGTGTGAGATGAACGACGGCAGGAGCGACACCATACCTGGAGATGTCGACGCTATGATGGACGACGACGGTGATGGTGCTGGGACTGTGCTGGCAGAGAACGACGTGATGGACGAGAATCAACCTGTGGAGTCGGCTGGCATGATAGTCATCGAGGACTGCGACCTGGAAGGCGACAACGGTGGAATGACGGAGGACCTTGCCGACCTAGGGAGCTGGGACCAGAAGGAAGGCTACGAAGATGTCCAATATGGAACGCAGCTGACGCGGGAACAACGTCAACAACTCGGCGACGTGGTGAAGGAGTATCAACGCATCTTCACCAATCTCCCCGGATGCTGCCAGTTAGGCGAACATCGCATCGACCTGACATCAGAGGTACCTGTTCGGCAATGACCATACCCGGTGCCCTATGCTATGCGCGACTCCTTGAAGGAGGAGCTCAGCACCATGGAAAGGTTAGGCATCATACGCAGGAGCTCATCAGCGTATGCTTCACCGGTTGTTGTGGTCAAGAAGAAGGATGGATCCAACCGAGTCTGCATCGACTACAGGAGGCTGAACAAGATCACTGTGTTCGACCCTCATCCGACAGCAGCCCCATCGGAAGTGTTCTAGAGTCTGTCGAGAGGAAGAGTATTCTCTCGGATCGACTTGAGCAAGGGATACTGGCAAGTGCGAGTCCGGGAACAAGACATTCCCAAGACAGCGTTCGTCACCGTGGGCGAACACTATGAATTCACCCCGATGCCCTTCGGGATGATGAACTCAGGAGCAACACTGAACAGGATCGTGAAGCCATTGGTCCAGGGACTGAACAATGTGACAGCGTATGTGGACGACCTGCTGATCCACACAGAGACATTCGACGAGCATGTGAAGGCTCTCAAGGAATTGCTGCAGAGGATGGACCAAGCTGGATTAACTGCAAGACCATCCAAGTGCCTGATTGGAACGTCTGAAGTGGACTTTGTTGGACACTCAGTGGGAAAGGGTATGATTGGTCTGTTAGAAGAAAATGTGTGTAAGGTGCGAGATGCACCCAGACCCACCACTAAGAAGGAAGTGAAAGCATTTTTAGGACTGGTGGGATATTACCAAGAGTTTGTACCTAACTTTGCAGCGATTGCAGCACCACTGTCTGATTTGCTTAGAAAGGGTCAGGCCAATGTAGTTCAGTGGGAGGAAGTGCAGGAGAAAGCGTACACTTCTCTGAAGAATGCCATTGTTTCCAAACCCGTGTTATGTTTGCCAGATTTTTCCAAAGAATTTGTCTTAGCAACTGATGCATCAGACCGCGGGTTGGGTGCTGCTCTTATGCAGGAATATGAGGGAAAGTTATATCCTGTGGCATATGCCAGTCGTAAGCTATTGCCTCGTGAGACGAAATATTCAGTCTCAGATCGAGAATGCCTAGCCATCGTTTGGGCGGTAAAGAAGCTTACTTTGTATTTGTATGGTAAGGATTTTGTGCTCCAGACTGACCATAGGTCATTAGAGTATTTGAATTCTGCCAGATTTGACAGCCCAAAGCTATTACGATGGAGTCTATTTTTACAGTCATATAGATTCAGGATTAGGTATGTCAAGGGCAAGGAAAATGTCGGCGCCGACTTCCTAAGTAGAGTGTTTTGAATAGTACAAGTTCAGACAGATGTATTGTAACCCAGATTTTTGCCTATTAGATAAGTTTCTGGGATGACTGTATTGTAATGTAATGGCATATATTTTTTATCTGTATGAGTATTGAATTATTGGCCGGCAGAGAGCCATTATGTATTAGTCATATTTTGATGTTTTCATTATTTGTCACCAATGGGACAATGTAATTTTTGAAGACTGTCACCCAAATGAGAACTACGAGCAAGCAGTGATTTTGTATGTTGCATTGATGTAATTTACGAGTGGCCTAAGCTTAGGTGGTATTAGTATTGCTTCGTTTGATCTGATATGATGAAGTTAGACCCTGATCAGTGGTCGATATGTGTTGGTATTTTTGCCATTGTAACTATGAGTTTATGCATTTATGCATTTGGTATTTAAGACAACCATCGTTGTATACAGCGTTTATGTGCTATGGTTCGTGCACGAAGCATTTTGTGCTCGATGGCCATCGTTTCGCCATTGTATGATTTTTAATAGTATCATTGACCATCGTTGTCATGGTTTGGGTGTACTATAATTGCCGTGCTGGGTCACGACTTGCAAGGAGTTGATTTTTCACGGTCTCGTTGATTATAACCAGCGTAATTTGTCCTTGAACTGTTCTCGTGAACAGTTTGTTTTTGAAACACTTTTTCTTAGAGATGGAAAGAAAGTGGGGCGAGATAGAATAAATGGATAAGTTAGGAGTGACAGTACAATTCTCGACCCCGTGATTTTGATGAACACTTAGAAGGGAAGAGAAGGGGTGAATAAGGATAGATAAGTTTAAGACGCTTATTCGCGTTCAGAAATTCGTACATAAAATGAAGAAAGCACGAGGGTTTAAAGATTTCAGTAAGTGTTTTGGCATTTTAAATTGACCTTGTCTGTTTTTAGTACAAGGCCGTGACCAACTCCCACGTAGAATATATTAATACTGCGAGATGAGCTCGCATGGATGCACCAATCAAATCTAGGGATTTGGACGGTAATTTGCAGGTGGCTGCACAGTATAAAAGTGTAGCCATACCTATGTCCATTACTCCATACAGAAAACTCCAATCTGTGCAGGCGTCGGCACGATTCTGCCTGAAGAATCCTAAGTCTGTTCGATGTCATGTCTAGTCCACTATAGACATTTGAGATGAAGCCATATGCTTGAATGAGATATGCCCACTGCTATTGTCCATCGCTCCCTGGTTTTCTAACACCAGGGACCAAGCGTAAGTGTTTGTCCATTGATGACTCAACAATGAACGAGGAGCTGAACATAAGTTATCCACTAGGACAGGATTGCCGCATATACTAGGAGTGCTACCCAAGAATGCAAGACAAAGATTTATATTGACTTGCAATTAGTATGAATGTATGGCATACACATCTGTGAATTGGGATTGATTTGTCTGGATGAGGCTGGGAATTGCCAGCCCATCCTAGAGTAGATATCTAGACTTAACTACGTCAGTTTGTATTGACGAGCTCGATCCATTATAAGCGGTAGGCACAAATAGCTGAGACGACATTGTCGCCAGAGCCCATATTAGTATATTGATTGATATATAGTAGGCAGACCAGATCTGAGAGATATATAATTAGTACTTAAATTGTTAGTGAGTCAGAATTATCATAATATTATAGGAATATAGAGAAGACTTCGAGTGACATATTATTGAATTTAGATTTGATGCTGCTGATGTTGTATTTACTATGTAATAGATCTAGACAAAATTGTTAGGGTAATTAATGTAATTAAATTTGTGGCCCTGCAGGTCTGTTTATGAAACTTATTCAGATTGTTCTTAGTGTGTGGCATGGTACGAAAGATTGAATATTTTTTTTTTTTTTTTCTTTTTTTTTTTTTTTTTTACCCGCTCCTTTTGGATGGCGCCGCGAGGTTGATTAGTACTTTGCTGTTATCTGACAATCTATGGTAACTTAGTATTGTTATAATAAATGAACTTACCTTTCCTTATCAGGGTTATCTTTGGTTACCGGTATGGTAAATGGGTTAGTTTTCCATAACCTTGAAACTGGGTAGACAGAAACTGGTAGAAGGAGGGTGAGGAGGGAACGATAAATGTTAAATCCACGCATACACGAACTGATTAATATTAGTATCCTATGCTATGTCCCCGGCCCATACAGGTCACGGGGCGGAGCAACCCACAAGCCCGCACCAGAGTGGTGCCATCACTGTCAAATATTTTCTCGTCACCATCTTTTATCACTAGCCAAAACACCGAATACTGCAAGAGGGCCTTTACTACGGTGACTCTGTTACTGTTATACCTTACACCTATTCGGAGTGGTTAACTGAGTTAGTTGCTTGTATGTAGTAGGAGATGTGCTGGCCTTTAGCTTTCTTGTACTGATTTATGTTTTTATTGTCCCTCCCGAGTTATAGATGGTTCTCTGTCAGGGATCCCCCCCGACGGCCAGACCTCACTCAACGGGGCTGCTCAGGGAAACCCCCCCCCCCCCCAAATAGGTCTCCCGGGACACTCCCTGGAGCAAACGCTCTCCCCTCTCCAGGCCAGGCAACGACCACAAAGGTAGTGGCCTGCCCCGAAGGTGGGAAAGGGGACAGCTGACCATACGGGAGGGGGCCCATCCTAAGACCCCATCTTTTTGTGTGTTGCGTTTTTCCTGCGTGTTATCCCGGCTGTGTCCTACCTGTTGTTGCAAAGTTAGTTGTCATTGTTATCTGCCATGTCGCGTTATCTAACCTCTTGCAGTGTGGATATAATTCGCGATGCGCCAGGATCTGAATAGGGCCTTATCTGCAGTGATTAGTATCTGTGGAATACAAGTTCTTCCTTTCATTATTCCCATAGATTTCTCAGAGCCAATTCGCTATAAAATAATACCAAAATGTTACCATGCTTTCCGTATTTGTATTTTGATATTGTCAGTTTTGCCACCAGGATAACGTGGTTTAGAATTAAAAGATCAGCAGACTTCAGGCTGTCATGATAGGGGATGCCAAGAAGGCAAGTGGAGCTGGTTAGCTGGATCCGTTTACCTGTATTGCTGTTAATCAGGTTCTCTACCTCTGCCCAGACTTGCTTAACCATCTCACACTCATAAAAAAAATGTTTTATGAAATCGACCGCCTGACAACTTTTACATTGATTTGTTTCGGATATTTTCATTTTTTGAAGAAGGATATTTGTTGGATATATATTGTGTAAAATTTTCCACTGAAGAGCTCTCAGTCTTGATTCTTTGGTCACCTTAAATGGTAGGTGCCAGTATTCAGTTGTTATTTCAATTTGGAATTTGCGCTGCCAAAACTGATTGGCTATTGATGGTTCACTCTCTTGCAATAGAGATCTAAATGTTCTTTGGCCTAAGTTTCCGATTTCCATGTCTCTAAAAACCAGCTTGTTTATGCTACAATTGGCAATTGGAGTGAGAGGGCTTAAAGCATTGAACAAAATATTGTATTCAAGTAGTGAACTCGGAAAATTCCCATACCTGTTTAAAAATTCATGGTAACTTAATAATCTCCCAGTTTCTCCTTCCAGCATGTCTTTAATGAGTACTATGCCCTTATCTATGCAGCCTGGCAGCAGCAAGGTTCTTGCCTTGAATTTTACCTTATCACTGTTGAACAGAGGATCATCTTTTTTTGGAAGAACCGTTTCTTTAGACTCCCCTTTCCGCGTTAACCATGTTAGCAGAACCTTCTTCCAGAAGCAGCTATTGATACTATCCTGGCCTTGAAAGGATTTATGGTCAAGATTACTCCTACAGGCCAGGAGCCCCCCTACATGTCTTAACGCGAACATGGGCAGTAATTTCCATTCCTCTTCCTTATCAGTACTGAGTTTTTCCACCCATTGCAATAAGTATGCCTCTTGCATCATGCAGATATAAAGATTGAATATTAAATACCTCTCGATTTAAATGCAGTCATAATACCATCATTGAGAAGACCCTCTTCATAACAGCTAGAGGGGACTTTAGTCCAGAACTCTAACACTGGAGGGCACTATCACCCAGTCCAGATTCGTAACAATCGTTTCACCACAGTGGTGATAGTGTATTGGTTATAATAGTAGGTCTACTGTTGACCATGGTTTTGTAATGGTACTGTAATGATATTGTAATGAGATTGTATTAGTGTTATAAAGATAACATGGTTATTGTATTGTACTTAGGATATTGGGAAGACACCTAGTACATTATTAGCAATGGCTATTGTAAGATTGGAGATGATAAGTATTCTATGATAGTGTAGACGCTTTATGATGTAGATAGTTGAAGAATGTTCAACTTAAATTGGGGAGTTGTGTAGCGTCCCACTAGTAGGACGATCGATATTTTCTCACCCCCCCCCCCACTCCCCGCTTGGCGAGTCTCACTCGGCGACCTTCCTCCCCCCTCTCGCCAGCAAGGCCGGTATTTCCCTTTGATGTCGCTGTGTGGCTTGTTTGTTTCACTGTAGAAAATCTAGAGAGTCTGGAAGATACTGCAGTGTCCGAGATTACGCTAGGTCGACCTTGAGTGATGTAATTCTGTGACGTGTCTGTGTACGATTGGGTGGCTTGTATGTGTCCCGAACGATCTAGGTCTGTCTCGTGCTTATGGGGCGGTTAAGGCGCTTCCTGAACGTTCCTGGACAGAATATATATAAGGAGGGCCAGGCGAGTAGGAGTGGTGCAAATCGTAGGGTGAAAGTCGTGGGTGTAAATCGTAGATGTGCAAATCCAGTCATAGTTAGAAGTGTGTCTTCCCGGCTAGCTAGGTGTAAGTAACCTGTGGATATCAGCTCTTGTTTACAGTTAAACGTTAGTATTAATTGTTCATCGGATCCTGTTATTTATTTTTACAACAGTTCGAGACAGTTTCGTTTTTAAGGGGCAGACGATCAGTTCATCTGACTCTCCCCATCATAACGTGCTGAAATTTGCTTCAACTGTTACAATAACCATTTCTTCACTCAGAGATATATGTGTATTATAATGTATATTTACTCTGTTCTCAATGTCCTGCCACATTCTTTGTACAATTGTGCAGGTGAAAAAGAAATGTTCTAAGAAGTCGGTGGTTCCACATTCTTCACAGTTTTTTTTGTATCTTTGATGCCCATTTTATTTAATAGGATATTTGTTGGATAAATATTATGCAGGATTTTCCACTGCAAAGCCTTAAGTCTTGTTTCCTTTGTGCTATTATGGCAGATTTCCCAATTTTGTTCTGTCACTTGTATTCCATATTTGTTTTGCCAGATGTTTTGAGTGGAAATTTTCTCCTCTATGCAGTAATTCACAAAATGTTTTTCTTGAAATGTGTTCTATCTCGGATCCTCTAAATTTTATTATTTTCATCTGTTGCAGATTTATGTTTACTCCAACATTAAGTCCTCGACTCTTTAGAGCATTTGTAATAATATTATAGTCTAGGTAGCATCTTGGGTTGGTTCCATATAACTCCTGAAATGCTTCAAAAAGGCTCATTAAGTTATTTCCCCTGAACATCTTTAACTCTTAAAATGCCTTTCCAGTGAACTTTTCAAACAATAGATGTTTGCTTTTGTACGTGAAACTTTTATTGTTAAACAGGGGTTCGTTCCAACTTTGATTTTCTCCCCTTTCATTTACCTAAAGAGATATCCACGTCGACAACACTCTACGCCAGAAGGAACTATCAATTAGGTCTATTCCGGTGAACAGCTTCAATGACACTCATCCTTCAAAGGCATATTTCCCACCAAGGGGTTGCAGAAAGTGTAACGGAATCTCTTTCCAGTCTTGATGTTCTGGAGACAGTAGCTTTTTTGCCCAATTCAGTATCATGGAATTCTGGATATTGGTGATGCAAATCATATTTAATCCTCCATTGCTATACTTATTGCATAACACCTTGCGTTTGACCTTTTCAAATGCTCTTTTATTTGTACAACGTTTTTTCCAAAGAAACCTGTAAAATATTTGTGTAATTTTTTGAAGAGCTGCCACTGGGAGGGTTATGCTTTGCGTGATATGAACAAAATAATTGGCTAATTCCGAATGTTTTAACAATAATATTATGTATGTTCCCAATTATTGAAAGATCTCGTTGTGACCATTTTCCAAATAGTTCTTGAACTTAGTGAATTCTTGGTGCCCAATTTTCCTCTATTTCGTCTGCTGACTTTTTGGCATTAAAATATATATGTCTAGAATTTTTAGATTACCGTTACCTACTACTTCTATTCCACATTGATTCGTATCTTCTCTTTCACCAGTACCGGGGATCCGAATTTTAGATTTTGTCTTGTTTAGTTTCAGTCCAGAGAATATTGAGAATTCTTTAATCCTAGATAATACTTCTCTATAGTCAATCCAGTCCCTTAGAAACATTGTAGTGTCATCCGCGTATTGCTTTATTTTGAAACTATGGGATGCGTTTGGGATACTGATTCCTTTGATGTTTTCATCTTGTTTTATTTTCAACGCCAAAATTTCTGCTGCCAAAATGAAGATGAATGGCGACAGCGGACATCTTTGCCTTACTCCTCTATCCATATGGAAGACTTACGAGATGTATCCTGCATTCTTGACACATGCTATTCCATTGGTCAGTAAAACCTGAATCCATTTGATAAAGTTGGTGCCAAATCCATACTTTGACAAAGCTCTTAGAATGAACTGTACATTTATGGCATAGAATGTATTTTCGTAGTCGATACTAAAAACGATGCCCTGTGAATTTCTTTGTCTTTCCAAATTAATAACATCGTCGATTTCTCTAATTATGCTGGATACATTTTTTCCTTTAATAAATCCTACCTGTTCATGCCCGATAATCTCATCTAGGATTATCTTAATCTTATAGCTAAAGCTTTCGTTAAAATTTTATAATTGGTATTAGTTAAGGAGATCGGGCGCCAATTCGATAGATTATCTTTGCTTAAATCTTTACCTTTGTGTAAAAGAGTTATCAGTCCAGTACGTAACGACCAAGGTAAGAATCCTTTTTCAAGACTGAAATTAAAACACTCCACACCTGGAGACTTAATTTGATTCCAGAATACTTTGTAAAATTCGAAAGGTCTTCCGTCCAGTCCTGGCGCAGAACAGTTCTTCATAAAAGTTCTGCATCAGTTATTGGGCTGTCACATTCTTCCCTTTGGTTTGGATTTATTTGGGGTATCTGCAATTCTGTCATAAATTTTTCTGTGCTGACCATCACTTTCTCTGCTTTCTTATCCTCCTTATATAATGTTTCATAAAATGTTCGGATATTATGTAAAATCTCATCTTTTCCCTTGATTTCTGCAGCCATTGTACTTTTCAACTGATATTTAGTTGAGGTTTTACCTCTGTTTTTTTCCAGAGAAGAAAGAACTTTGTGCATTTCTCACCTTCTTCTACCCAGCGTATGTTTGATCTGAGCTGTGCTCCTCGTGCCGCCTCCATCTGGTGTATTTCCATCTCTGTCTTGACCTTGGATATTTCTTGCCTCAATTTCCTGTTCTGTGGATCTGACACTAGGCGGGATTCTAGGTTATTAGGTTGGTCACATATTATGGTATGTCTATTTTTGTTATTGCTTTTTCTAAATCGGCTATATTCTCTGGTTAATTATTTCACTTCAACTTTCAACATTTCCCACCTCAGGTGCGGATCTAATTCTTTTTGTTCTTAAATAGTTTTGGATATCTTGTTTTTCATCAGTTCCGCATATTTACTGTCAGTAAGCAGAAACGTATTCATTTTATAATGCCCACTTCCATTCTGGAAAGGAGCCAATGACATGGTGAAAATGACAGCTCTGTGATCACTGTAGATAAACTTTTTATTTGACAGTCGCTTGCAAAGTTAAGTATAACATCATCTACCATGACGTCATCCAGCCTGCGGGCTATCACGTGGTCCCCTCTGCTCCATGTGTGCATCTTTTCATGTAGGTGTTGCAGTCTCCAGAGGTCGGTTAGTCCTAAGTCTGTCACGCATTCATTGAAGTTTTCCAGTTGTTGTTGTGTGTTTGAGTCCTGAAATAATATCTATATCGCTGTTAATTACCATGTTAAAATCGCCAATTAGTATAACATTGTCTGTAATATTTTATTCCACATTATTTTTTATCACAGTATTTAATTTTAGTAAGAACTGTTTCTTCTCTTTCTCTGTGCACGGGGCTTATAATTATGTATATGATATAAAATGTTTCATCACTAACATGTGCTTTAGACATTAATATACGTTCGTAATCATAGATTAATGTGACATTTTCAGATAGTAAATTTTTTATTAAATAATGTGCATAAACCCTTGCTCCTGTTTGTGCCTTCACTGTGATGGATAATTCCTCCTCGCTGTTTCCTTACTTCTTCTATCTCATTATTTTCAATTGTTGTAACAGATAACATAAAATCAAAAGAATACATACTGCCATATGGTGTTCCACAAGGCTCAGTTTTAGGTCCCACTCTCTTTATTATGTACATTGGGCCCCTGTCTAATATTTTTAAAGATCATGGTTTTTATTACCATCAGTATGCTGATGATGTCCAATTATATCACCCTGGTACGACTTTAGGTCATGTTGACAATGTTATAAAAGATAGTGAAAAGTGTATTATGGACACAAAAGAATGGATGAACCAAAACAAACTAAAGCTAAATGAAGACAAAACAGAAGTTATGATTATTGGAAAGAAAAGACAAATTACTGCAATTAAAAATGTAAAATTAAATCTTGGTGAAAGCACTGTAGCAAACGTGAATAAAGTTAAAAACTTGGGCACAATTTTAGAATCAGATCTCAGCATGGAAAATCAAATAAGTTCATTATGTCGATCATTAATGTTTCAATTAAAAAACATCAGCTCTATTCGTCCATTCATATCCCAAGAGGCAACTCGAATACTTATCACTTCACTTATGTTTTCAAAGCTTGATTATTGTAACTCTCTGCTCTTTGGAATTCCGAGCAACATAATAAAACGCCTTCAGATAATTCAGAATAATGCAGCTAGACTGATTTTCAGAAAATCAAAAAGAGAATCTGCCTCAAGCCTTATTGACCAACTTCACTGGCTTACTGTTGAAAACAGAATAAAATTTAAAGCTGCAGTTTTGGTTTACAAATGTCTTGAAGGTTCAGCTCCCTCCTATCTTTCGGAACTTTTGAAAAAACATGAGTCTGATAGAATTTTAAGATCTACTGCAGAAAACAAACTGGTTGTTCCCAGGTGTAAAACATCAAATTATGGAGATAGAGCTTTTACTTGTTTTGGTCCCTGTGTGTGGAATTCTTTACCACAAGAGGTTCGAAATTCTGCCTCTCTAAACATATTTAAAAACAGGTTAAAAACATTTCTTTTTAAAAACTGAATTTTATAGCTTGCTATGGATGTATAAAACTAGTTTGTCTGTGTGTGTAAGTTTATTTGAATGTGCTTTTATGATTTTTTACTGTGTACAGCGCCTAGAGCTTTTAATGTTTTAGTCCTGGCGCTACATAAATGTATATTATTATTATTATTATTATTATTATGTCTCTTGCAGTGCAACAATATTAATACGTTCATCTTTTAATGTTTTAAAGACAGCTTTTCTTGTCTTTATGAGCTTTAAGCCATGCACATTAAATGTGGCTATTTTAAGTGTATTCATGAGTTGTTTTTTTCCTTCGGTGTGACTTTAGAGTGACTTTACTTCCTCTAGATCTTTTCTATCCCCTCCTCACTCCCGATTCTTGGCCAGGTGTTATAGATGGAAGTATAGGTAATTTAATGTTGTTATGGTGTGTATTGTTTCGACTGCATATGTTTAATACTAAAAAACTTTAACCTTCACTTTCAGACCATGCCAATTACTAAAAAAAACAAACTGAATAAATTTCAACAATCAGGCCTGTAGGGCCACACTTTAATTACGTTAAATCCCTAACAAATTCGACTAGTTCTTGTTATGTAGTAAGGATGAATATCATCAGCATCAAATCCAAATTCAATAGTATTCATTATAAGTCTAGATCTAGGTTTCCCATAATATCATTTAACTTTAATTCTAGCTAATTATCTAACTAATTATTTCTACTTCCAAGATCTGGACTGCTTTCTGTATGACAATTAATATACATAATATAGTCTCTGGAGACATAAGGCTATCTCAGATATTTAAACTTATAGGTCTAGCCCGTCAGGGTGACGTCGGCACAGTTAAATATAACTCTAGGATGGGCTGGCAACTCCCAGCCTCACTCAGACAATTCAATCACAGTTATATTTCATACGTTAACTCTAGTTGCAGCTCTAGATGACAGTTT
The DNA here is from genome assembly GCA_963931925.1 of Onchidella celtica. Classification (NCBI taxonomy): domain Eukaryota; kingdom Metazoa; phylum Mollusca; class Gastropoda; order Systellommatophora; family Onchidiidae; genus Onchidella; species Onchidella celtica. The sequence goes on from OZ007577.1 coordinate 33,340,109, forward strand.
AACTTTGCATCTTGCATTCTCCGGCAATCACTCCTGGTAGATTCATCAAAACTCTCCTAGAGGATAAATGTCACGCTCCTCGTCTTCTTATCCGTTGTCAATGTCATCAAGAGATCTTTCTTTGACTTTAATCACTCACCCTTGCCCTGGCGCTAGGCCAGGGAACTGTGTACAATAACGTTGGTTAATATCAAAGCAGCCATATGGATAGATGGCTAGATCTACATCCAGACAGGTAGTGTATAGGTAATGATTCGCTCAAGTGGAACCCAACTGACTCCATCGCAGTTGATTGCTCTGCTTAGAATGAAAAAATAGTTTCCCCGTCTGCTGCTTTCCCAGCTCCCCAAATGCTATCAATACACCTGGCTTGATTGGTTGTCAATTAACGGCTAAGTGACGTTACGTTTATATAGACCCCTGTAACAGCTGAGGTTGTTCTAGCACGTTATAGTAGGGGGGAGTTAGTTGATCTAACTACAACCCTTTAGAAAACGAAACTATTACAGCTGTAGAATAAATAAACACGAGATCCGACGATAAATTAAATAACACTGAAGTTTAATAACTGAATACTGAACAATAAATACTAGGAAGGTACCAACGAACAAGTAAATATCCTACGCCACAGAGAGGAAAAACTCACTTACTCACCGACCAACCACTCACACAGGTCCATATATATAAACATTTCTACAGAAAGTTCCCGAAATAAACGTTACCTTTGCCCTCGCACAAACTAACCAATCACGTATCAATACGTCATCAGGTTACATCACTCAAGGCCAAATCTGGCGTAAACATCCTTATCCACAATGTTATCGAATGTTCGGGAACATACTAATATTTACTGAACGAGTCAAAACACCTGACAACAAGCGAGCGAGGAAAAAAAACTACTCACTAGGAAAAGAAGGTCAGGTCACGGAGTACAGTACACTCTGGCGGTTGTCAACAATAAAATGAAAACCTAAGTGAACACATGCTCACCAGTGTAACAATAAAACGGGGGATGGCAAGGGATAGCTTGCAGATGCGACACAACTCCCCAATTTAAGTTTAATATCTTTCAACTCCAAAAACATTATACAGCGTCTGAAGTATCGTGAAATAATCTTATAGCACTCTCAATCTCACAAAGGTAGTTGCTAATTCTATTACAATTAATAACAATTTCAGTGCCTTCGCGAATGTCATCACAAATACAATGCAGTGTACTTTGCATTATAATAATAATAATAGTTCGTCCATCAGGTATGATGATGACCTTAACAACACCAGAGGAATAAAGAACAGAAATTGTTGAGAATTTTCAACACAAGGACAATAAAGAGAAGTAAAGGACACAGAGGACAGAGTGGAAAGACTGTTCTTTCATGACTTATGGCTTCTCATGTGACTGATAAGTCCTATTTTTGCCCTGAAGACCCTTCCGCATAAGTGACAAGAGTGCTCCGTTGGTTCAGTACCACTGGGCCTTTTCTTGCGCCGTTCTCTTTTTTTGATAGCCTGCTGGACTCTGTCAGCTTCCCATGCTTTGCTGCCTCTGGTAAGGGCCGCCCTCCAATTTGCACGATCAAGCGAGAGCCCTTCCCACTCACTCACATCAATGGCAAAGGCCTTCAGTGATTGCTTGAGAGTGTCTTTGTAACGTCTCTTTGGGGCCCCAACATTCCTCGTTCCATTGGAGAGCTCAGAGAAGAAGATTTGCTTAGGGAGTCTGGAGTCGGGCATTCTGACAACATGTCCTGCCCAACGTAGCTGAATTTTTTTCAGGTGGCAGAAGATGCTCAATCCCTTGGCACGATTGAGGACCTCCGTGTCTGGAATTTTATCCTGCCATTTGATCCTTAGGATTTTTCTAAGGCAGACCAGATGAAAGTGATTTAGTTTTCTGGCATGCGATTGGTACACTGTCCAGGTTTCAGCCCCATACAGTAGGGTGGGAAGGACCACAGCATTGTACACTTTCAGCTTAGTGTCTGTGCGAATGCCGGCAACATCCCACACTCTCTTTCGAAGCCTGCCAAATGCAGAGCTGGCTTTGCTGATTCTTGAGGGAATTTCGGTATCAACACGAGCCGTGGAAGACAGTGTACTGCCAAGATAGGTGAAGTTCTCCGACACCTTCAGAGGACTATCATGGACTTTGATATTTGGGGTCACAGGATACTTGTCGCCTGGAGTAGGCTGATGGAGCACTTCCGACTTCCTTGTGCTTATTGTGAGGCCAAAGTTGTCACAGGCACTAGAGAACTTATCAACACAGTTTTGCATGCTATCCTCATCGTGTGCCAGAAGTGCACAATCATCAGCAAATAGTAGGTCACAGACTTGAGTACTTTTGGTTTTGGTTTTTGCCTGAAGTCTCCTGAGGTTGAATAGACTGCCATCAGTTCGGTACTTGATGCTTACCCCTTGAGGAGGAGAGCTAAAGGCTTCTTGTAGCATTGCAGAGAACATGATGCTGAATAGAGTTGGGGCTAAGACACAACCCTGTTTTACCCCATTTGTGACAGCAAAGGGCTCTGAAACACTGCCGTTACTTTTGACTGCAGCTTGCATGCCATCATGAAACTGGCGCACTATTGTGATGAATTCGGGTGGACACCCAAACTTCGCCAAGATTTTCCAGAGGCCTTCACGACACACTGTGTCAAATGCCTTTGTGAGGTCAACAAATGTGATGTACAGCGCTTTATTTTGTTCCATGCATTTTTCCTGAATCTGTCTGGCAACAAATATCATATCCGCCGTTCCCCTCTCTTTACGAAAGCCACATTGGCTCTCGGGAAGCAAGTCATTTGACGAGAGGTGATCAAGAAGGCGATTCAGAAGCATTTTTGCCAACATTTTGCCAGCAGTTGAAAGTAGAGAGATTCCCCGATGGTTGTCACAGACTTGGCTGTCCCCTTTGTTTTTGTACAGATGGATGATTGAAGCATCTTTGAAGTCCTGTGGCAGCTTCCCTGCTTTCAACATATGATTGAACAACTCGGTCAGCCTTTCAATAAGCTTTTCTCCACCGAAGGCATACACCTCAGCAGGAATTGAATCCACTCCTGGTGATTTGTTAAAGAACATCTGATTTGTGGCAGTCCGGGTCTCATTTGCTGTGAATGGCTTGGCAAGAGCTGCATTAATAGGAGTCTGAGGGAGGCGGTCAATGGACTCAGTATTTATATTTGATGGCCGATTTAGCACACCTCCGAAATGTTCTGCCCAACGCTGAATTATGGCATTCAATTCAACAATGCGTGTTGAACCATCTGACGCAAGAAGTGGCGTAGTGCCAGAGCGGGATGGTCCAAACACAACTCGGAGGCTCTCAAAGAACTTTCTAGTGTTGTTTGTGTCGGCATATTTCTGAGTTTCTCTTACTCGCTCTTCAAGCCAGTCATTTTTCATTTTCCTCAGCTTCTTCTGGAGTACACCCTTACATGCACGCAGTGCATCAGCTTTTGCTGTGGAAGAGGGGCCACTGCAGTGAGCTTGGATGAGACTATTTTTTTCTTTGATGAGCACTTTGATTTCATTATCATTATCATTGAACCAGTCCTGGTGCTTGCGGACAGGAAAACCAACTGTGCTGCTGGCGCAAGAGTGTACAGTCGTATTTAGGTCAGTCCAGCTCTGTTCAATGTTCTCAGGGTCAAAAGTAACGCAATCCAATTTTGAGGAGAGTTCTGATGAGAGCTCGCTCTGTTTCTCAGCTGAGCAGAGTTTTGAAACATTTAGGCGTTTAGGTGGCGCTTTCCCTTGAGGGCGTCTATTGCGCCTCAATGTTAGTCTGGGCTTGCAAACAATGAGTCTGTGGTCAGTTCCACACTCGGCACCACACATCGCCTTTGTTACAAGGACATCCTTTCTGTCAGTCTTCCTCACAATGACATAGTCTATGAGATGCCAATGCTTTGAGCGGGGATGCATCCATGACGTTCTGTTTCTCACGGGGAGACTAAAATTTGTGTTGGTAATGAACAGGCCAAATTCAGCGCACAAAGTAAGTAAGCGCAACCCATTGTTATTGCATGAACCAACTCCATGAGGGCCCAAAACATTTGGCCACGCTGAGATTTCTGAGCCAACACTAGCATTGAAGTCCCCCAAGAGAATCAGCTTATCAGCTGCCTGGACAGAGCATATGACAGATTCTAGATCAGAATAGAACTTGTCTTTGGCTTCATCTGGGTTTGTCATAGTGGGCGCATATGCGCTAATGAGGGTGGCTGACTGGCTTTTCCCAACTGGGATCCTGAGTGTCATTAGCCTGTCATTTATTTCAATTGGCATGGACTGCAAGTTTCTGACAAGGTCATTTTTAATTGCAAACCCAACACCATGCTGTCTCGGTTCGACTGCACCCTTGCCTTTCCAGAAGAAGGTGTATCCACCACTGAGCTCTTTGAGTTGGCCACTATCAGGGAGTCTGGTCTCACTGAGTGCCACTATGTCCAGGTTGTACCTGCTGAGCTCAATGGCAATAAGTGCAGTGCGTCTTTCCGGGTTGTTTGAGTTGTCCTGTAGTGTACGTATATTCCAGGCTCCTAGCCTGAGTAAGCTGAATTTCTTTTTGTTTCGCCCGCAAAAAGGGATCCCCACTGGTCGCGGTATACCAGTCAGGGTGATGTGAAGTGGGCTTTCTTTAGGGCACCTTTTCTAGCCCCTTCCTCAGTTGAGGTGAGCAGTGCTATCCTTAAATAAGGCTGCTCAGCTACTGTGGGTGCTGAATCCCCACGCCTCCACTTCAATCGACGATGAAGCGACCATAGCCCACAGCCACCAACGTGTAGGTCTGTGCTAACAGCTTCCAGTCTATCCAAACCTGCTGCCACCGCACTCGCCCATCGCCGTTGGAATTTTGAGAGGAAAGAAGACGAGGTAAAGATGAAAAAAGACGAGGTGAGTGTTAAGACTGGCGCAAAGAGTTTGTTTTTAGTGAAAAAGAGCTGCGCAAACATCAGACTCACTCTCTCGCCTGGACACAACTTATCCAAGTGGCAAGACAGGGTCAAGACGACTGGAAATGTATCCAGGTGCAGGAGGATGCCAGGGGGACAGTCATATTGCCTGACCGGCTGCCTGTAGGCTACTCCACAGCCTCGCAGTCCCAACTGACTAGGGTGAAAGACCCAAACCAAAGAACACCAATACTGGTGGATGCTCTGTGTCACGATATCCAGGCCAGAGTGACGGTATATTGCCATCTGCCCTATCAATCAACCACTGGCCTGCTGCCGCCAGCTTCGAAGCTGCGTCCGGGAAGTTTGCTCAATTCTTCGTCTGTGATTTAGGCAAACAAGCCTATGACCACACCGCTACCGGGGGCCAATATGAAGGACTCAAATACTGAGGGTCACATTGTGCCCTAGCATGTGGCCGTTGGGTTAGATGAAACCTCCTCCGCCCTGGCCGTTTGCACCGACAGGTGCACGCCCGCTGATACCATGCTAGCGTACCAGTTCATGGAACAGGTTGTATTGGATTACATGTTACCAGTAGCAGATGTTTCTGACCTGACACTTTGCATTACTAATACAATAACTAATACAATACCATCATTGCTTCCCAATGGTTAACAGTAGGCCTACTAGTCAAAATAACACAATGCCACCACTGTGCTGAAAATATGGTCAATGATATTATTACAAATCATATATTAAGGTGAAACGATGGCTAATCGTTTACATAATGCTTCGTGCACGAGTCATAGCATATAACTTGTTGTACATAACATGGTTATCTCCAAAATGTATAACTCATACGTACAATGGCAAAATACCAATACATATCGACCACTGATCAGGGTCTATCTTCATCATATTATGTCAAAACAAGTTACAACAATGCAATATAACACAAACACTGCTTGCTCGCAGTCCCCATTTGGGTTATATTTTCTAAAAATTACACCAAGTTCCATTGTTAACAAATATGACATAGCATAAAATCAAAATGTGACTAACACATCATGACTCTCTTTCAGCCATTAATTCAATATTCAGTCACAGATGAACTATGTCCCCAATTACAGTACAATACTGCCGTCCTAGAAATTCATCTAATAGGCAAAAGTATGGGTTACAATGCATTTCACTGATAGTGTACTACTTTAAAATACCCTGCTCAGGAAATCAGCACATGCATTTTCTTTGCCTTTTAAGTAGTGAATCCTGAATCGATAAGACTGTAAAAATAAACTCCATTGTAATAACTTTGGACTGTCAAACTTGGCAGAGTTCAAAAACTCTAATGACCGATGGTCAGTTTGGAGCACAAACCCCTTTCCATACGAATACAAAGTAAACCTTTTTACAGCCCAAACAATAGCTAAACATTCGCGCTCTGAGACCGAATATTTTGTCTCACGAGGCAATAGCTTACGACTAGCATATGCCACAGGGTACAACTTTCCCTCGTGTTCCTACATAAGACTAGCGCCTAATCCGCGATCTGATGCATCAGTTGCTAAGACAAACTCTTTGGAAAAATCTGGCAGACATAACACGGGTTTAGAGATAATGACATTGTTCAAAGAGGTGTACGCTTTCTCCTGCGTTTCATCCCACTGAACTATATTGGGCTGACCCTTTCTAAGTAAATCAGACAATGGTGCTGCAATCGCTGAAAAGTTAGGAACAAATTCTTGGTAATATCCCACTAATCCTAAGAATGCTTTCACTTCCTTCTTAGTGGTGGGTCTGGATGCGTCTCGCACCTTACATACATTCTCTTCTAACAGGCCAATCATACCTTCTCCCACTGAGTGTCCAACAAAGTCGACTTCAGATGTTCCAATTAAGCATTTGGACGGTCTTGCAGTTAATCCAGCTTGGTCTGTCCTCTGCAGTAAGTCTTTGAGAGTCTTCACATGCTCGTCGAATGCCTCTGTATGAATCAGCAGTTCGTCCACATATGCTGTCACATTGTTCATTCCTTGGATCAATGGCTTTACGATCCTGTTCAGCGTGGCTCCTGAGTTCATCATTCCAAAAGGCATCCGAGTGAATTCATAGTGTTCGCCCATGGTGACGAACGCCGTCTTGGGAATGTCTTGCTCTCGAACTTTCACTTGCCAGTATCCCTTGCTCAGGTTAATCCGAGAGGATAATTTTCCTCTCGAGAGACTCTGAAACACTTCCGATGGCGCTGCTGTCGGATGAGGGCCGAATACTGTGATCTTGTTTAACCTCCTGTAGTCGATGCAGACTCAGTTGGATCCGTCCTTCTTCTTGACGACAACAACAGGTGAAGCATAAGCTGATGAGCTCCTTCGAATGATGTCTAGCCGTTCCATGGTGCTAAGCTCCTCCTTCAAGGAGTCGCGCATAGCGTAGGGCACCGGGTATGGTCGTTGACGAACTGGTACTTCTGTCGTCAGGTCGATGCGATGTTCACCCAACTGGCAGCATCCAGGGAGATTGGTGAAGACGTGTTGGTAATCCTTCACCACATCGCAGAGTTCTTGACGTTGTTCCGACGTCAGTTGCGTTTCATACTGGACATCTCTGTAGCCTTCATTCTGGTCCCAGCTTCCTAGGTCGGCAAGGTCCTCCGTCGTTCCACCGTTGTCGCCTTCCAGGTCGCAGTCCTCGATGACTGTCATGCCAGCTGACTCCACGGGTTGACTCTTGTCCATCAGGTCGTCCTCTGCCAGTACAGTCTCAGCACTATCACCGCCGCCGTCCTTTATGGCGTTGACATGTTCGGGCGTGGTATCTCTCCTACAGTTGTCCATCCCACACATCTCGGTCACAACAGGTCTCGGTTCCATTGCCACTGCTGCTGCTTTTGACGTCCTTGGAATGTATCTCTTGAGAAGGTTGGCGTGCAAGGTCTTTTCATTTGCAACCATCTTGACTCTATAGTCGTTGACACCGACAATTGAGACTACCTTATATGGTCCCTTCCATTGGATTAGGAGCTTGTTAGTATTCGTCGGTAGTAACACCAACACTTCATCTCCTGGGCGGAACTTCCTCTTTCTCGCCTTCCGGTCGTAGTAGGTCTTCTGTTTACCTTGAGCCTTGGAGAGTTCTTCCGTCGCTAGCTTCCATGTGTCCTCCAGCCTCTCACGTAGTTCCATGACGTACTGGTAACTGGTCTTCGTTTCCGGCTCCTCTACGTCCTTGGTCCACAGTTGTCGTAAGATGTGCATTGGTCCTCTCACAGTTCTCCCATACAGCAACTCGAATGGGGCAAACTTGGTCGACTCTTGGGGAACTTCACGATATGCGAAGAGCAGCGGGTTGATGTATCTGTGCCACTGCTTGGGTTGCTCTGCGCACAGACGTCTCAATGTTTTCTTCAGCGTGTCGTTGAATCGCTCCACCAACCCGTTGCACATAGGGTGGTAGACTGTAGTGGTCGACTGTCGAATTCCCAGTAGTCTATTCGTTTCCTTCATGACATCTGACATAAACTGGGTCCCTTGGTCCGACAAGATCTCTTCGGGCACACCCAAACGGCTGTAGATGTTCACTAAGGCTTCTGCTACTGTTTCTGCGTTGATCTTCTTCAAGGGTGTGGCTTCAGGGTAACGAGTAGAGTAGTCTATGTATACCAGGATATACCGATGTCCACCTTCACTTGGGGGGTCGATAGGTCCTACTAAGTCCACGGCCACTCTCCTAAACGGTACGTCCACTACTGGCATACTCTGCAGGTGCACCTTTGGTGTCGCTCCTTTGTTCACTGTCCTCTGGCATATGTCGCATGAGCGGCAGTATCTCGCGACGTCACCTTCAATTCCAGGCCAATAAAAATTGCTCATAATTCTGTCTTTGGTTTTCTTCACGCCGAGGTGTCCTCCGACGATCGAGTCGTGGGCAACACTCAGTACATACTCTCTCAGTCTCTCGGGTAGTACCACTTGCCTTATAACCGTCGCCTGTCTCAGGTCCTTGTAGATCCGGTACAGTACTCCTCCATGTTTCTCAAAATGAACAGACTTATTGCCTCTGTTAGTTGGGATCTTCTTCTGCTCTAACTTCTTAATGTCTTTGTCTTCTTCTTGGATTCGGATAAGTTCCTCTCTATCCACTCCCGCGTGCCTTTCTGCCCTCGGCATTTTCAGCGACGTAGACCGGTCCTTCCTCTTCTCCTGGGCCCTCGTGGTCACCGCTCCTACCATTACCTCAGTATCAATGTCGTACGGATCCTTCGCTCCGTCCACGTTCCCGACTACTAGGTCGCAGATGGTCTCCGGGAGACACAGCGCCGTCACTTTGCCCGTCAGGTAAGGCGTCTTCACATCGATAATGGCTTCCTCCGCCGCTAGCAAGGAGTTGTCGATCCTCGCGATGAGTTTCTTCCCACCAGAGAGCTGTCCGTCGTCCACCAGTGATCGCCGCACCACTACACCTTCACAGCCGGTATCTCTCAGGACAACTACCGCTCGATCTCCAATCAAGCCCTTCATCACTGGTAACTTCAGTTTCTCCACGGTCCTTCAGTCACTGCATCCTCCGCACGTAACAGGCACCGCTAACTGTAGCTTCCCGTCCTTCATTACCGCCTGAACGTTGATGCTGGTGTCAGCCGTCGTCGCATCCTGTCTTGACGACTCGTCCGCCGCTATAACTACGGCCGCCGCCGCCTTGTTCGGCTTCCCTCGTCCCGTATCCTTCTGGGCTGGACACATCTTCCGAACGTGGTCTGGGTTTCCACAAAGGTAACATTTCAACTCACCTTTGTCGTTTAACTTGGTACGACACTCCGTCGCCTTGTGTCCCGGCCTCTGGCACCTATGGCAGACCTGTGAGCTTCTGTCTCCGTTGGGCCTCTGTCGTATTGGCCGGCTCTGCAGTCTGGCGCTCCCGCTGAGCGTCCGGTTCCTTGCTACCAGGTACGCCTCCGCTGAATCTGTAATGTCCTGTAGCGTCTTCGGTTTCCTCTCCCTCACATGGGTTCCAAGGTTTGGTGGGCAGGCATCCATGAATTGCTCTCTGACGAACAGGTCTCTCACTCCTTCATATGTCTTCTCCGTCTTTGACGGCGTGGTCGTCGGCCCTCTGCGCTGAGTCGTTGCCTCCACGTTGCTGGCGGATCTTCTCCATCTCCAACTCGTGGTTCCTCCGTTCCCTTTCCAACTGAGTCTGTCGTTCAGCTTCCTTCTCCTGTCTTTCAGCCTCCTTCTCCATTCTCAGCTGCTCCATTTTAAGCTTCTCCATTCGCTCTTGAGCTTCAAGCTATCGTTGGGCCTCCTTCTCCTGAGCCTCCATCTGTCGTTCTCTTTCCAGGCCTTCACGGATGTATTCCCGTCTCTCCTTTCCAGTGAGCTCCATGGCTTCCGCTTCCTGGCTAAGCCTTCCGATAACCTCCGACATGTTGTAGATAGCTTGTCGATGATATTCGCCACAATAAACTTAGTAAATAAATTTAATAATCTCGATCTGGTCCGTTCGAATATGCTCGGATCCCGGACGAGCCCCCAATATGTAACAGCTGAGGTTGTTCTAGCACGTTATAGTAGGGGGGAGTTAGTTGATCTAACTACAATCCTTTAGAAAACGAAACTATTACAGCTGTAGAATAAATAAACACGAGATCCGACGATAGATTAAATAATACTAAAGTTTAATAACTGTATAGTGAACAATAAAATACTAGGAAGGCACCAACGAACAAGTAAATATCCTACGCCACAGAGAGGAAAAACTCACTTACTCACCGACCAACCACTCACACAGGTCCATATATATGAACATTTTTACAGAAAGTTCCCGAAATAAACGTTACCTTTGCCCTCGCACAAACTAACCAATCACGTATCAATACGTCATCAGGTTACATCACTCAAGGCCAAATCTGGCGTAAACATCCTTATTGACAATGTTATCGAATGTTCGGGAACACACTAATATTTACTGTACGAGTCAAAACACCTGACAACAAGCGAGCGAGGAAAAAAAACTACTCACTAGGAAAAGAAGGTCAGGTCACGGAGTACAGTACACTCTGGCGGTTGTCAACAATAAAATGAAAACCTAAGTGAACACATGCTCACCAGTGTAACAATAAAACGGGGGAGGGCAAGGGATAGCGTGCAGATGCTACATCCCCACTAAAATTACTACACTGGGCGTCAATTTCCATTAATACCCTATTATCTTTTTATTTAAATATCCAGCATCTCCACTAGTATATATATTCCCCCTGATTCTCTCTATCCCATTCACAAAACACTAATGATATCCTATTTACTATTGTTCAATTCCACCTTCCTGTTGTTCAACGGCTACCCCTTGCTTAATGTTAAAATGACGTCATCAAAACCAGCAGTCATCGTCTGCATCCTTGACATTATCTACAGATGATGTACTATCCATGTTCCATTTCTTCACCCCCTCTCTATAATTAATGAGGTTATTTCCCTTTGACCATATTTGATCTTGACAGCCTTTGTCTGGGTTGGTCTTCCTCAGGACCTGGGGAAAGATTTAAAATGGATGGTTTAATACTGACAGACCTTGCTCTGTGCAGAAATCTTGTCATTTGACTCTGGTCTTTTATTGCCGTCCTGCTGGCGCATCTGTAGGCTACCCCTTTGCCCTCCCCCGTTTTTCTTGTTATGCTGGAGACTGAGCGTGTGCTCACGTCTTTTTTTTCATTTTATTGTTGACAACCGCCAGAGTGTACTGTACTCTGTGACCTGACCTTCTTTTCCTAGTGAGTTGTTTTTTCCTCGGTCGCTTGTTGTCAGGTGTTTTGACTCGTTCAGTAAATATTAGTATGTTCCCGAATATTAGATAACGTTATGGATACGAATGTTTACGCCAGATTTGGCCTTGGGTGATGTAACCTGATGACGTATTGATACGTGATTGGTTAGTTTGTGCGAAGTAACGTTTATTTCGGGAACTTTCTGTAGAAATGTTTATATATATGGACCTGTGTGAGTGGTTGGTCGGTGAGTAAGTGAGTTTTTCCTCTCTGTGGCGTAGGATATTTACTTGTTCGTTGGTACCTTCCTAGTATTTTATTGTTCACTATACAGTTATTAAACTTTAGTATTATTTAATCTATAGTCGGATCTCGTGTTTATTTATTCTACAGCTGTAATAGTTTCGTTTTCTAAAGGGTTGTAGTTAGATCAACTAACTCCCCCCTACTATAACGTGCTAGAACAACCTCAGCTGTTACATATTGGGGGCTCGTCCGGGATCCGACCAGATTCGAGCGGACCAGATCAAAATTATTAGATTTATTTACAAAGTTTACTGTAGGAATTTCATCGACAAGCTATCTACAACATGTCGGAGGTTATTGGAAGGCTTAGCCAGGAAGCGGACGCTATGGAGTTCACTGGGCAGGAGAGACGGGACTACCCCCGTGAAGGCCTAGAAAGAGAAAGACAGCTGGAGGCTCAACGACAGGAGAAGGAGGCTGAACGACAGGCTCAGTTGGAAAGGGAAAGGAGGAACCACGAGTTGGAGATGGAGAAGATCCGCCAGCAACGTGGAGGCAACGACTCAGCGCAGAGGACCGACGACCACGCCAGTTCCAAGAGACCCAAGCTACCTGCATTTCAGGACAAGAAGGACGATCTGGATAGCTGGTTGCTGCGGTTTGAGAGGTTTGCCGAGACAGCTGAATGGCCCAGATCCACCTGGACGACATCACTGTCTGCCCTGCTGACCGAGAGAGCTTTGGGGTGCTTCTGCAGACTGCCGATCGACGAAGCCAAGGACTACGACAAGGTCAAGGAAGCTTTGCAGAAGAGGTACAACCTGTCAGAGGACGGATACAGACTCATGTTCAGACAAGGTAAGCCTGAAGAGGGAGAAGATGTTGGAATGTTTTTGACCAGGATCAAGACCTATCTAGAGAGGTGGATAAAGCTGTCGAAGTCGGAGGAAACCTACGAAGGAGTGAGAGACCTGGTTGTCAGAGAGCAATTCATGGATGCTTGCCCACCAGACCTTGCAACCCATGTGAGGGAGAGGAAAGCGAAGACGCTACAGGACATTACAGATTCAGCGGAGGCGTACCTGGTAGCCAGGAATCGGACGCTCAGCGGGAGCGCCAGACTGCAGAGCCGGCCAGTGCGACAGAGGCCCAACGGAGACAGAAGCCCACAGGTCTGCCATAGGTGCCAGAGGCCGGGACACAAGGCGACGGAGTGTCGTACCAAGATAAACGACAAAGGTGAGTTGAAATGTTACCTTTGTGGAAAGCCAGACCACGTTCGGAGGATGTGTCCAGCCCAGAAGGAGATGGGACGAGGCAAGCCGAACAAGGCGGCGGCGGCCGTAGTTATAGCGGCGGACGAGTCCTCAAGACAAGATGTGACGACGGCTGACACCAGCATCAACGTTCAAGCGATAATGAAGGACGGGAAGCTACAGTTAGCGGTGCCTGTTACGTGCGGAGGATGCAGTGACGGAAGGACCGTGGAGAAACTGAAGTTACCAGTGATGAAGGGCTTGATTGGAGATCAAGCGGTAGATGTCCTAAGAGATACCGGCTGTGAAGGTGTAGTGGTGCGGCGATCACTGGTGGACGACGGACAGCTCACCGGTGGGAAGAAACTTATCGCGAGGATCGATAACTCCTTGCTAGCGGCGGAGGAAGCCATTATCGATGTGAAGACGCCTTACCTGACGGGCAGAGTGACGGCGCTGTGTCTCCCGGAGACCATCTGCGACCTAATAGTCGGGAACGTGGACGAAGCGAAGGATCCGTACGACCCTGATACTGAGGTGATGGTAGGAGCGGTGACCACGAGCGCCCAGGAGAAGAGGAAGGACCGGTCTACGTCGCTGAAGGTGCCGAGGGCAGAAAGGCACGCGGGAGTGGATAGAGAGGAACTCATCCGACTCCAAGAAGAAGACGAAGACATTAGGAAGTTAGAGCAGAAGAAGATCCCAACTAACAGAGGCAATAAGTCTGTTCATTTTGAGAAACATGGAGGAGTACTGTACCGGATCTACAAGGACCTGAGACAGGCGACGGTTATAAGGCAAGTGGTACTACCCGAGAAACTGAGAGAGTATGTACTGAGTGTTGGCCACGACTCGATCGTCGGAAGACACCTCGGCGTGAAGAAAACCAAAGTCAGAGTTATGAGCAATTTTTATTGGCCTGGAATTGAAGGTGACGTCGCGAGATACTGCCGCTCATGCGACATATGCCAGAGGACAGTGAACAAAGGAGCGATCCCAAAGGTGCACTTGCAGAGTCTGCCAGTAGTGGACGTACCATTTAGGCGAGTGGCCGTGGTCTTAGTAGGACCTATCGACCCCCCAAGTGAAGGCGGACATCGGTATATCCTGGTGTACATAGACTACGCTACTCGTTACCCCGAAGCCACACCCTTGAAGAAGATCGACGCAGAAACGGTAGCAGAAGCCTTAGTGAACATCTACAGCAGTTTGGGTGTGCCCGAAGAGATCTTGTCAGACCAAGGGACCCAGTTTATGTCAGATGTCATGAAGGAAACGAATAGACTACTGGGAATTCGACAGTCGACCACTACAGTCTACCACTCTATGTGCAACGGGTTGGTGGGGCGATTCAACGGCACGCTGAAGAAAACATTGAGACGACTGTGCGCAGAGCAACCCAAGCAGTGGCACAGATACATCAACCCGCTGCTCTTCGCATATCGTGAAGTTCCCCAAGAGTCGACCAAGTTTGCCCCATTCGAGTTGCTGTATGGGAGAACTGTGAGAGGACCAATGCACATCTTACGACAACTATGGACCAAGGACGTAGAGGAGCCGGAAACGAAGACCAGTTACCAGTACGTCATGGAACTACGTGAGAGGCTGGAGGACACATGGAAGCTAGCGACGGAAGAACTCTCCAAGGCTCAAGGTAGACAGAAGACCTACTACGACCGGAAGGCGCGAGAGAGGAAGTTCCGCCCCGGAGATGAAGTGTTGGTGCTACCCCCGACGAACACTAACAAGCTACTAGTCCAATGGAAGGGACCATATAAGGTAGTCTCAATTGTCGGTGTCAACGACTATAGAGTCAAGATGGGTGCAAAAGAAAAGACCTTGCACGCCAACCTCCTCAAGAGATATATTCCAAGGACGTTAAAAGCAGCAGCGGTGGCAATAGAACCGACACCTGTTATGACCGAGATGTGTGGGATGGACAACAGTAGGAGAGATACAACGCCTGGACATGTCAACGCCATAAAGGACGGCGGCGGTGATAGTGCTGAGACTGTACTGGCAGAGGACGACCTGATGGACAAGAGTCAACCCGTGGAGTCAGCTGGCATGACAGTCATCGAGGATTGCGACCTGGAAGGCGACAACGGTGGAACAACGGAGGACCTTGCCGACCTAGGAAGCTGGGACCAGAATGAAGGCTACAGAGATGTCCAGTATGGAACGCAACTGATGTCGGAACAACGTCAAGAACTCTGCGATGTGGTGAAGGATTACCAACACATCTTCACCAATCTCCCTGGATGCTGCCAGTTGGGTGAACATCGCATCGACCTGACGACAGAAGTACCAGTTCGTCAACGACCATACCCGGTGCCCTACGCTATGCGCGACTCATTGAAGGAGGAGCTTAGCACCATGGAACGGCTGGGCATCATTCGAAGGAGCTCATCAGCTTATGCTTCACCTGTTGTTGTCGTCAAGAAGAAGGACGGATCCAACTGAGTCTGCATCGACTACAGGAGGTTAAACAAGATCACAGTATTCGACCCTCATCCGACAGCAGAGCCATCGGAAGTGTTTCAGAGTCTCTCGAGAGGAAAATTATTCTCTCGGATTGACCTGAGCAAGGGATACTGGCAAGTGAAAGTTCGAGAGCAAGACATTCCAAGACGGCGTTCGTCACCATGGGCGAACACTATGAATTCATTCGGATGCCTTTTGGGATGATGAACTCAGGAGCCACGCTGAACAGGATCGTAAAGCCATTGATCCGTGGAATGAACAATGTGACAGCATATGTGGACGACCTGCTGATTCATACAGAGACATTCGACGAGAATGTGAAGACTCTCAAAGACTTACTGCAGAGGATGGACCAAGCTGGATTAAATGCAAGACCATCCAAGTGTCTTATTGGAACGTCTGAAGTAGACTTTGTTGGACACTCAGTGGGAGAAGGTATGATTGGCCTGTTAGAAGAGAATGTATGTAAGGCACGAGAAGCACCCAGACCCACCACTAAGAAGGAAGTGAAAGCATTCTTAGGATTCGTGGGATATTACCATGAATTTATTCCTAACTTTTCAGCGATTGCAGCACCATTGTCTGATTTACTTAGAAAGGGTCAGCCCAATATAGTTCAGTGGGATGAAACGCAGGAGAAAGCGTACACCTCTTTGAAGAATGTCATTACCTCCAAACCCGTGTTATGTCTGCCAGATTTTTCCAAAGAATTTGTCTTAGCAACTGATGCATCAGATCGCGGATTAGGCGCTAGTCTTATGCAGGAAAAGTTGTACCCTGTGGCATATGCTAGTCATAAGCTATTGCCTCGTGAGACAAAATATTCGGTCTCAGAGCGAGAATGTTTAGCTATTGTTTGGGCTGTAAAAAAGTTCACTTTGTATTTGTATGGAAAGGAGTTTGTGCTCCAAACTGACCATCGGTCATTAGAGTTTTTGAACTCTGCCAAGTTTGACCGTCCAAAGTTATTACGATGGAGTTTATTTTTAGTCTTATCGATTCAGGATTCACTACGTAAAAGGCAGAGAAAATGTCTGTGCCGATTTGCTTTTGGCGGACGGACGTGCTTTGGTGCTGCTAAAGAAGCAAGAACTCGCAGCTAAGTAAACTGTTTCACTTTGTTCCTGTTGAAGTCTTTTATTGTTCGTTTTTTTTTTTTTTTTTCACTTGACAAAGGCGAAAGCCGAAAATTTATGCATTTTCTGTCTTCTCTTTAGTTTGCTTTGTACTGTTTGGGTTTTATTTTATCACGCGGGGCTTCGCAACATACAACCTTTTCTTTTTGCTCAATTTTGACTTTCCTGAGCAGGGTATTTTAAAGTAGTACACTATCAGTGAAATGCATTGTAACCCATACTTTTGCCTACCAGATGAATTTCTAGTACGGCAGTATTATACTGTAATTGGG
This sequence comes from Onchidella celtica, assembly GCA_963931925.1. Classification (NCBI taxonomy): domain Eukaryota; kingdom Metazoa; phylum Mollusca; class Gastropoda; order Systellommatophora; family Onchidiidae; genus Onchidella; species Onchidella celtica. Next base: position 33,357,167 of record OZ007577.1, read on the forward strand.
GACATAGTTCACCTGTGACTGAATATTGAATTGATGGCTGATAGAGAGTCATGATGTGTTAGTCACATTTTGATTTTATGCTATGTCATATTTGTTACCAATGGAACTTGGCGTAATTTTCGGAAAATGTAACCCAAATGGGGACTGCGAGCAAGCAGTGTTTGTGTTTTATTGCATTGTTGTAACTTGTTTTGACCTAGTATGATGAAGATAGACCCTGATCAGTGGTCGGTATGTATTGGTATTTTGCCATTGTACGTATGAGTTATACATTTTGGAGATAACCATGTTATGTACAACAAGTTATATGCTATGACTTGTGCACGAAGCATTATGTAAACGATGGGCCATCGTTTCTCCATGTATGATTTGTAATAATATCATTGACCATTGTTTCACCACAGTGGTGGCGTTGTGTTATTTTGACTAGTAGGCCTACTGTTAATCATTGGGAAGCAATGATGGTACTGTATTTGTTATTGTATTAGTAATGCAAAGGACACTGCATTGTATTGTATTTGTGATGACATTCGGGAAGGCACTGAAATTGTTATTAATTGTAATAGAATTAGCGACTACCTTTGTGAGATTGGGAGTGCTGTAAGATTGTTATTTCACGATATTGCAGACGCTGTATAATGTTTTGAGAGTTGAAAGATATTCAACTTAAATTGGGGAGTTGTGTAGCATCTGTAGGCTACCCCTTTGCCCTCCCCTGTTTTTCTTGTTATGCTGGAGACTGAGCGTGTGTTCACGTCTTTTTTTCCATTTTATTGTTGACAACCGCCAGAGTGTACTGTACTCTGTGACCTGACCTTCTTTTCCTAGTGAGTTGTTTTTTCCTCGGTCGCTTGTTGTCAGGTGTTTTGACTCGTTCAGTAAATATTAGTATGTTCCCGAATATTCGATAAGTTATGGATACGATTGTTTACGCCAGATTTGGCCTTGGGTAATGTAACCTGATGACGTATTGATACGTGATTGGTTAGTTTGTGTGAGGGCAGAGGTAACGTTTATTTCGGGAACTTTCTGTAGAAATGTTTATATATATGGACCTATGTGAGTGGTTGGTCGGTGAGTTAGTGAGTTTCCTTTTGTGTGGCGTAGATATTTAGTTTCGCTGGTGTCTTCCTAGTATTTTATTGTTCACTATACAGTTATTAAACTTTAGTATTATTTAATCTATCGTCGGATCTCGTGTTTATTTATTCTACAGCTGTAATAGTTTCGTTTTCTAAAGGGTTGTAGTTAGATCAACTAACTCCCCCCTACTATAACGTGCTAGAACAAACCTCAGCTGTTACACCTGCCTGTGTTGGCCTGTCCTGCCTCCTCGTTTGTCATATCACCCATTTTTCTTGGGCTGTGCCGCTGCTCCGGGCGTTCAGACTGCTGGCGAGAGTGCTGCTGCTGCTGCTGCTGCTGGAGCAGCATGTGCTGCAGCTGGTGCTGCCAGGGTGTCGATTGCGGCTCCGGATCTCTTTGCCGTTGTATCGTCTTTTTCTGTCCTTTATTTTTCTTTCTCTTGTCCCTTTGTGGTTATTCTCTGACACTTGACTCCCTTCTCTCCTCTGTCTCACTTTCTCTCCTCCTCTCCACCTTCTCTTTCTTTTCCTCACTGGCTGGACTGTCCTTCTCACTGGTTGGACTGTCCTCCTCACTGGTTGGACTGTCCTCCTCATTGGTTGGACTGTCCTCCTCACTGGTTGGACTGTCCTCCTCACTGGTTGGGCTGTCCTCCTCACTGGTTGTGCTGTCCTCTTCACTGTTTGGGCTGTCCTCCTCACTGGTTGGACTGTCCTCCTCATGGTTGGGCTGTCCTCCTTACGGTTGGGCTGTCCTCCTCACTGGTTGAACTGTCCTCCCTACTGGTTGGGCTGTCCTCCCTAAAGATTGGACTGTTCTCCTCACTGGTTGGACTGTCCTCCTCACTGGTCGGACTGTCCTCCTCACTGGTTGGGCTGTCCTCCTCACTGGTTGAGTTGTCCTCCTCACTGGTTGAACTGTCCTCCTCACTGGTTGGGCTGTCCTCCTTACTGGTTGGGCTGTCCTCCTCACTGGTTGGGCTGTCCTCCTCACTGGTTGGGCTGTCCTCCTCACAGGTTGGGCTGTCCTCCTCACTGGTTGAACTGTCCTCCTCACTGGTTAGGCTGTCCTCCTCACTGGTTGGGCTGTCCTCCTCACTGGTTGGGCTGTCCTCCACTCTGGTTGGGCTGTTCTCCTCACTGGTTGGACTGTCCTCCTCATTAGTTGGGCTGTCCTCCTCACTGGTTGGGCTGTCCTCCTCACTGGTTGGACTGTCCTACCCACTGGTTGGGCTGTCCTCCTCATTGGTTGGGCTGTCCTCCCCACTGGTTGGGCTGTCCTCCTCACTGATTGGGCTGTCCTCCTCATTGGTTGGGCTGTCCTCCCCACTTGTTGGGCTGTCCTGCCCACTGGTTGGACTGTCCTCCTCACTGGTTGGGCTGTCCTCCCCACTGGTTGGACTGTCATCGTCACTGGTTGGGCTGTTCTCCTCAATGGTTGGGCTGTTCTCCTCAATGGTTGGGCTGTCCTCCTCACTGGTTGGACTGTCCTCCTCACTGGTTGGACTGTCCTCCTCACTGGTTGGGCTGTCCTCATCACTGGATGGCATGTTTTCCTCACTGGTTGGGTTGTCCTCCCTACTGGTTGGGCTGTCCTCCTCACTGGTTGGACTGTCCTCCTCACTGATAGGGCTGTCCTCCTCACTGGTTGGGCTGTCCTCCCTATTGGTTGGGCTGTTCTCCTCACTGGTTGGACTGTCCTCCTCACTGGTTGGACTGTCCTCCTCACTGGTTGGGCTGTTCTCCTCACTGGTTGGACTGTTCTCCTCACTGGTTGTGCTGTCCTCCTCACTGGTTGGGTGTAACAGCTGAGGTTGTTCTAGCACGTTATAGTAGGGGGGAGTTAGTTGATCTAACTACAACCCTTTAGAAAACGAAACTATTACAGCTGTAAAATAAATAAATACGAGATCCGACGATAGACTAAATAATACTAAAGTTTAATAACTATAACTTAACAATAAAATACGAGGAAGGTACCAACGAACAACTAAATATTCTACGCCACAGAGAGGAAAACTCACTTACTCACCGACCAACCACTCACACAGGTCCCTATATACAAACATTTCTATAGAAAGTTCCCGAAATAGACGTTACCTTTGCCCTCGCACAAACTAACCAATCACGTATCAATACGTCATCAGGTTACATTTCCCAAGGCCAAATCTGGCGTAAACATTCGTATCCATAACGTTATCGAATATTCAGGAACGTACTAATATTTACTGAACGAGTCAAAACACCTGACAACAAGCGAGCGAGGAAAAAACAACTCACTAGGAAAAGAAGGTCAGGTCACAGAGTACAGTACACACTGGCGGTTGTCAACAATAAAATGGAAGAAAAGACGTGAACACACGCTCAGTCTCCAGCATAACAAGAAAAACGGGGGAGGGCAAAGGGGTAGCCTACAGATGCTACATTGGGCTGTCCTCCTCATTGGTTGGACTGTCCTCCTCACTGGTTGGGCTGTCCTCCTCACTGGTTGGGCTGTTCTCCTCACTGGTTGGACTGTCCTCACTGATAGGGCTGTCCTCCTCAATGGTTGGGCTGTCCCCCTCATTGGTTGGGCTCTCCTCCCTACTGTTTGGGCTGTCCTCCTCACTGATTGGGCTGTCCCCCTCACTGGTTGGGCTGTCCTCCCTACTGATTGGGCTATCCTCCCTACTGGTTATGTTGTTCTCCTAACTGGTTGGGCTGTCCTCCCTACTGGTTGGGCTGTCCTCCCTACTGGTTGGACTGTCCTCCTCACTGGTTGGGCTGTCCTCCTCACTGTTTGGGCTGTCCTCCTCACTGGTTGGACTGTCCTCCCTATTGGTTGGGCTGTCCTCCTCACTGGTTGGACTGTCCTCCTCACTGGTTGGGCTGTTCTCCTCACTGGTTGGACTGTCTTCGTCACTGGTTGGACTGTACTCCTCACTGGTTGGACTGTCCTCCTCACTGGTTGGGCTGTCCTCCTCATTGGTTGGACTGTCCTCCTCACTGGTTGGGCTGTTCTCCTCACTGGTTGGGCTGTCCTTGTCACTGGTTGGGCTGTCCCCCTAATTGGTTGGGCTGTCCTCCCTACTGTTTGGGCTGTCCTCCTCACTGATTGGGCTGTCCCCCTCACTGGTTTGGCTGTCCTCCCTACTGGTTGGGCTGTCCTCCTCACTGGTTGGGTTGTCCTCCTAACTGGTTGGGCTGTCCTCCTTACTGGTTGGGCTGTCCTCCCTACTGGTTGGACTGTTCTCCTCACTGGTTGGGCTGTCCTCATCACTGGTTGGGCTGTCCTCCTCACTGGTTGGGCTGTCCTCCCTATTGGTTGGGCTGTCCTCCTCACTGGTTGGACTGTCGTCCTCACTGGTTGGGCTGTTCTCCTCACTGGTTGGGCTTTCCTCGTCACTGGTTGGACTGTTCTCCTCACTGATTGGACTGTCCTTCTCACTGGTTGGGCTGTCCGCCTCACTGGTTGGGCTGTCCTCCTCATTTGTTGCACTGTCCTCCTTACTGGTTGGGCTGTCCTCCTCACTGGTTGGGCTGTCCTCCTCACTGGTTGGGCTGTCCCACAGACTAATAAACAGACTGGAAACACAAGGTTCGTGCTGTGTCGTTTTTTACGGAAGTTAATGAGATGTGTCCGTATAACTAACGTGGTCGCCGCTCGGGAAATTCCGATTCTAGTTCTATCTGCAGCAGAAATTTCTTTTATTTGTCAAGATTGGCTGTACATGTATTAATAATGCATTAACTTGCCTATCCTTTCATTTTATTGTCTACAGCTGCCTTTTTTTTACTGTTATAAATTATGACCGTACGGACTTTTAGCGACCGCTGCGTTGTAGCTATGCTGAAGCGTCGGTCGCAACCGTAAATCTAATGTGGCGGATGGTTCATGACCTTTCGCTGTTTTGTGACGTCACACAATGGGCTCATCCAGTCTGGTTAATTTATTAGTCTGTGGGCTGTCCTCCCTACTGGTTGGGCTGTCCTCCTCACTGATTGGGCTGTCCCCCTCACTGGTTGGGCTGTCCTCCCTACTGGTTGGGCTGTCCTCCTCACTGGTTGGGCTGTCCTCCTAACTGGTTGGGCTGTCCTCCTCACTGGATGGACTGTCCTCATCATTGGTTGGGCTGTCCTCCTCACTGGTTGGACTGTCCTCATCATTGGTTGGGCTGTCCTCCTCACTGGTTGGACTGTCCTCCTCACTGGTTGAGCTGTCCTCATCACTGGTTGGGCTGTCCTCCTCACTGGTTGGGCTGTCCTCCTCACTGGTTGGGCTGTCCTCGGTGTCAATTGCTGTTTTCTGAGGGAACTGCCCACACTTCCCCTCTCCTCTTGGATGCCCCGCTTGTAACAGCTGAGGTTGTTCTAGCACGTTATAGTAGGGGGGAGTTAGTTGATCTAACTACAACCCTTTAGAAAACGAAACTATTACAGCTGTAGAATAAATAAACACGAGATCCGACGATAGATTAAATAATACTAAAGTTTAATAACTGTATAGTGAACAATAAAATACTAGGAAGGCACCAGCGAAACTAAATATCTACGCCACACAAAAGGAAACTCATTTACTCACCGACCAACCACTCACACCGGTCCATATATATAAACATTTCTACAGAAAGTTCCCGAAATAAACGTAACCTCTGCCCTCGCACAAACTAACCAATCACGTATCAATACGTCATCAGGTTACACCACTCAAGGCCAAATCTGGCGTAAACATCCGTATCCACAACGTTATCGAATATTCGGGAACATACTAATATTTACTGAACGAGTCAAAACACCTGACAACAAGCAACCGAGGAAAAAAACAAATCACTAGGAAAAGCAGGTCAGGTCACTGGGTACAGTACACTCTGGCGGTTGTCAACAATCAAATGAAAACAGAAGTGAACACATGCTCACCAGTGTAACAAGAAAACGGGGGAGGGCAAGGGATAGCTTGCAGATGCTACACAACTCCCCAATTTAAGTTGAATATCTTTCAACTCCAAAAAACATTATACAGCGTCTGCAGTATCGTGAAATAATCTTGTAGCACTCCCCAATCTCACAAAGGTAGTTGCTAATTCTATTACAATTAATAACAATTTCAGTCCCTTCCCGAATGTCATCACAAATACAATACAATGCAGTTTACTTTGCATTACTAATACAATAACTAATACAATACCATCATTGCTTACCAATGGTTAACAGTAGGCCTACTTGTCAAAATAACACAACGCCACCAATGTGGTGAAACAATGGTCAATGATATTATTACAAATCATATATGGTGAAACGGTGGCCCATCGTTTACATAATGCTTCGTGCACGAGCCATAGCATATAACTTGTTGTACATAACATGGTTATCTCCAAAATGTATAACTCATACGTACAATGGCAAAATACCAACACATATCGACCACTGATCAGGGTCTATCTTCATCATATTAGGTCAAAACAAGTTACAACAATGCAATAAAACACAAACACTGCTTGCTCGCAGTCCCCATTTGGGTTACATTTTCCAAAAATTACACCAAGTTCCATTGGTAACAAATATGACATAGCATAAAATCAAAATGTGACTGACACATCATGACTATCAGCCATCAATTCAATATTCAGTCACAGATGAACTATGTCCCTAATTACAGTACAATACTGCCGTCCTAGAAATTCATCTGGTAGGCAAAAGTATGGGTTACAATGCATTTCACTGATAGTGTACTACTTTAAAATACCCTGCTCAGGAAATCGGCACAGACATTTTCTCTGCCTTTTACGTAGTGAATCCTAAATCGATAAGACTGTAAAAATAAACTCCATCGTAATAACTTTGGACTATCAAATTTGGCAGAGTTCAAAAACTCTAATGACCGATGGTCAGTTTGGAGCACAAACTCCTTTCCATACAAATACAAAGTAAACTTTTTTATAGCCTAAACAATAGTTAAACATTCGCGCTCTGAGACCGAATATTTTGTCTCACGAGGCAATAGCTTACGACTAGCATATGCCACAGGGTACAACTTTCCCTCGTGTTCCTGCATAAGACTAGCGCCTAATCCGCGACCTGATGCATCAGTTAAACCACCAGTGGAGGAAGAAATGGCATACTATGGACCCCATGGACACAGCTGGACGATCTAGATTTTGCATATGACTTGGCACTATTGTCGCACACACACGACCAGATGCAAGCAAAGACTACAGCTCTAAACAAAATTTCAGAATCTATTGGATTGAGGATACATCCCGCGAAGTCGAAGGTCCTAAAAATTGTTGCACCCCTAAGCGAACAAGTCACAGTAGGAGATCAACCACTGGAAGATGTAGAGTCCTTCTGCTATCTTGGTAGTATCATTGACAATAAGGGAGGAACAGAGGCAGAAGTCAAAGCACGAATTGGAAAGGCACAAGCAGCTTTCACATCCTTAAGCAAGATTTGGAGAACCAAGGATATATCTCTAAAAACAAAGCTGAGGATATTCAACTCGAACGTGAAGTCAGTCCTGTTGTATGGATGTGAGACCTGGAATGCGTCCCAGCCTGCATAAAGAGAATCCAAGTTTTCATCAACAGATGTTTGAGGAAGCTACTTAAGATCAGATGGACAGACAAGGTCAGCAATGAAATTGTATGGAAAAGAACAAGACAGAACCCAGTCAGAGAGGAAATTGGTAGGAGGCGATGGAGATGGATCGGCCACACTCTCAGGAGGCCAGGAAACAGCATCACGAAGAAGGTATTGGACTGGAATCCCCAGGGCAAGAGATCAAGAGGAAGGCCGCGCGGAACGTGGAGAAGAGCCAGAGAAAATGATGTGCAACGAAGCGGAAAGACTTGGAATAATGTAAAGAGGCTGGCCCATGATAGAGAGGGATGGAAGGTGTTTGTTGGTGGCCTATACCCTGATCCAGGGTGAGAAAGGCAATGATGATGATGAATATCCCAATAATCCTAAGAAGGCTTTCACTTCCTTCTTAGTGGTGGGTCTGGGTGCGTCTCGCACCTTACATACATTCTCTTCTAACAGGCCAATCATACCTTCTCCCACTGAGTGTCCAACAAAGTCTACTTCAGACGTTCCAATCAGATACTTGGATGGTCTTGCAGTTAATCCAGCTTGGTCCATCCTCTGCAGTAAGTTTTTGAGTGTCTTCTCATGCTCGTCGAATGTCTCTGTATGAATCAGCAGGTCGTCCACATATGCTGTCACATTGTTCATTCCACGGATCAATGGCTTTACGATCCTGTTCAGTGTGGCTCCTGAGTTCATCATCCCAAAAGGCATCCGGGTGAATTCATAGTGTTCGCCCATGGTGACGAACGCCGTCTTGGGAATGTCTTGCTCTCGAACTTTCACTTGCCAGTATCCCTTGCTCAGGTCAATCCGAGAGAATAATTTTCCTCTCGAGCGACTCTGAAACACTTCCGATGGCGCTGCTGTCGAATGAGGGTCAAATACTGTGATCTTGTTCAACCTCCTGTAGTCGATGCAGACTCAGTTGGATCCGTCCTTCTTCTTGACGACAACAACAGGTGAAGCATAAGCTGATGAGCTTCTTCGAATGATGCCCAGCCGTTCCATGGTGCTAAGCTCCTCCTTCAAGGAGTCGCGCATAGCGTAGGGCACCGGGTATGGTCGTTGACGAACTGGTACTTCTGTCGTCAGGTCGATGCGATGTTCACCGAACTGGCAGCATCCAGGGAGATTGGTGAAGACGTGTTGGTAATCCTTCACCACATCGCAGAGTTCTTGACGTTGTTCCGACGTCAGTTGCGTTTCATACTGGACATCTCTGTAGCCTTCATTCTGGTCCCAGCTTCCTAGGTCGGCAAGGTCCTCCGTCGTTCCACCGTTGTCGCCTTCCAGGTCGCAGTCCTCGATGACTGTCATGCCAGCTCACATGGGTTGCAAGGTCTGGTGGGCAAGCATCCATGAATTGCTCTCTGACGAACAGGTCTCTCACTCCTTCGTAGGTCTCCTCCGTCTTCGACAGCTTTATCCACCTCTCTAAATAGGTCTTGATCCTGGTCAAAAACATTCCAACATCTTCTCCATCTTCAGGCTTACCTTGTCGCAACATGAGTCTGTATCCGTCCTCTGACAGGCTGTACCTCTTCTGCAAAGCTTCCTTGACCTTGTCGTAGTCCTTGGCTTCGTCGATCGGTAGTCTGCAGAAGCACTCCAAAGCTCTCCCGGTCAGCAAGGCAGACAGTGATGTCGTCCAGGTGGATCTGCGCCATTCAGCTGTCTCGGCAAACCTCTCAAACCGCAGCAACCAGCTATCCAGATCGTCCTTCTTGTCCTGAAATGCAGGTAGCTTGGGTCTCTTGGAACTGGCGTGGTCGTCGGTCCTCTGCGCTGAGTCGTTGCCTCCACGTTGCTGGCGGATCTTCTCCATCTCCAACTCGTGGTTCCTCCTTTCCCTTTCCAACTGAGCCTGTCGTTCAGCCTTCTTCTCCTGTCTTTCAGCCTCCTTCTCTCGTCGTTCAGCCTCCTTCTCCCGAGCCTGTCGTTCAGCCTCCTTCTCCCGAGTCTGTCGTTCAGCCGCCTTCTCCCGAGCCTGTCGTTCAGCCTCCTTCTCCTGTCGTTCAGCCTCCTTCTCCTGTCGTTGAGCCTCCAGCTGTCTTTCTCTTTCCAGGCTTTCACGGATGTAGTCCCGCCTCTCCTGCCCAGTGAGCTCCATGGCTTCCGCTTCCTGGCTAAGCCTTCCAATAACCTCCGACATGTTGTAGATAGCTTGTCGATGATATTCCTACAATAAACTTTGTAAATAAATCTAATAATTTAGATCTGGTCCGTTCGAATATGGTCGGATCCCGGACGAGCCCCCAATATGTAACAGCTGAGGTTGTTCTAGCACGTTATAGTAGGGGGGAGTTAGTTGATCTAACTACAACCCTTTAGAAAACGAAACTATTACAGCTGTAGAATAAATAAACACGAGATCCGACTATAGATTAAATAATACTAAAGTTTAATAACTGTATAGTGAACAATAAAATACTAGGAAGGCACCAGCGAAACTAAATATCTACGCCACACAAAAGGAAACTCATTTACTCACCGACCAACCACTCACACAGGTCCATATATATAAACATTTCTACAGAAAGTTCCCGAAATAAACGTAACCTCTGCCCTCGCACAAACTAACCAATCACGTATCAATACGTCATCAGGTTACATCACTCAAGGCCAAATCTGGCGTAAACATCCGTATCCACAACGTTATCGAATATTCGGGGACATACTAATATTTACTGAACGAGTCAAAACACCTGACAACAAGCAACCGAGGAAAAAAACAACTCACTAGGAAAAGCAGGTCAGGTCACTGGGTACAGTACACTCTGGCGGTTGTCAACAATCAAATGAAAACAGAAGTGAACACATGCTCACCAGTGTAACAAGAAAACGGGGGAGGGCAAGGGATAGCTTGCAGATGCTACAGCATTCTAAGCATACCTCCGGATTGAGAAATACTGCGGCCATATGGCCATCCTGTAGACATTTCTTACATGTTATTATTTTTACTGTCTCTCTCATCTCTCTATAATAAATGTTTGCCTTAAAGATGTCCATCATTATGGTCCTGGATGGTGGGGGAGATTGGTAGATTAATCCAGATCACCCTTCTCCCCATCAGCCAGTCTGTTAAAAAACCTTCTGGATCTAATTTTTATCCCTGCTTTTTGGAAATGTTTTTTAATCTCTTCATTATCATAAGACAATGGGATATCGCTCACCGTAGTCTTTGTGGCGGGGATTTCCATACCATCCCCGTTTCTTATGACAAATGGGTTGCTCGATCTTGATTCTTCCATTAATTTTCTCTTTTGTGGATGATCATAGTTTGTTTTTTCCTTTCTTTTCTGTCCCATTTGAGATGTCCATGTTTTAATCAATAACTGATCAACAAACCAACCAGCCACCCAATCAACTAACGAACCAGTCAACCAACCAGTCAACCAACCAACCAACCAACCTACCAACCAACACACCAACCAACCAACAAAATAACCAAACAACCAACCAACCAAGAAAATAACCAACCAAACAAAAAAATAACCAACCAACCAACCAAACAACCAACCAAGCAAATAACCAACCAACCAGCCAACCAACCAACCAAGCAAATAACCAACCAACCAACCAACCAACCAACAAAATAACCAACCAACTAACCAACCAACCAAGGAAACAAATAACCAATCAATCAACCAACCAACCAACAAACCAACCAACCAACCAACACACCAACCAACCAATCAACCAACCAAATAACAAACCAACAAACCAAACCACAAACCAACCAACCAACAAAATCAACCAACCAACCAAACACATAACCAACCAACCAACCAACACACCAACCAACCAGCCAACCAACCAACCAAATAACCAAACAACAAACCAATAAACCAACCAACCAACAACCCAACCAACCAACCAACCAACCAAGCAAATAAACAACCAACCAACCAACCCAGAGAATAACCAACCAACCAACCAACCAACAACAAAATAACCAACCGACCAACACACCAAGCAAATAACCGAAAAAACCAACCGACCAACAAAAAAACCAACCAACCAACCAACCAACCAACCAACCAACCAACCAACCAACCAAACGACCAACAAAAAAAACCAACCAAACAACCAACCAACCAACTAACAAATATTCAAGCAACCAAACAACCAACAAAGCAAATAACTAACTAACCAACCAACCAACAAAATAACCTTCTGGGGACAAGGTGGTCTAGAGGCAAGGTGCTCGCCTCTCATGCCAAGGGTCCCGGGTTCAAAACCCGGGCAGTGCAGGCATGTTGGAAATTGGATTTTTCTCATATTTTCAAGTCCCTGGTCCTAGTGGGGGGGTAGGATCGAGTACCTAGTCTTCTCGGATAAGGACGAAAAAATTCGGAGGGCCCGTGTGCACGTTGCGCACGTTAAAGATACCTTGGCAGTTGGAAATCGTAAAGAGCAGGCCGAAAGGCCGCGCTGCCCGGGAAAAATTGAAAATTGAAATTAATAGATTAAAATTTATCCATATCATCACCCCCTCCCCCACCAGCAACAACAAAATTTATTATTATTCATTATTAAATATATATTGTTATTAATAAATATTCAAATATTATTTGAGTTGTGTGTTGTGAACTGATGTGAGTTGTGAACTGCTGTGAGTTGTGGACTGTTGTGAGTTGTGAACTGCGCCTAACAGGCTGCGTCACAATTTGCTCTGAGATAGAGAGAGAGAGTGAGTGAGACAGGAAGACAGAAAGAAGCAGTGCAGTGTGTTGAGCGCTTCGCGGGCGCTCCATTCTGCTCTGTGGTTGACATGTTGTTACTGTAAAGCGCATAGAGAATTTTAAATGGAAATGCGCTATAAAAATGCTATACATTATTATTATTATTTATTTAACCAACTAACCAACCAACCAACCAACCAACCGACCAAGCAAATAACCAACCAACCAACCAACCAACCAACCAACAAACAAAATTTCCAACCAAACAACCAAGCAAGCAAGCAAATAACCAACCAAACAACCAACCAACCAAGCAAGCAACCAACCAAACAAATAACCAACCAATTAACCAACAAAAAACAAACCAACTAAAAAACCTACAAACAAACCAAAAAAACAACCAACCAATCAACAAAGCAAGCAACCAACCAACAAAATAACTAACCAATCAACCAACCAACCAAGCAACCAACCAACCAACAGAGCAACCAACCAAAAGAATAACCAAACAAATAACCAACCAACCAACAAACCAACCAATGAAACTACCAACCAACCAACACAACAACCAACCAAACAATTCACCAACCAACTAACCAACCAACCAACCAACCAACCAACCAACCAACCAACCAATCAAACAACCAACCAACCAATCAACCAACCAACCAACCAACCAATCAACCAACCAACCAATCAAGCAACCAACCAAACAACCAATCAACCAAGCAACCAAACAAATAAAAAAATAACCCAGCAACCAACCAACAAATCAACAAACTAACCAACCAACTAACCAACCAACCAACCAACCAACCAACAAACCAATCAATCAACCAACAAACCAACCAACCAAACAAACCAACCAACCAACCAAACAAACCAACAAACCAAACAAATAACCAACCAACCAATCAACCAACCAACCAACCAACCAACAAAATAACCAACCAACAAACCAACCAACCGACAAATCAAACCAACCAACCAACCAAACAAATCACCAACCAACTAAAGTACCAACAAACCAAGCCACCAACCAACCATCCAAGCAAAAACCAAACAAATGACCAACCAATCAACCAGTCAACCAAAAAACCAACCAAACCATCAACCAACCAACCAACCAACCAATAAATAAAATAACCAACTAACCGACCAACAAACCAACCAACCAACCAACCAAGCAACCAACCAAACAATTACTCAATCAATCAACCCACCAACCAACCAACCAACCAACCAAGACATCAACCAACCAATCAACCAACCAAATAACCAACATACAAAAAAAACAACAAACCAATCAACCAACAAAATCAACCAACCAACCAACCAACACACCAACAAACCAGCCAACCAACCAACCAAATAACCAAACAACAAACCAATAAACAAACCAACCAACCAACCAAGCAAAAAACCAACCAACCAACCAACCCAGAGAATAACCAACCAACCAACCAACAAACAAACAAAATAACCAACCGACCAACCAACCAAGCAAATAACCAAAAAACCAACCGACCAACAAAAAAACCAACCAAACAACCAACCAACCAACCAACAAAATATTCAACCAACCAAACAATCAACGAAGCAAATAACCAAGCAACCAACAAAATAACCAACTAACCAACCAACCAACCAACCAAGCAAATAACCAGCCAACCAACCAACCAACCAACCAACAAAATTTCCAACCAAACAACCAAGCAAGCAAGCAAATAAACAACCAAACAACCAACCAACCAAGCAAGCAACCAACCAAACAAATAACAAACCAACTGACCAACACAAAACAAACCAACCAAAAAACCTACAAACTAACCAAAAAACCAACCAACCAACCAATCAACAAAGCAAGCAACCAACCAACAAAATAACTAACCAATCAACCAACCAACCAAGCAAGCAACCAACCAACAGAGCAAACAACCAAAAGAATAACCAAACAACTAACCAACCAACCAACACACCAACCAACCAAACAAATCACAGACCAACTAACCAAGCAACCAACCAACCAACCAATCAAGCAACCAACCAAACAAATAATCAATCAATCAACCAACCAACCAACAAACCAACCAACCAACCAACCAACCAACAAACCAACAAACCAAACAACCAACCAATCAACCAAGCAACCAAACAAACAACAAAATAACCAACCAACCAACCAACCAACAAATCAACCAACCAACCAACTAACCAACCAACCAACAAACCAACCAATCAACCAACAAACCAACAAACCAACCAACCAACCAACCAAACAAACGAACCAAACAAAAAAATAACCAACCAACCAACAAACCAACAAACCAACCAACCGACAAATCAAACCAACCAACCAACCAAACAAATCACCAACCAACTAACCAACCAACAAACCAAGCAACCAACCAACCAAGCAAAAACCAAACAAATGACCAACCAATCAACCAGCCAACCAACAAACCAACCAACCCATCAACCAACCAACCAACAACCAATAAACAAAATAACCAACCAACCAGCAACCAACCAATCAACAAAATAACCAATCAACTAATAAACAAACAAACCAATCAACAAAATAACCAACCAACCAACCAATCAACCAACCAACCAACCAACCCACCAACCAACCAACCAAATAAATAACCAAAAAACAAACCAACCAACAACACATCTTCGAAATAGAATGGCAGAATAGGGAGCATTTAATGGAATAGCTATTTTGTACAGACAAGTTGTTTTTGATTGTTGGTGTGCCATGAGAGGTTTTGGTACCCATAACTCAACTTGGGTTTCATCAGACTGATGTCATTTGATATGACCGGATAATCAGCCACCAGTATCGAGAAAGTGATCATCGTCTATGGCATATTAAAAAGTTGCGTCTTGCAGAGAGTTAATAGAGATTACGTAGATGGCGGATGAAAGTGAAATAAAAGCAAAAAAAAAAAAAAGGGCAATGACGAAAGGTGAAAAATGCGAAACCAACATTCCAACGTGCATGAAGTAAAGTTAGATTAAATACAGGTGTTCCTATTGTTATTATGATACTGATAGCTTAGACAATATTAAACACCTTTTTTTATGTCTCTGTGTCATTGCATCTTTACCAGTAATTCATACAACGCATTTTTTTGCTCTTGACCAGTTTTTGAAAAGAACAGTTATTATCGTTATTGTTTTTTTTTTTTTATTTCATCATGTTCGATTTTGTTTAAACAGTTAATTTCTCTGAATGTTCAGAGTTAGGATTTGTTGAGACTAGGACTATTTACCCTTTTCCTGAATTACAAACTCGTCAGCTGGTAATGAAAAAACCTAAAGGGTTCGAGAGCAGCCGACAACAAAGTATTCAGTACACTATTATTTATTATCTATACTTTCTGTATATCTTAACAGATCTTTTATTTAATCTATAATTCATAAATATTTTATCTTATTCATTCAGTATTTTTAGTTGCTGGAAGCACATGTACATGGAAAACTGATTATAGACCAGCGGATGTAACTGAATTACAAAGCCGTCAGCTGATAATGAAAAAACCTAAAGGGTTCGAGAACAGCCGACTACAAAGTATTCAGTACAGGACACTACTAAAATACACGGCAGAAGCCCACTGGGTTTGATCTTTCTCTTACCTAGGAATATTCTTATTTCTGTATTTTATTTAATCTTATCTACTTTTTCAATTGCTAGACTTGCAGAAAAAAAAAAAAAACACTTTATTATAATCTGAGCAAACTTAATAGCAATATCTAATTTCTGAGTCATGCACAGAATGAATGCATTAAAATTCGCATTTCAATCTGAGCCCCCCCCCCCCCCAAAATACAAACCAACCAACCAACCAACCAAAAAACCAAACAACCAAACAAATAACCAACCAACTAACCAACTAACCAACCAACCAATCAACAAGCCAATCAGTCAATCAACCAACCAACCAATCACCCAACCTACCAATTAACAAACTAAAGAGCCAACCAACTAATCAACCAGAAGTCAACCAACCAATCAACCAACAAGCCTACTAACCAACCCAACTAATCAACCAATCAATCAGCCAACCAACCAACCACGATCCAACCAACCAACCAACAAACCAACCAGCCAACCAACCATTCAACCAACCAATCAACCAACCAATTAACCAATCAAACAACCGCCCAAAAAACCAACTAATCAACCAACCAACCAACCAACCAACCAATCAACCAACCAACCAACCAACCAACCAATCAACCAATCAACCAATCAACCAACCAACCAAACGACCAACCAGCCAAGCAACCGACCAACAAACCAGAAAACCAACCAACCAACCAATCAACCAATCAACCAACCAAACAACCAAACAACCAATCAACCAACCAATCAACCAATCAACCATCAACCAAACAAAAAAATAATTTAACAGCAAATAAAATCAACTCTCACAAAGTAATTCATCATCAATCCCGTCCCTATCAGTTTCAAAAAGCTTTTACTACTATTACAAATGAAGACAGCCATTGGCTGCAAAGATCTCTCTTTGCAAGGAGGAATGAGCGGCAGTGGAGGGACAACTCTTTTGGCCATCTGTAATGGCCGCTTGACTGGATTCCCCCCTCGGAAAACTATTTGTTTACACTTGCCCGTCTCCGAATGAGAAGTGATGCAAATCATTTTGTTATGGTCATGTGACTGGGGTGGACACGTATGTGGCCGCCGCTGGCCTCTCACTCGCCGAGCAAAGAAATTGTTCAGTTGAGTTTTTCTAAATAATTTGTTCTCTAAAATTCCTATGGCTGTGGTTCACTTATTAGATGTAGTTGTTGGTTGTGGTATGTAAGCGTAGTTTTTGCTGTAGATGTTGTTGCAGTTTGTGCTGTAGTTGATGTTGTGGTGTGCGGTGGAAGCGCTTCGAGATTAACGTTGTCTCTCGTGCTGCCGATGTTGTGGCAATGGTTGGTGAAGCAGTAGTCTGCGTTAGCTTGAATGTGACAGCAGTGGTGAGACCTGGAACTAAAGATAAAACCAAGTTATCTATCCAGTGCCCCAATAACCAGAATGACTGAGGTGTCCCCAATAACCAGAATGACTGAGGTGTCCCCAAAAACCAGAATGACTAAAGTGTACCCAATAACCAGAATGACTAAAGTGTATCCAATAACCAGAATGACTGAGGTGTCCCCAATAACCAGAATGACTGAGGTATCCCCAATAACCAGAATGACTGAGGTGTCCGGAATAACCAGAATGACTGAGGCGCCCCCAATAACCAGAGTGACTAAAGTGTCCCCAATAACCAGAATGACTGAGGTGCCCCCAATAACCAGAATGACTGAGATGTCCCCAAAAACCAGAATGACTGAGGTGCCCCCAATAATCAGAATGACTGAGGTGTCCCCAAAACCCAGAATGACTGAGATGCTCCCAATAATCAGAATGACTGAGGTGTCCTCAATAAACAGAATCACTGAGGTGCTCCCAATAATCAGAATTATTGAGGTGTCCCCAATAACCAAAATGACTGAGGTGCCCCCAATAACCAGAATGACTAAAGTGTCCCCAACAACCAGAATGACTGAGGTGCCCCCAACAACCAGAATGACTGAGGTGTCCCCAACAACCAGAATAACTGAGATGCCCCCAATAAACAGAATGACTGAGGTGCCCCCAATAAACAGAATGACTGAGGTGCCCCCAATAAACAGAATGACTGAGTTTGTCCGTAGTAACCGGAATGATTGAGGTGCCCCCATTAACCAGAATGACTGAGGTGCCCCCAATAACCAGAATGATTAAAGTGCCCCCAATAACAAGAATGTCTGAGATGCCCCCAATAACCAGAATGATTGAGGTGCCCCCAACATCCAGAACTACTGATGTGCCCCCAGTAACCAGAATGACTGAGACGAGATACCTACGGGGCGAAGGAAGAATGTGATACAAGACCGGATGAACCCGAAAAAATTTATATGGAACCAGCTGGTCAATGGGACAATCAGTAGAATAATTCTCAATTGGATCTTGAAGAGATCCTCCCGGCAGAAGTCCAAACACTACCGTCTGCAACCACTTTCGACAATGAATTAAAGAACATAATTATCCGTTGCAGCTACCATTGTAACTAAAGTGCGGGTTGTATTTCTGTGCACAATCTGGAAACCAAGAGATACTTATACCAGAGTTATATATACAAAAGATTTTACACAACTAATATATTTTTAAATGGTCTTAACATCTATGAAGGTTTTACCCTGCTTTTAGCCTCAGAGGAGCGACGTTGAGTCGCATATAGTAGTGCAGTTGGGGAATCGTCTTCTAGACGTACCAACTATAAAAGAAGAAGAAGAAGAAGAAGAGATGAGAGAAGCACTTATGGTGATGCCCGATGTGCTGGGTTTCTGATTCCCATCAGTCAATCAATCATTCAATCAATTAATTAATCAATCAATCAATCAATCAAAGGAACGGGAGAATGTTTTGTTTATTCGTTTTAATTTGAGATGTCGTTCTGGTTGTTGTTGATGTTGTTTGTGCTGGTGTGAGGATGGATGGCACGTGACCGTGATGGTGTTGATGTTGTTCTTGTTTGTATCTGTGACGTACATGTAGTTGTTTTGTAGTTTTTGTAGTAGTTGTGTCGTAGTTTACAGTTGAGTAATGTAGCTCAGGGTAAGCAAGTGTAGTGTAATGCCGTGTCGTGCAGGGTAGTGTAGCTTAGAGTAAGAAAGTGTCGTGTGGTGTCGTGTAACGTAGCGCCGTGCAGTGCAGTGTGGTGTAGTGTAGCTTAGAGTAAGGAAGTGTCTTATGGTGTAGTGTAACGTAGCACCGTGCAGTGTAGTGTGGTGTAGTGTAGCTTAGAGTAAGGAATTGTCATGAGGTGTAGTGTAACGTAGCACCGTGCAGTGTAGTGTGGTGTAGTGTAGCTTAGAGTAAGGAAGTGCCGTATGGTGTAGTGTAGCGTAGCGCCGTGTAGTGTAGTGTCCTGTAGTGTAGCTTAGAGTAAGGAAGTGCCGTACGGTGTAGTGTAGCGTAGCGTCGTGCAGTGTAGTGTGGTGTAGTGTAGTGTAACGTAACTTAGCTTAGAGTAACGAAATCTTGTGTCGTCTGGTGTAGACGTTACGCTGCGTAATGTAGAGTAATATGGTGCAGTGTAGTGTATTGTAGTGTAGTGTAGTGTACTGTCGAGTAGTGCATTGTTGTGTAGTGTAATGTAATGCAGTGCAGTGTAGTGTACTATAACGTAGTGTAGTGTCGTGTAGTGAAATTTAGTGCAATGCAGTGGAGTATTGTGTTGTGTAGTGTAGTGATGCATCGTTCAGTGTAATAAAGCGTTACGTCGTGTAGTGCTGTGTAGTGAAGCATTGCGTCGTGTAGTGTAGTGTAGTGTAGTGAAGCGTTTCATGGGATAAGCTACAGTTGGTGAGTGTCGTGGGGTGCAGTGTAGTGTTGTGTACTTGCCAGTACCAGATTCGCAGCATTGTTCAATAGACATATCTGTCTCACTCAAGAACATCTGTAATGGCCGCTTGTCTCAACCTATGTCCACCAGCGGATATAAGCCCGTTAATCTGACATACCTAGAACAGTCCACCAAAAACTCTGCCATGGGTGGTCCGGGGTGCAATAGGCATCCGAGGCCATTGATTCTGCCCGTATGTCTGGGCCGGCAGAAAAAGTCTGTGGGTCCTGGCAGATAAAAGACAATTTCTAAAATAATATTATTTTACATGAATTCTGATTTTAATAGTTTACCTCGTCTTTTAAGGCTTTAACAAACTCGGGCAATATTTCATCTACTTCTGTGCTACTACCGCCCCAGTATTAACCACTTCCATCATAATACTACACAAAAATATAGCCACAAGCATTCTTGCACTAGTGTATCACCTCTTACTTTGTGTGTGTGTGTGAGTGTGTGTATGTGTGTATGCTAGTCCAGCCTCTCTCAATCCCTCCACCCACCCACCGCCTTGCCCTCCCCCAAGGGAACATACCTGTCTTGACTTGCAGCCAGAGAAGTAACATTTCAAGCCGTCAATCTCCAGGTACCTGTCGGCGTAACAGAGCTGTTAGTGTACAGTAGTAATGCTTGAATTATGTACGTGATTCATGTACATCTCTACACAGAGACCAAATTCAGAAACACAAGCAAGAAGGCAGGCTGACAAATAAATAGATAGATAGATAGATATAGATAGATAGATGATAGATAGATAGATAGATAGATAGATAGATAGATAGATAGATAGATAGATAGATAGATAGATAGATAGATAGATAGATAGATAGATAGATAGATAGATAGATAGATCAGTACACCACCAACACCTAGTATGAATACCTTGCCAATCTAAGAACCACCTGATCCACATCTAACTACCAATACTCGCCTCATCAGAGCTACACTGGGCAAGTTTACCACAGTAGTACAGCAATGTGGCACCAAAATGACATTGTCGACATCTCACATTGTCTGTGGAAATAATTGTCTTATAGACACACATGTATCATCATCTTCATCACCATTATCGTCATTTTCTTCATCGTCTTCACCCTCTTCTTCTGCTGCTTCTTCTTCATCATCATTATATTATCATCACCACCAGCATCATCATTTTCTTCTTTATCATCATCATCATCATCATCATTACCATCATCTTCCTTAACACCACCACCACCACTAAAACCACCACCACCATCATGATCATCTTCCTTATCACCACCACCACCACTAAAACCATCACCACTAAAACCACCACCACTAAAACCACCACCACTAAAACCACCACCTCTAAAACCACCACCACCATCATCATTATCATCATCGTCATTACTTCGTCAAAACTGTCAGCTCAAAATGTATTTGCCATCACTATCGGTATTACAAGCCGAGCATCCGTGTAAGCGTATCCATCCAAATAGTGGATGATCTAAGTATGACCACTCCACAACAACATCAGCAGCAGCACCACTACTCTCACTGCTTCCAGTTCCGTCACCAACGACACTACCTCCACCACTATATAAATTCATTATCAACTTCATTTCCAGTCTGACTATAAATATTCCATTCATAGAGTACACACAAATTCCTGATCATGACACTACCAAAAACGTCCGTCAAAGTGGAATGAAAAAGGGCATTACCGTTGATAAATTTTGGAATATATTGGATTTCTTCCCTTCCCACGACTTGAACGTACCGAATAATTCTCTTGAAGTAGCAAGTTACTGGTATCAGCCAAAGAGCACAAACGCACTGGCTTCGGTGTCGTTTCGCTTTCAGCAGTTATGCGGGAAAATGTCATTTTACATGAACCAGAAAAGGAGACCAAAGCCTGAGCACTATGCACAGATCTACACTACTGAACGGCTCTATGCATAGATCTACACTAATGAACGGCACTATGCATAGATCTACACTTCTGAACGGCACTATGCATAGATATACACTACGGAACGGCATTATGCATAGATCTACACTATTGAACGGCATTATTCATAGATATACACTACTGAACGGCACTATGCATAGATATACACTACTGAACAGCACTATGGGTAGATCTACACTACTGAGGGCACCATGTATAGATATACACTACTGAACGGTACTATGCATAGATCTACACTACTGAACGGCACTATGCATAGATCTACACAACTGAACGGCTCTATGCATAGATCTACACTACTGAACGGCACTGTGCATAGATCTACACTACTGAACGGCACTATGCATAGATCTACTCTACTGAACGGCACTATGCATAGATCTACACTACTGAAAGGCACTATGCAAAGATCTACACTACTGAACGGCACTATGCATAGATCTACACTACTGAACGGCATTATTCATAGATCTACACTACTGATGGCACCATGTATAGATATACACTACTGAACGGCACTATGCATAGATCTACACTACTGAACGGCTCTATGCATAGATCTACACTACTGAGCGGCACTATGCATAGATCTACACTACTGAACGGCTCTATGCATAGATATACACTACTGAACGGCACTATGCATAGATATACACTACTGAACGAAAATATGCATAGATGTACACTACTGAACGGCATTATTCATAGATATACACTACTGAACAGCACTATGCGTAGATCTACACTACTGAGGGCACCATGTATAGATATACACTACTGAACGGCACTATGCATAGATCTACACTCCTGAACGGCACTATGCATAGATCTACACTACTGAACGCACATGTATAGATCTACACTACTCAACGGCATTATGCATATATATACACTACTGAACGGCACTATGCATAGATCTACCCTACTGAACGGCACTATGCATAGACATACACCACTGAACGGCACTATGCATAGATAACACTACTCAACGGCACTATGCATAGATCTACACTATTGACTGGCATTATGCATAGATATACACTACTAAACGGCAATATGCATAGATATATACTACTGAATGGCACTATGCATAGATATACACTACTAAACGACACTAGCATAGATATATACTACTAAACGGCATATGCATAGATATTTACTACTGAACGGC
Organism: Onchidella celtica; assembly: GCA_963931925.1. Classification (NCBI taxonomy): domain Eukaryota; kingdom Metazoa; phylum Mollusca; class Gastropoda; order Systellommatophora; family Onchidiidae; genus Onchidella; species Onchidella celtica. The sequence goes on from OZ007577.1 coordinate 33,380,062, forward strand.
ACTATGCATAGATCTACATTACTGAACGGCACTATGCATAGATCTACACTACTGAACGGCACTATGCATAGATATACACCACTGAACGGCACTGTGCATAGATATATACTACTGACCGGCACTATGCATAGATATACACTACTAAACGGCACTATGCATAGATATATACTACTGAACGGCACTATGCATAGATATACACTACTAAACGGCACTATGCATAGATATATACTACTAAACGGCACTATGCATAGATATAATGAACGGCACTATGCATAGATATACACTACTAAACGGCACTATGCATAGATATACACTATTAAACGGCACTATGAGATCTAAAAGGTGATGTCACTGGTTTTTGACGTCATTCGGCAAAACTGCGGCAAGCTAGCCCAATGCTGACCGGAGCCCACGCAGCTGTGTGTGGTCTGGACTCTCACACGATAATAATACATAATATTCTAATTTTTATTATTGTCTTCCACCTGACTGCCCTTGTTTTATAAACTGTCGAAGTAACGGCATATACATGTATTAATTATCTGTCAATTGGTTTCCAGGGGGTTAGACCAAAACCAAAACCAAAAACTGAAACAAGTTCACACGTACCGGTATCACTACAAGACTTTGTGCTTTTTTTTTAAACGTTTAAATGAACCAGGCCCAAAATATCTTTCAGAGCTGGTGGAATCATACCAATCGTCACTCACTTGAACTCCCTCCCAGCGGTACAACACACACTGCGTCACAGACTTCCCTAGCGGCAGGCGGCACAGTTGTGACGCTGTTAATGTATTCCTTGACCACTCTAATGGAAAATTGTAACATCCTGTGCCACTGAACTTTAAAAATAGAATTATTGGTAAAGCTTCCTTTGTCGTAGCGTGTCCAGCGATACCACGTGTGCGATAAGTGTATAGTTTTTGGACAGCTGTTGTGTAGTAAGGCAATCTTTGTTTACAAATGCACATTACAGTATAGCGTATAACCCCAGGAAGTGCTCCGTCCAGGCGTGGAATGCAGGCCCGTAGGGAAAGAGTTAAGGTCAGCAGATGCGAAACTTTCTGAGACACCCAGTCAGATTGTCGCTTAGCGACAAAGCTTTTTCTGTAGGTGGGCCTAAATAACATCAGCGTTGACACCAGGAAAAGTGAAAACATGGACACATTTAAAAATAGGCTCAAAACTGGATTGTTTAGCGCTGTTTTCATTGAAACTGAATGATGTTCCTATTTGGTCTCAGATGTTTGAGGACGAGAGTAGATCAATTGTTTGTCAATGTGTGTGAGTGGGAGCATGATGAATTGATCTTATCTTAATCCTGTTTCTGATTGCAGTTCAGCACCTTAGAGCACATCATTTTTTAAAAATTGCGTGAGTAGATTTGAGCGCTTTACAAGTTAACTATTACATTACATTACATTACATCACATAACATCACATCACATCACATCACATCACATCACATCACATCACATTACATTACATTACATCACATCACATCACATCACATCACATTACATCATATCACATCACATTACAGTACCTCACATCACATTACATTACATCACATCACACCACATTACATTACATCACATCGCATCACATCACATCACATCACATTACATCACATCACATCATATCACATCACATTACATCACACTGCATCACATCACATGACATCACATGACATGACATCACATCACATGACATCACATCACATCACATCACATCACATGACATCACATGACATCACATGACATCACATGACATCACATCACATCATATCACATCACATCACATCACATCGCATCGCATCGCATCGCATCACATCACATCACATCACATCACGTGACATGACATGACATGACATGACATGACATCACATGACATCACATGACATCACATGACATGACATGACATGACATGACATGACATGACATCACATGACATCACATGACATCACATGACATCACATCACATCACATCACATCACATCACATCACATCGCATCGCATCGCATCGCATCGCATCGCATCGCATGGCATGGCATGGCATGGCATGGCATCGCATCGCATCGCATCGCATCGCATCACATCACATCACATCAAATCACATCACATCACATCACATGACATGGCATGGCATGGCATCGCATAATGGCATGGCATCGCATCGCATCGCATCGCATCGCATCGCATCGCATCGCATCGCATCGCATCACATCACATCACATCACATCACATCACATCACATCACATCACATCACATGGCATGGCATGGCATCGCATAATGGCATGGCATCGCATTGCATCGCATCGCATCGCATCGCATCACATCGCATCGCATCGCATCGCATCGCATCGCATCGCATCGCATCGCATCACATCACATCACATCACATCACATCACATCACATCATATCACATCACATCGCATCGCATGATGATGATAAAGATGATGATGATGATAAAAATGATGATGATGATAAAGATGATGATGATGATGACGATGACGATGACGACGACAATGATGATGACGATGACGATGACGACGACAATGATGATGATGATGACGACGACGATGACGGTGATGATAATAATGATGAAGATGACGACGACGAGGACGACGACGACGACGGCTGTGATGATGATAAAGGTGATGATGATAAAGGTGATGATGATACTGATGTCAATGATGATGGCTGTGATGAGGTGAAAGAGAGATGTTTTCAGAGTTCTAACATGGCAAAGAACGTTTTGAGCTCAGTCTCTCAGTTTCAACATTCTGACACCGAGACAGGAAACTGCACTAAGTAGGCTCTTGAGATGTTTGCCTACAGAAATGTACATCCAGCTTCAACGACAGTCATAATCCTCTGTTTATTCAAATTTCTAACTTATCCAGGAGCGACAGAATAAAACACGTCAAAGTAAACAAAGAAAGATACAGAAGATCGTTTTTGTCCTCCGGAATTCGCTACAACAAACTATAGCTGTGTGTGTGTGCATTTGTCACTAAGGCCCCATGCAATATTTATTCATGTAATCAGCCGCTGTTGAGTTATGAGAATAAATATGTTTCATATAAAGATGCCTGAAATGTGTATTGTGTGCCACGTGTAGACTCTTAAACATCAAGTGAAAGTGAATTTCCCTCGAGGAATAATAAAATATTTCTTATCTTATCTCAGTTCAGCTTATCTTATCTCAGTTTATCTTATCTTATCTCAGTTTATCTTATCTCAGCTTATCTTATCTTATCTCAGCTTATCTTATCTCATCTCATCTCATCTCATCTCATCATACCTCATCTCAGCTTATTTGATCTCATCTCATTTTATCTTATCTCATTTTATCTTATCTCATTTTATCTTATCTCATCTCATCTTACCTAATCTCATCTCATCTTATCTCAGCTTATCTTATTTATCTCATCTCTCTTATCTTATCTCGGCTTATCTTATCTCATCTCATCTTATCTTATCTCAACTGATATTATCTCAGCTGAGCTTATCTTACCTTATCTCAGCTCATCTTATCTTATCTCAGCTTATCTACCAACAACAATGAAAACCTTATGAAAGAAACACCAGAAATTCTCAATTCAAATTTGAAACGGTTTATTATCCACTGATTTCAGTGTCAACTGCAGCACTTTTCACAAATTTGTTATTGGAACAAACAAACAAACAAACAGACAACGAGCCACATTAACATCGTTAGTATTTTACATTATTTTTTTTTTCTTTAATGAGACAACTATCTGGACAGGAATTAATGAGAAAACAGTGATTAGTGTGACAAAAAAACAACAGTGGATGCAAATGACAAATATTCATTATAACTGAAATTGTTGACCAAAGGCAAAAGAAATACAAAATATAAAAACAAAAAAAAGGGAAAGAAAAAAAGATGAAGATGTAGTATGGGTGAATAAGATGAAAAGGACGGAGGGAATGAAATAGTTGATGGACAGAAAACAGGTGCACAACTGGATAAACCAAGTATTTCAAGAGAAAGCAAACTAATCATGTAAGTAAACAAACAGATTTGAAAAACGCTAACAGATTCTAAATGAATTAATAAATGGAAAAAACATGAATATGATAAGAAACTGATATTAATTAAAAATGAAACATCAAACATTTAGATCAAATAAAATAAATAGGACAGGTGGAAAACAAAAGTCGAGCGCAGACATTCAAAGAAAAAACGTACCAGAATAGAAAGATTTTTTCAAACATTCAGTGACACCACACACACACACACCTACACAGACACACACACACACACACACTCACACACACACACACACCTAACGTAAAACTAGCCATCAAGCAAACCACAATTCACCAAAGACTGTAGAGCCAAACTTCAACAATCAAGTCCATTGAAACTAACAGACAGAAAAAAGTTGCAAACCCACCCCCCCCCCACCCCCACCCCCGGAAAAAAAATTGATACAATATGAAAAATGTCAAAGACAGAAAAAATAAGTGGGTGCGAAATAATAAATTGATTCACCTGTAGCAAAATTCAGCGTGTCCTGCCCACGCCAATTTCTAAGTAACGCGCCAATTCGTCCGTGCTTGAGAATCTAAAATAATTTACTCTCTCACCTTTTCAAATTAAACAAAGCTGATGTATTAGACAGCTGTGCTCCATCCCTTGCTTGTAGCGTCACTGTGTATTAGAATGCGGTCAGGATTAAGTTGAATATTTCGTTCTAGTCATTCAAACTTGGCGCAGTAGATGTAGAAAACAAAACCAAACCAAACAAAAATGATTTGCAGAACTGCGTGACCCACCCATTATTTAGCCAAGGATATTTTTCATTTTACTCAATTTTTTTTTTTACCATTTTCTTTTTCTGTTTTTGACGTTGATCGAAAGTGAATTAATTTTAGAAAGAGTTTAAAATATTTTATGGCCGCTCAGTTATATTTATTTCACTTTCCGTTTGCTGGACCAAGACAGATTTTCTCCACGGAAATCAATAAACATTATTTATTGGAAGCGCATATCCGTACAACGCACACAATTCGATGACGTAGAACACACACCGGAGTACTATATTACTGACCTTGTTAATTTGCATAGTTTTTAAAAAATATGAATCGGCTTAGTAGCAAAACAATCCGACTTCTGCTCGGAGATTGCGTGATCTGCGCTAATAATTTATTATACTTGAGTGTACGTCGATCACCAATGGCTACCCCAACCCCTTTCCGCCTGATTAGTCAGTCTGACTACCGCCCATTGATACAAACTGACTAGACCCTCACGCCCCCAGGTCCATCTAACTATTCCACGTGTTGTCACTTTAAATTCGTGAACACCATACCAAGTTTTGTTTCAGCAAACCTTCACCAGTCGCGCTTTTTGGTAAACATGTTGTACGGATATGCATTGGCCATATCCATACAACATGTTGTACAGATATACACTTCCTTATTTCTTTCTTTCTTTCTTTCTTTATCTATTTAAATCAGAGTTTGACTTTTCATATATCCCCCCCCCCCCCCCCCCAAGTTCCACTCCATTTGTGTAAGACTTCACAACTACACGCTGGGGATAAATCTCGGGATGAAAGACGCATTGTGGTTTTTTTCCTTATCCTCTAAGCTGGGTCAAACGGGAAGGGTCGGAGTCGAGGGAATGGCTGACCAGCCCTTGCTGCATGCACGCATGTAACAGACACATACGTACCATACTTCACCCATGTATTAAGGTCACACAACACTTTCATACATAGATCATTCTGACACACTTTTGAGCATGAAGAAATACTATCAAAAAAAAAAAAGAAAGAAAAATCACGTCATTTGTACAAATAAGCATCAAACGCCTGCCCAGTCTTGACTATTTACGTGCAAATTGTTTGGCAATGGACGGACCAGTATAAAGGCACTATCAGTATCAGTAATTATTATGAACAATTAAGGCACATCATCATGATAACCCATAGTTAAAAACAGGGAAAATGAACTGCCGAATTTCTTGTTCTATTCATACAGCTGAAACGATTTAAACTATTATTATTTAGCTAGTATCATATTGAAATGCTTACAGTATGGCGATCATTTGACACAAACAAACAAACAAGGAATAAGTGAAGGAATTGACACGAGTAATTAAGTAATATTTGATGAGAATATTAGGACAACAGACACACTAAATATCACCATGAAAATATCGATACTTAATAACTGTTGGAAAAATAAAAGGCGATAGTATAACAATGTAACAAAATTTAATTTCACAAAAGTATAACAAAATCTCTTCTTACCAGAAAAATATCCCACGTCACAATTGGATCAAAACAATTTGAAATACAGTGCAATATTAATTGTTCACTTTAAACAGGCACTTTTTTTTTTGTTTTAATTTGAGAGCAGACAAAATTAGCCTAGTACTTAATGACACCAAACTTGAGGTGAGTGGGGGTCGGCTGGGGGTGGACATGAACAAAAATAAATATGATAAAATATGATGACTTTGCCCTTCGAAAGCAATGTTCTTAGCTAAGTGTAAGTTGCTGCCCCTTGTTACAGATACGGGGTTATGTCGCGTGAAGAGTAGATTGCTGAATTTAATAACAGTTCAGCCAGCCAAGACGATTGTCTTCGACCAGAATTTCCCCACAGCGGTGGGTATTAAACCCCTCGGTTCGCTAATCTATCGGAGGTTAGCAGAGGTGGAAAGTTTTCGGTTGGCGACTTTAGTTCATGTTTGTTCCAACTCGACTCTTTGCACAACTGAGAAATTCCACGTTAAACGTTTACGGTTTTAGTATTATGACGAGGAGTTAGAATAAATGGGAACTGAAACAGCTTGATAAGTGCCACAATGCATTTTAAACAAATGTCAAAGTTTGCGTTTGTTATATCTCTTCTACGCAGTGAAAGATCTGTTTTTTGTTGTTGTTTTTTTCTTCAGAAAATGAAGATAGAGTAAACAAGAACTAAGGTCGGCAATTATGAAAATAATTAATCAAAATTAAATTTTGAGACTCACTATCAAGCATTTTGAGTCGACATATCACAATTCGTTACGAAAGAAATAAAACGGCGTATGATGACGCAACTTTAGATCTCAGGATGTTGTGATGAGAAAGTTTGAACTGTTTTGTGCCCTATCTGATCCCACACGCGGTTCCTACAGTTTAAACTATTCAGAAAAAAAAGAAAAGAAAAATGTATATCAATTTATAATCCATCATTCTGTTTGAGCCGTAATCATTCTCTAACTTTCTTCCCTCCATTTCAACACATTTCTAAACCCTGAGTTACTCTAGAAATGCACATTTTCCTACAACCTAACAAAGACAAGGGAAACTTACGTTGTTATTTTTAATGTCATGATAATGGTTAATCTGGTAGAACATGAGTTACCTCCTTTCTGGTGTGTTTCGCTTAACATCACAAACATCGTGCCCCTCTCACTTCTTTATTTCGACATCTGAATTTATGGTCTGCATGCTCCAGATATTTCTGCAATTATTATAGCCAAACACCACACATGTGCCGTCATTGTGACAGATTCCCAGAGCATGCTCAGGAAAATAGAAACAGGATACCTCAAACCTGAATGGGTGCAGTATCTGCACGACAGTAAACTGAAAAGGCTGACTTGGATTTTCTCCCCTGGACACGCTGGAGTATCTGGAAATGAGAGAGCGGATAAGCTTGCTGGTGAGGCCCCAATGCAAGGCTCTCTTAGTCTCGGGGAAAATGAAATTCTCGCAGCTTTGAGAGAAACAGCACCACAGGAAGACGGGGACACCATCGAACGTATAAAACTGTTTGGGCATCAGAGAGGCTGTGGAGTCAGGAGCCGGTTGTGTGGTACTGCAAGACGACTGTTCAATCAACATCTTACTGGAGTTGTTAGTGAGAAGACCTTGTCCGACATGATGGCGCGGAGAGCTGAGCACGTATGGGTGTGTCCCGAGTGCGAGGAGGCTGGTTCTACACCAAACCAAACCAAAACTGATTGAAATGATTGTTTTTGATACCGTACAGATCTGCGAGAAAGATGTTACATATAAAAATAATTTAGACAAAAAAAGAAAATTAAAAAAAAAAAACGACCAGTCGTAACTGAGCTGCAATGACACCAAGGCAAATTTCCCAAATGGAATTAAAGAAATATATAAAATTTAAAAAGTAGTTAACAATTCTGGGATATAGAAGACTCAAGTTGGGTCCGATCCCCAGGATAGTCCCCATAGACAGCTGTGTATTCATTTACTTGGTTATTTATGTTTTCTCCTACTCATCTATTTATTTATTTATCTATTTATTTACTTTGGTCTTCACTTTTAATTCCTTCGAGTATCTATGTACAAACACTCCTCTATAGGCATCTATATATTTATAAAAATTGAATTTGTTAATCTCTGTTCGCTTAATTAGGCGCCTATTATTTCTTTATTTAGTGATCACTGAGTCATGCACTGAATGAATACATTCAAAATCGCATTTCAATCTGAGCTCTTAAAAAAAAAGAATCTGGTTGTATTTCATTTTATAGGTCATCGGAAAATTCCAGGACATCAAAATGTTCAAATGCGCACAATTTCATGAATTTTTATTTATTTATTTATTTATTTATTTATTTATCTATTTATTTATTTATTTATTTACTTAAATTGACCTATTCGCTGTTAAATTAAGCAAAATGAAATTATTTCAGTTGGATTTCGACTACGCAACATCAGGATTCAGAGATAGAAGGAAAAATGACAAGACAGAATATCCAACACTGTAAGTAAATGAAAGTGTATCATCAGGGGTTTGCAAAGCACACAGATGTTGTATAGAAGTAATAGACAATGCATAGTGAGTTAGGCACTTTTGTTACCAGTCTCTGTGTGACACATCAACATTAGCTTGGTCATAGTGTAGTGATAATGTGTTCTCATGAATCTCCTTCATTTATATAGACTAAGGACAAATTATCCGTGTAAAAACATAAATGCAGTGTAGACATGAAACCTTCCTACTGATAAACTTTTTAAAAACAAAATTTAAAAGTAGCCACGCTGTGCAAAAAGTAAACACATTTATTTATTTATTATTTTTTTATTCATTTATTTATTTATTTTCAACAAGCTAATGACATGGGGTAGCAGCTGCCGACATTCTAGTGGTTGCATCAGGGGTAGTAGCGGCAGCGTTAGTAATTGCAGAACATCATTAACTCTAAAGTAGCAATACAGAGGCGGTGGTGATGGTCCAATATACATGGGGGTGACGGTAGTGGCTTTGCTAGTTAGACAGGTCAATAGCCTGCAAGTGTGACACAGACCACAGAGGCGGTGGTAATGGTCCAGTATTCATGGGGGTGACGGTAGTGGCTTTGCTAGTTAGACAGGTCAATAGCCTGCAAGTGTGACACAGACCACAGAGGCGGTGGTAATGGTCCAGTATTCATGGGGGACCGGTAGCGGCTTTGCTAGTTAGACAGGTCAATAGCCTGCAAGGGTGACACAGACCACAGAGGCGGTGGTGATGGTCCAATATACATGGGGGTAACGGTAGTGGCTTTGCTAGTTAGACAGGTCAATAGCCTGCAAGTGTGACACAGACCACAGAGGCGGTGGTGATGGTCCAATATACATGGGGGAACGGTAGCGGCTTTGCTAGTTAGACAGGTCAATAGCCTGCAAGGGTGACACAGACCACAGAGGGATCCAAATTACCTACCAGTGAAAAACCAAATCTATAATTAAGTGATAATGATAAGAACAAGTTCAAAGCCAGCACAAGGATGGACAAATTGACAATGATTTACTCCCTCACAATTTTGCAGACATTCAGACACGAATAACAGCAAAAAACACGGGAAGGTAGCTGTCGTAGTAATAGTAGGCATAATACTGATAATAATTATAATAATAACTCATGTAATGTTGATGTTGATAATAACAATAATAATAATAACAATAATATAATAATGCTAACAGCAGGGGAAGCTGAAGCTGAAGCTGAGAATCTTTACAAGTTTAATACATACAAAAATATGGTTAGTTCAACTGCCACGTCCTGATCCTACACGTTCACCGGCAAGCAAGTGAGTCAGTACCAGTTCGTCATTCCATGCTAGAAAATAATTGGTGGACATAAAGACTGCACGGAAATCTTTACTTCACGTCGCCTAACGCCACAGGACGTCGCCTACTGCCACAGGAGGTCGCCTACCGCCACACGACGTCGCCTACCGCCACACGACGTCGCCTACCGCCACACGTCGTCGCCTACCGCCACACGACGTCGCCTACCGCCACACCACGTCACCTACCGCCACACGACGTCGCAGGAATTAATGTAACAAATATAATTATAAATATAAATATCAATTCAAAGGCAACTGGATCTAACTAATGAAACTGCAGCTTTCTGTAAAGACTAACTTATTCATTCTAACTACTTGCAGGTCATATGAGTTATATGCCAAATATAATCCGCGCACGTGGCAACGGATATAACAATTTAAATTCTATTAATTCAATAAGACATGTTATGATATGGACATTCCTCTAGACACGCCATGGAGAATGCTTGTACAACCATGCGTTGTCTGGCGGCAGCTCTGAAACTGTCTTCAAAAGTGAGTAGAACGGTTCACTTTCATCGTTACAATTTAGTACGGACTCTCACCATGTGGCCCTCACTAGAAGTGAGAGCGCTGGATGTAAACGCTGTGGGTTTATATGGAACCAAGTAGCTTAGGCTCTGGAGCTTTAAGTCAGGCGCTCCTCACAATGGACTGCAAACTGCGTCTCTTATGTCTCTCATCTGGCTGAGGACTATGGCCGTCCACCTCGTAACTGGATTGTGTACATGTGGCCCAGAACTAAGCTCTGCACGGCCTTAAATACTGGACTGCATCTGCAGCTTACCGTCTAATTCCTGGATTGTGATTGGTGCAACCACCTCTAGCTCAGCTGCCGAACTGAGTTATTTTAAGTAACAGCCCTATGCAACGACCTTGGGTCGACATCAAAGGTCGAATCATTCAAGACAATAAATTGTAATTTTATAGCAATAAATTCTTAACATGTTCAAAACCCCGAGCTTTTACTCTGGATCACGGCTTTTCTGTACGTCAACAGACGTCTCAATAACATTTAATTCCTACTCACCCCTTCCCTCTCTACTAAACCTAGTTCAAAACACGAGATACAAAAAGTGCTCAGTCCTGCACACCTACGCTGTCCGTCTATCCTTCCCCACACCTTCTGTCTATCTATTAGGAAAAAAACTGTTCAAAACAAATTGTTTACGAGACCAAGTTATGCTGGCTCGCACAATAATTACGTTTGTAAAAATTACTCACTGCTCTCTCACAAAAATTTAGTCAGTGGAAACATTTATGAATTATCTATTCTTGACACATCCCCCACCCCAGTGAAAACTTAGGGTTTGAACGACATAATTGTCTACCAACGTTGCCATGCAATAGTACTTTGGAAAGGGCTATATGGTAAAAAATATAGCGTTACTGAAAGTCAGAAAAAAATTCTAAGAACGTGCATTATCGATGGACAATAGCATATGTATATTTATATGCGACGTTCTGTGATAATATATAATTATTGTAGCACTTAAGAATTAAAGTGATAAAGTTCTCTCACACAGACATACTGTAAAGACTGAAATATTGAGCAACTAGCTCATCGCTTCATTGAGCGTAATTAATACATTCATAGAACATGAACGAACAATAGTTAATTAAAGTAATGGTATCCTGGCAGCAGTAGGTCTGGTCGCTCGGTTTGCCATTTCCTCATCTCATTGACCCGCAGACAAAGGCGTCAAGGTTGTCTGAAACTCAGGTCATGGTCAGGATGGACGCTAGTGGAAAAAGGAATCACATGGAAATTTTGAGAAAGAATGTCCATAATTGGTAGGACAATATAATGTGAAACCATCCACGGTCTCCGAAAAAGGTGAAAAATGCTCAACCTCAATGTTCAACAGACTATTTTAGAATACTAAATCAAACGGGACAATACATCAGCTTGTAAATTATCCTCCCCAGGTATAGCCCGAATAGTAAATTTGTATTCCTGGAGCGCAAGGCTCCATCTGGTTAGTCGAGCATTCTTGGCTCTGTTCGACTTAAGAAACAGTAATGGTCGATGATCCGTTTCAATTATAAATTCGGACATTAATAAGTATCGAGAAAATGCATCTACCGCGTAAACAATTGCGAGGCACTCTCGTTCGACAATCGCATAGCGCGTCTCTCGATCAAGTAATTTCCGGCTTGCATATAAGCACGGTCGCAAGAAACCGTCACGCTGTTGGAGTAACACGGCACCTATTCCTTTATCTGATGCATCCGTTCGGACGACGAATGTCTGGCGTATATCGGGTAAAACAAGCAGGGGGAAAGTAGAAAATAAATTCTGAATAGTGTGAAGGGCATCAGCGCACTGAGGCGTCCAGACGACTCTATTTGGAACATTTTTCCTCGTTAGATCAGATAACGGGGCTGAGAGAGAGGAAAAGTTTGGTATAAATTTCCTGTAATAATTCAAAAGTCCCAACAAGCTACGAACTTGCTTTTTAGTTTTAGGGGGTTGCAGTTTCAAAATACTGGATATCTTGCGATCGTCTGGAGTCTGAACACCGTGGGTTATGGTATGACCCAAAAAGTTTATATGCTGATATCCCAGGAACACCTTACTGGGTCGCGCGGTAAGGCCAGCTCGGCGAAGAGAGGCAAAAACTTCACGAAGGGCCATTAAGTGGCCAGCCCAATCGGCCTGAAAAATACATATATCATCGAAATATGATAGTACGCAGCGGTATTCATTTAGCAAGATGTTCATCATGCGCGCGAAAGTGGCTGGTGCAGTAACCAGTCCAAAAGGCATATATTTCCATTGCATTAAACCCAAAGGGGTTTGAAACGCGGTATATTGTTTACTTCCTTCCTCGAGAGGAATCTGCCAATATCCTTTGGATAAGTCTATTTTAGAGAAGATACTTGCATTGGATAACCGCGCGAATAAGTCCTCCTGATTGGGAATGGGTTCCGCATCATAGATGGTTATAGCATTGAGCTTTCTATAGTCAATACAAAAACGCACGGTATCGTCTTTCTTCTTGACCAGGACAATCGGTGAGCAATACGGACTTGTTGATCGCTCGATCACGCCTAGCCGTAGCATGGCACGTACTTCTGTAATTATCGTTTCGTGAGCGTGCAGCGGCCGCGGGTACGGTTTAACAAACACCGGTACGTCTGTCTGAAGTCGTATTACATGTTGGACTAAAGACGTACAACCCGGCAAATCCGTGAACACCGTGGCAAATTCTTGGAGCAGGTGTGTAAGATCCTGTTTCTGCGACGGCGCAAGCTCATCATTGATATTAACATCGTGTATACTCTCGGTGGCCTGTAATATGGGCAACGATTTGTCGATACTCAAAGGGTCATCGTCGTCGACAGTAACTAAAGCCGCGTTGGCCATTGGGACGACATGAACGGAGTTGTTATGACGATCATCGCTAGGCAGGTACTTTTTCAGCATATTAATATGAAATATTTTACTCTGCCCACGAATATTTATCAAATAATTCACTCTGGAGAGTCTCTTAAGGACTGTGTATGGTCCCTTCCAAGTTAGAAGGAGTTTGTTTTGCGTTTGCGGCAAAAGAACAAGTGTCAGATCTCCGACTGACAAGGCGCGCATTTGGGCGCCCTGATCGCGATAAAATTTTGAAGAACTCGCTCTAGCGCATGCAAATTGCAGAGCGGTTTTGCATGCATTAATAATTCGTTGTCGGAGATCGACAACATATTGATACGCGCATCGCGTATCATAATCGTCGGTTTCAGAACCGGCGAGCAATTGACTAAGTATGGCCATCGGGCCACGTGGTTTACGTCCGTATAATAACTCAAATGGGGAGAAACCCGTGGACGCGTTCGGGAGTTCCCTATAGGCGAAGAGAATAGCGGGGAGCTGACGGTCCCAGTCTCCAGGTTTGTCGGCGGATACGCGTGCTAGCATAGACTTCATGCTGGCATTCCACCTCTCGCAACAACCATTGGACTGCGGATGATAGGGGGACGTTAATTTCTGTTTCATTCCCGCTAATTCTAGTACCTTTTTGTATAGATCAGAGGTGAATTGTGGTCCTCTGTCTGAAAGAATCTCGGTCGGAAATCCGACTCGCGAGAAAATAGTAACAAGCGCCTCAGCGACATGGTCAGCCGTAATGTCTCGCAAAGGAATAGCCTCAGGCCAGCGCGTCGCGTAGTCGATTACCGAAAGGATGAATCGATGGCCTCTGTCTGATTTACGAAGAGGACCTACTATGTCAACCGCGACACGCTCGAATGGTGTTGAGACTGGAGGCATCTCCTGAAGGGGTGCGCGTGGTGCTTTACCTTTAGGTGTACGTTTTTGACATACATCGCAGCGCGCCACAAAACGGTTCACGTCCGCGTATACACCAGGCCAGAAAAAATGAGCCAATATCCGTGATTTGGTTCTGGTTGAACCTTGATGGCCTGAAAATGATATATCATGCGCGAGACGCAGAATGTCGCGACGGAACGACTTAGGCACCACGAGCTGCTCAATGGTCTCACGTTTATTTCGGAAATTTCTGTATAATAATTCATTTTTAATGATAAACGTAGAGGCATTTCCGTTCTGAGGCTGAACTTTCGCAAACAGCGGTTTTAGTGATGGATCGCTTTGTTGTTCCTTATAGAAAACTGTAGGCGTGACATTAAAATCAAACGCAGGGGTTTGTAAATTACCATCCGGTGGACGTTTTGACTGTTGTCGTGTGGTGACACACGCAACGTTTTCGTTCCAAACTTTTAACTGGCCGTCAGGTGTATCATTAACCTGTGGTAAATTACCAATAATTAGATCGGCAACCGGATTTGGTAATACGCATGCCGTTACGACACCTGTAATGAATGGCGTGTCGATGTATATCTCCGCGAGACGGAATCGCTCGACGGAGCCCCCGAAAGTAATGCAAGTTGCCTGTTGTTCTATCAGCTGGGTCGGTCTGACCAGTGATTCCCTAACACCGATAGTGGTGCAACCTGAATCGCGTAAGACAGACGCGGGTATGGCGTTAACATGACCCTCATATAAGGTTAATGACCCGTGTTGATGAAGGGCCGACATAACCGGAACGGTGCCTGTCATGGGCGACGTAATTTCAACGCTACGGCTACTCTGTGCAGCCGGAACAATGACGGTGCAAGCATTTGCAGCTTCAAACTTAACCCTACAATATTTTGAAGTATGACCTGGTTTATTGCACCGATAACACCTAATGCTGTCATATATATTACGTCTGGGTTGCATTGGAGGTGCATTATATGGATTATTATAATATGCCCAAGGAGGTGGACATGGTGGGCTCTGATAATGGTAGCCCTCGTTAACGTCACGACGGGGTGGACCTGAATAGCGAATAAAATGTCCCCGAGTGGGAGGTCCAGCACGGCTTGGAAAACCGCGAGCTTTATTGGGCGGCGGTTCGGAATATGCACGCGGAGGCGGCGTCTGACGATGAACTGGTCGAGAATTTCTTGTACCCATTGGCGCAGTTCCACCGACTCCGGCATAAAACGGTTCGCTAGTTTTGGCTTTAGCCAGCGAACGATTAGGGTGTGCGGACGCGTACTGTTCTACTAAGGACGTGATTTCCGCTAACGTCTTAGGTGCCCACTCTTTAATGTGGGAGACTAGTTCTGAATGGCACGCGTTAAATATTTGGTCCTTCAGAACGAGCTCATAAAGCCCTTTAAAATTACGGTCAGCGACACCAGCCAGTTGAATCCAGCGGTCTAAGTAGTGCTTTAGGCGGTCGACGTACGTTGAAAAATTTTCGGACGGATCTGGCTTACAACTCCGGAATCTTTGGTGAAAACCGTCCTCGGTGTGTTGAAAACGCTTTAAAAGAGCCTTTTAAGGATGTCGTAATTTTTTGAATCCTCGATGTTGAGGCCATGGAATACTTCAAGTGCACGTCCCCTTAATAAATTTGCAAGGCACGAAGTCCATTCAGTTCTTTCCCATCCGGCGGCTACCGCGTGGAGCTCAAAACGATGAATATAAGAATCGATCTCGTCGACCTTATCATTATAGGTTGGAAGCTTTGGTTTTGCTTTAACATTATTCGTTGGAACACTTGGAGCCGCGGTCGGTTTGTTTCCTTGCAGCTCTAATTTCTTTAGGGCAAGTTCGTGCTCTCGATGAGCCACTTTGTCGGCTCTTTCTTCTATTTCTCTTTGTCGTTCGCGTTCCGCGGCCTTCTCGGCTCTTTCTGCGGCCCGCTCTTCTCTAGCTAGGTCTTCTTGTAGTTTACTCTCGCACCAAGAAGCCAGCTGGTCCTCGGGTATGCCTAACAGCTTCGCTGAATTTATATAGGAAGTGTAATCGGCCATTATGATTAGTTACACTCACAATAGGTCTCTACAGTAGATCTATTAATGTTAATGGACAGGTATCCGGATAAATTCACGCAATAACCCGTCTGACAGTGTACTATGTTATCACTGTAGTATTTACGTTAATCCGATACGCGATAAAAAATATTTACTTATTTAACTCCGCGATTATTAATCCCTGAGGCAATTTGCACTCGTCGGGTCGACGTCACTAGTAGACGACAAAATACATACAATGTTCCTTCTTCAATGAAATCGCAGTGTCCTTACTGTTATCACTGCCGATGTAATATATAATTACACGTGAATCAACGAATATTAGATCGTTGATTAATATTTTTAGCTATTTTTCTATAGCTCTTATATAATTGCAATTGCAAGGTAATTTTATTACCTGTAGTTCTCTTTAAAGAACAATAACTTCAGTAATTATAAACTGGATATTCAAGGCAGGTGCACAACTGCACTTGAATGGGGAATCAATATTCCCAATATATAAATATATACTCTGGCGTATCAGCCTTATACGTCACAATAACCAGATAAACTCAATCAATGCGTCAATGTAGACACATGACTCACACAGGCATTATATTAAACAAAGGAATGTACCAACAACATAATGATAAAGGTCTAATGAAAAAAAATACACCAAACACGACGCTAGACAAACAAGAAAAGACGAACGATAACAGACCCTACAAGTTCTGAATATAATTACAGATAGGTAAGAAGAGAACAAGAGAGACGTCTTCCTAAAACAACGAGGAAGAAGGAAACGCTACAATCTAAACAAAGTGTACAGATCCCTATCAAAGTCCGTTCTCGCGAATGCGACTTCCCACAGTTTCAATAACCACTGGTGTTGCGAGACCGCACAATCTGTCGTCGAGACGACAGAGTCTGCGACCAAGCCACCACTTTGGCAGGGGGGACCCGCAAACGTAAGAACGCCCTCGCCACCGCCCGTGAGTTCCTAAACACAGAGAAAGAGTAAAATCAGCCTGTAAAACAGAAGGAGGAACACTCAACTCCTTAGACGCAGACAAAATTTTAGGATGGAATCACTTAACTCAAGGAACTGGTGGAGATTCCTTTAGCCCTTGCGTACACCACAGTCAGTCTTTTTTTGTCTTTCACCGTTCCAAGTTCTGCTCTGTAGTCTCCCTGGCCTCGGTCGTCGGGTCAATGGGAGAGCCGGAAATATGTGGAACAAATAATCAAAGAAAGCAGTATACAAAACTAAATACAACGAAGTAATTAAAGTAGCTCAACGTGCAGACCACGTGAGCACTGAAACTGAAAAGAAACAAAAGTTAATCAAAGAGAAAAACGATATTATAATCTAATCTAAATAAACTATAAATTAAACAATGTCGTGTAGTGTCCCCTCCAGTGTCGCGATTTGGGTTACATGGGGATAGTTCGACTGACACTCTTTCGAGGTCCGCTCCCACAATCGACGAACACAAAAAAAAACAACAAATAAACAACTTTTACTCTAAAAATTAAATAAATCAATTGCTTTGATTTTTAGCAGAACTGTAGGGCAGTTTAATTACATGAATTAATGTAACAAATATAATTATAAATATAAATATCAATTCAAAGGCAACTGGATCTAACTAATGAAACTGCAGCTTTCTGTAAAGACTAACTTGTTCATTCTAACTACTTGCAGGTCATATGAGTTATATGCCAAATATAATCCGCGCACGTGGCAACGGATATAACAATTTAAATTCTATTAATTCAATGAGACATGTTATGATATGGACATTCCTCTAGACACGCCATGGAGAATGCTTGTACAACCATGCATTGTCTGGCGGCAGCTCTGAAACTGTCTTCAAAAGTGAGTAGAACGATTCACTTTCATTGTTACAATTTAGTACGGACTCTCACCATGTGGCCCTCACTAGAAGTGAGAGCGCTGGATGTAAACGCTGTGGGTTTATATGGAACCAAGTAGCTTAGGCTCTGGAGCTTTAAGTCAGGCGCTCCTCACAATGGACCGCAAACTGCGTCTCTTATGTCTCTTATCTGGCTGAGGACTATGGCCGTCCACCTCGTAACTGGATTATGTACATGTGGCCCAGAACTAAGCTCTGCACGGCCTTAAATACTGGACTGCATCTGCAGCTTACCGTCTAATTCCTGGATTGTGATTGGTGCAACCACCTCTAGCTCAGCTGCCGAACTGAGTTATTTTAAGTAACAGCCCTACGCAACGACCTTGGGTCGACATCAAAGGTCGAATCATTCAAGACAATAAAATGTAATTTTATAGCAATAAATTCTTAACATGTTCAAAACCCCGAGCTTTTACTCTGGATCACGGATTTTCTGTACGTCAACAGACGTCTCAATAACATTTAATTCCTACTCACCCCTTCCCTCTCTACTAAACCTAGTTCAAAACACGAGATACAAAAAGTGCTCAGTCCTGCACACCTACGCTGTCCGTCTATCCTTCCCCACACCTTCTGTCTATCTATTAGGAAAAAAACTGTTCAAAACAAATTGTTTACGAGACCAAGTTATGCTGGCTCGCACAATAATTACGTTTGTAAAAATTACTCACTGCTCTCTCACAAAAATTTAGTCAGTGGAAACATTTATGAATTATCTATTCTTGACAGAGAATCTTTACAAGTTTAATACATACAAAAATATGGTTAGTTCAACTGCCACGTCCTGATCCTACACGTTCACCGGCAAGCAAGTGAGTCAGTACTAGTTCGTCATTCCATGCTAGAAAATAATTGGTGGACATAAAGACTGCACGGAAATCTTCACTTCACGTCGCCTAACGCCACAGGACGTCGCCTACTGCCACAGGACGTCGCCTACCGCCACACGACGTCGCCTACCGCCACACGACGTCGCCTACCGCCACACGACGTCGCCTACCGCCACACGACGTCGCCTACCGCCACATGACGCCTCCTACCGCCACACGACGTCGCCTAACATCACAGGTCATCGCCTGCTACCACTGGAGAAGACAAAACTGAAGACGGAACAGACAAGGAGGAAGAAACCAGAAACAGAAAATTAAAAAAAAAGGACCAACTATCTGGGGCTGAGCTCCCCGCCTCGCAGAGACTGCACAGAAATGCCCCCCCCCCCCCTTTTGCCAACTAAACACACGGGTATTCTATAAATATGTTGAAATAAAATGTGAGACGCTGTAGAGAAATGGTCCTCCACATTGCCATTATTTTTTTTTTTTCAAAATTGTGTGAAAGTACATTGTCATTATTACTGTCATGAGACGAATGCACTTTGTAAAAATGTTGAAAATTGACCAAGTTATGGCTATTTCAAGGTGGCAAGGTAGAAAAAGTCACTTTTGAGAAAAATGTGTTTAAATAAATTATATCTACCTAAATTTTTAAAAATCATTAGATTTGGGGATCAGAAAAAAAAAATGAAAAGAAACATATTTCTAGGCGGAATTTATTCAAATCCTTTTGCCCAAGCATAAAGAAATGATTGAGGAATCTATGTATGCAGAAAAATGATGTAGGACCGGGAAGTCTCCATCCACCTAGTTTTGGCCTATCTCGAAGTTCCCAGCCCGACATAAGGACCATTTCTCCAGAGCACATCACAAATATTTCCCCCTAAACTGCTGAAGACTCAGACTGATTAACGCAGTTACGTTATGTAATTTGTAAGATAGGATGTATGATACAGTGTGTGCCTGAATCTGACGAAACCGGTCCAAAGGTGAACATTTTTACACCTCTTTAAAACATCAAAAGAAAACATAATTTTATCTAAGACAATTTCACGAAAAATATTTCAAACGATTGCAGAAAAATGGCTGATCTTTCATATAATAAATATATTATTAGTAAATCTCAATTTTCATAAAAAGTGTTTCTTCCTTTGGAGGGATTTTTCCCAGGAATTTCGTCCCTCATTCTAAGCCCGACCTGACCAGATCCACTCACATTTGTGTCTCAGCTACCGTTATCTTGCACTCAAAAGCCAGAGATCCGCGCATTTGAAAAATACGCTATCACGTTTACAAGCGCGACAACAGATAACGAACAAAAGCCGCCAAACCGCCGTTATAAAGAAACCTACAAGCTGAAAATAGCTCATATCTAATCTATTCACTTTGCAGAAATAAGGCACCAATCACCAGTCTAAACTAAGGCTGGGTCAAATGTGTAATGTCTCAGTGTGTAAAATGCATCCACGTTTATCATAATCATATGACATGTTACTAAGTGTCTCGTATGTACATTACGATAAGACTTGTCCACGTTTATGTCACTCCTAAGTTGTACTGCAATGGGAAAAAGAAAAATGCACACACGTGTGGACACAGGCTTAGACTGAAAAGAACACGAGTGGACAGAACCTTAGAGCGCATACAATTTGACTGAAGAAACTTATTTGATGTGTCACTCCCGCTAAGGCTGAGAGGTAGAACACAGGTCATAAGGCACAATGATATCAATTCTGTTTCACTCAGGAGACCAAGAGAATATGCCTTGCAGTCTTGTGAGTGAACATCCTGATTTGTTCCTTGTTGGATGTAGGCGTAACAAGTAGTGAAACAACCATTCCATTCCAGCGTCAATGAAGAGACGGCAGCCTGACTTTCTCATTGTGTCTCTTTTTATGGAACATCTCTCACTGACCATGGAACATCTGTCACTGAACATGGAACATCTCTCACTGAACATGGAACATCTCTCACTGACCATGGAACATCTCTCACTGAACATGGAACATCTCTCACTGAACATGGAACATCTCTCACTGACCATGGAACATCTCCTATTGACCGTGGAACATCTCTCACTGACCACTGCATAATTAGGACTCTCAGATAATGTTCCCTCCAGCTTGAAACATACGAACGATTTCGACTTCTGATTTACACTGAAACTGCGACACTTGGAGAAATGAAATTTAGAGGAGCGTATCAATGCAACCAGATCTTGTACTTGCATTGCCGTCTGAAGACGTTTTGGTTCAGTGCTTGGGCTGGCACTTTGTCCATTTGTCAATTAAAGGAGAATTCACTGTGCCTTAGGGATGGCATCTGAATATGTGCACAGTCTAAGCAAAGATGCATTTTTATGCCAGAACTAGCACGTAATGGGTTTGTACAGTTGGGTGCCCAACAAGAGGATGGCATCGTTCGACTGTTGTCCACCGTTTGCGCCCTACAAGTGGGGCACACCGCCATTTTGTTTGCAAATCACGTGATATGGAGGACGGTAAATGAAAAGGGTCTATAGAAACGAGTTCCTGGTCATCTTGAAGTGTTCCTGCAGGCATTACACACACACACATCTGTGTGCCCGGGTGTGTATGTAGGGGCATGCCCAAATGTACAAGCACTTCATCAAAACGTGTTCGTGTGCAGCAGAGGTGTCACTGATAGCTTGGTGAGGACATCCTGGATACCGATGGGGTGAAGATATCTAATTTGGTTTGGGGAAAGGGGGGGGGGGAGAGGGGTGGAGGGTGTAAGTTTATTTTTTCCAATCACTCATTATGTAGATAAATGTCATATTTACCAGCTAGAGTCAGCTGGGTTAAAACTTTCTGTGTTGGTCCTTACAGTATCTCTTCATTCTAATTATGTGAATGTTTGTACTTATAACTATCAAAATGTCAAGCGCTGGAGTAGAGCTATGACGTGTACACATCCGTGATCTGCTGTGTCGGGTAAATCTGCAGCGTGCAAGATTTTGTTGTCATCATGCAGGGTTTTCGTGCCATCCTTTGTGAACTGCGTGATTTTAGTGTCATCCTCTATAGCCCATAAGGTTTTAGTGCCATCCTTTGTGACCTGCATGATTTTAGTGTCATCCTCTGTAGCCTGCAGGAGTTTAGTGTCATCCTCTGTAGCCTGCAAGCTTTTAATGCCATCCTTTGTGAACTGCGTGATTTTAGTGTCATCCTCTGTAGGGTTGTGGTGTCATTTGGTATAACTTGCAGGATTTTAGTGTCATCCTCTGTAGCCTGCGGGTTTTAGCGCTATGCTCGCGAGTCCAGGACACACAGATCAGATCACTTTATTCATTCATTCCACTGAACCAACACGGTCGAACTGCCTTGGACGGTCGCTGTAAAGCATATTGTCAACACGGTACATGTTGCAGTAAGTCGTGTATGTGACTCTCAGTTTCAAAGCTTTAGTTGACAGCAGAACTCCTAGCTCTTGGCTCCGTGACAGTCACAGGTAGGTGTGGGACAAGGGAGTTCACGTGCAAAGGGGGGGGGGTGAGTGGTATGAAGATGGTCAGTTAGCGATGTTGACTAGCAAATGTGAAGCCGTAAGATCGCCTTACAGGTCATGTTCTGAAGCGCGGTTTGTTACGTGGCTTGTTGTGGGCAAAATGATTAACTTAAAGGCTTCGTCCCCGACAATTTCCCATTGCGCCTGTCAAAGCAGGATTGTAGCAGCGAGTCGCGGGGAAATAGCAGAAACATTATATACATCATATTGTATAATACTGGGTGTTTTACTGCATCGATCATTGAGGTATTTGTGGATGAAGGTAGGGCGAGGATTGAAGGCTAGAGTTGTACTCGTGAGCTTTGAGACGTAAACACGCCAGGCTGGATCCCACGGCCGCTGCCGAGCTGGGGAACGTGTGCGGGGACCCGAGGGCACAACTTGGTCCTGATGACGTGTTTGAAGACTGGGCGTTGTAAGCCGGTGACCCCGCCCACGCCAGATATTCCGTGGACATGGGCGTGGCTCGTGGTGTTATTGGCTGCTCGATAGGCGTACCCTCCACGTTGCCACGCCCATATATGGTCTGTCTTTGAGCCATGAGGTTTCTCTCGTTACGTCTGAACTTGGCACGACGATTCTGGAACCATACCTGCGGAAAAGATGGCAGAATAATGTTCTGGTGCAAGTAGTGAACATTTCATAATTTCTACAAACGGTAAGAAACAAAATTGCGGTCCAGTAGGTTCAATTGAAGGTTATCTATATGATCAGTGCCGAGCAAGTAATGTCACTGACTTGGTAGAATTATGCCTGATCATCCTTTAAAGAAGATTGTATTTATAAAGCAACTTGTCAATAACCGAACCTAATACATTTCAAACTAAAAATGATTTTCTAAAGCACTCCATTCTCATATCCCCACCCCCCCCCACCCCCTTTCTTTCCGCGTTACCTAATTTCCCTTCTCTTCTCTGCTATCACAACTTGAAGTCGACACCAAGGTGGATGATTTTCTATTATACCGAGCATGTTTCTAATCATTTGGTGAATCAGATTTAAATGTACAGAATATCTTAATTAATATGCATGATATTTCCCACTTTTCAAAGCAAACTTCCATTATCATTGCTATTCCCACTTGAGAACACAGAATATTCTCAGAACTTTTTGTTTGTTTGCTTTTCTCTCTATTTTCCATTCCTGAATTTTGCAATTTATGCGTGGTTTCTCTTCTGACTGTGTCTCTAGTACCTTTCCATTTCGTGCATGCAAGAAGAGCTCGCTGTTAATGAATCTTCGTGGAGGAAGGAAAACCTTCTCAAAGCACCAATTCTCACTACAAACCTACCTACAGAGCAGCTCTACCTACAGAGCAACCCTACTTACAAAACAACCCTACCCACAGAGCAGCCCTACCTACAGAGCAACCCTACCCACAGAGCAGCTCTACCTACAGAGCAACCCTACTTACAAAACAACCCTACTTACAGAGCAACCCTACCCACAGAGCAGCTCTACCTACAGAGCAACCCTACTTACAAAATAACCCTACTTACAGAGCAACCCTACCCACAGAGCAGCTCTACCTACAGAGCAACCTTACCTACAGAGCAACCCTACCTACAGAGCAGCCCTACCTACAGAGCAGCCATACCTACAGAGCAACTCTACCTACAGAGCAACCCTACCTACAGAGCAACCCTACCTACAGAGCAGCTCTACCTACGGAGCAACCCTGCCTACAGAACAACCCTACCTACAGAGCAACCCTACCTACAGAGCAACCCTACCTACAGAGCAAACCTACCTACAGAGCAACCCTACCTACAGAGCAGCTCTACCTACGGAGCAACCCTACCTACAGAACAACCCTACCTACAGAGCAACCCTACCTACAGAGCAGCTCTACCTACAGAGCAACCCTACCTACAGAGCAACCCTACCTACAGCGCAGCTCTACCTACAGAGCAACCGTACCTACAGAGCAACTCTACCTACAGAGCAACCCTACCTGTA
Source organism: Onchidella celtica (assembly GCA_963931925.1). Taxonomy (NCBI): domain Eukaryota; kingdom Metazoa; phylum Mollusca; class Gastropoda; order Systellommatophora; family Onchidiidae; genus Onchidella; species Onchidella celtica. Next base: position 33,404,740 of record OZ007577.1, read on the forward strand.
CACGGGCTTCACTAAGGCTGACTCTTCTAGCCAACTCTTCCCTCACGAAGGCGTCCGGATAATGTGTCCGCTCAAAGACCCTCTCTAGAGCGGCCAGCTGGGTACTGTTGAAAGTTGTTCTGTTTCTCCGCTGTTTCCGTTTTCGTCGACTTTCGTTGTCACTTTTCTTGTCGTCATCGCTGTCTGTAATAATGCAGAAGGGAAGTGATGAGCAGGTGACGTCATAGAAGAAAGCCAACAATATTAGTGAGCAATTCACATGACGACAGAGCTCAGGGTAGAGGACAGTTACGTCACCAATGTTCATTAATAAATCTCTAGATTATCCAGCAACAACAGAATAAAACACATGAAAACAAACAGAGAAAAGTACAGAAGATCGTTTTGACCCTCTGCAATTCGCCTCAACCAGACATTTTAGCTAGATGTGTGCCAGATCTTACTATAATTGAACTTTTTACTAAGGTTCTTTGCAATGTTACGTTTGCCGGTTATTGACTTTTTTGAATTGTGATATGTTATTATATTTACGTAATGATACGTAAGCTCTGTGTATTATGTCAGCGCTCGCTAACGCTCTGACAAAGAGAATTTCTCTCACGGGATTAAAAAAACTGATTCTTATCGGATCTGAACTACACAGAGAGCAGAATTGGATAGCAGTTGCTGGCATTAGATGTCATCCCTTCACATAGAATTGGATAGCAGTTGCTGGCATTAGATCTCATCCCTTCACATAGAATTGGATAGCAGTTGCTGGCATTAGATCTCATCCCTTCACATAGAATTGGATAGCAGTTGCTGGCATTAGATCTCATCCCTTCACATAGAATTGAATAGCAGCTGCTGGCATTAGATCTCATCTCTTCACATAGAATTGAATAGCAGTTGCTGGCATTAGATCTCATCCCTTCATATAGAATTGGATAGCAGTTGCTGGCATTAGATGTCATCCCTTCACATAGAATTGGATAGCAGTTGCTGGCATTAGATGTCATCCCTTCACATAGAATTGGATAGCAGTTGCTGGCATTAGATGTCATCCCTTCACATAGAAAGAAAATAACTGAAGAAAGAAAATAGGCCCAAATTTTCTGGTTTGGTCGTGAGATGCTAACTTTAAGCTGCTTTTGTTTCATGTGTTTGAAGCGGGACCATAGACTTAATAAGAATCAAGTGATAAAAAAAAGATACACTTGGAGTTCCATAGTCAGTTTGCTGAAACGCAACTTACGCATTGTGACGTGCATGAAAGAATTGCATGTCTCTTGGAGAAGTTTAAACCGTCGTCAAGGAGTTCAGGACAGAGGAGGAAAGGAGACTGGGGGCACCGGGTGGGCCAATTGGCTTGAGCCTACGATTTTCAGGGGACGTAACTGCCCCTCTCTCCCCCTCTCTCTCTCTCCCCCAAGTACGGGCAAAAGGGGTGGGGGGGGGGGACCTATTCTGTTGTGTTACTTGTAAATGCATCATGAACGCTGCAGGAATGTGTACATTAACATGGCCGGTTAGCTTTTGGAATCTCCTTATAACTGAACAGTTAGGGGACCGTACGATTTTGCTTAGACAGCTCTAGCTGTGCAGTGAACACCATTCAGTATTTTTCTCTATTTGGCTTTCTGTTTTGAGGCAACTTTCAAAGACGTTCCAGCAGCCCACCGAGCATTATAATCATTTCCCTGCATAGATCATGGCTGTGTATTTAGCGCCAATTTCAGAAATAGTTGAGGCGCAGTTTGAAGTAGGGCCTGTGTCTACCATCTGGCTTGGGCCAAGTGTACCAACTTGGCACGGGCCTCACTACCAGTAATCTATGATGCCAGTTGACATGAGTCTTGTGTTATTAAATCTCACGCAGAGCGTGAGTTGTTTACGTCTCAGGGCCATGAGAAATTGGCTGGTGGCCTTGAATGGTCTCCGCGAATATTTGTTTGTGAGTAGGGAATTATAAAGTTAAACTATTAGATTCACGCTTTTTGGGTTTGATGGTAGTGATTAGAAGTAATGAAGGAGGGGTGGGACAAGGTGGGGATTGCCGACATTGTTAAGTATGACTGGACAGGTTTTTGCACGTAACTGGCTGGGAGAATAGTGCAGACGTATTCTTACATTCAAAATGGTGGGAGTTTTCGGCCAATGAGATTGCTGAACTAATTTCGCCAGCGGACTAACCCTGCTGTGTATTTGGATAGTATAAAAGATCGTGTAACGTTGAAATTTATTGAGTGCAGACAAAAAGCCAAGCATCGTTTCGTGAAGTATCTCCGGTTGGCCAGTACCTGAACTGTGTGGCACGAAGACGAGCAGTCAGTTTGTCATCGGACTGACGTAGCACATAGAGAGAGCTGGTAGAAGTAACAGAGAGAGCTCTAGAAAGGTTTGGGTGGGCTGACCTAAAGAGTCCACGCTGCGCTATACTGATTTTCACGCCTAACTGGTAGTAGGCGTGAATAATGGTAACTAATCTTATTCAATCATAATCTTAGAAGTTCAGAGATAGAGAGAAACCCACAGCCTCATAGGAAGTCAGAGAGAAAACCACAGCTTGGACTCGACGAACGAGCGTCAGCTGATAACAAATTATCTATAGGCATTTGAAGACTTGTTAGCCTGTGACTCATTACGCACGAGGCCTTTGATATTGATATGAATATTAGAATGATCGCATGTGTAGAATTTTATGTACAAGCTACTTAATACCTGCAAGCCGAAATTGTGCTTCTGTAGGCTTTGAACGTACTGGGCTCACCCAGCATTCAGTGTGCATTGGGAACCCATATTATTATTTCTGGAGAGTTTGCCTGGCGACTGGCCAGTGGCGACTCAACTGCTATTATAGATTGATATCTTGTTTTTTTATAAGGATACACCTACACCAATTAAATATTAGTTACGGTAGATAGCTTAGTATAAGTTAGCATTTTGGAACTTTAATTTTGAACATTACCTCTATTGTCTGTTGTTTCATATTATTTATGTAATATTACGGCCCGGCCGGCCTGACACATATATTCATGTTATTTAATTTCTTGTGTGTTTGTGTCCGAGTGTGAGTTAACTGCCTCTCGTGCAGTCACTAGATCCCCAAGATCATATCTCTGCTCGTGACACCAGTGTGGAAGCAATTTTTAGTCAACAAATTTCTTTTCGCCGCTGACAGTAGCCGGTAAGTGTTGCGTGTAGTAGTGTATTTACAATCCACACATATTGCTTGCAGGACTCGGGAAAAGCACTTGCACCAAAACAAACGTAATGGGCACCAGTGCACCAGTGCACACAGTCCGTCTTCAAAGTGAAGGCAACAAATCAAGACATTTTTGACCCAAAACAAACGGCGGCCGATGTTCTCAGGGGACTGACGGAATTTGCCGACCCCTCAGGGAAGGCTACTCTGGAATGCTGTGATAGTTATCCCCCCTCCCCCCACCCCCACCCCCACCCCCGCCCCCGCCCCATGCCTGACCTACTGTGATGTTATCTGTCATGGTGAGTGTTTCTGTCCGTATCTGTTATATCTCCCAGAGTGATGGGATGTCCGGTATAAGTAAAAGTTGGGGTGACTGTGGCCAGATTTTTATCAATCTCAAACAAAAACAAACAAAATTAATTAAAAGTGATAAAACTGTCTCTCATTCATTAAATAAACACACAAAAAAGGCAAGTTACGAGATCAAAAGAACAGTTTTAAAAAAAATTTCAATTTCTTAACTTTTTTTTGTCAGAGAGTTCCACAAGAATGGCTGAAGCAAAATGTTCATGATATATAATCTTTCCGGCAACATTTCCAAAATTATTACTTCACGCTAACAATTTATTTTGTGAAGCTGTTCCATTCCACCCAATTTTTTTTCAAACAAGCACGTCGAGCAATACTGAACAAAAAAAAAAAAAAAAAAAAGCGTTCGCTTCCCTGCAAAATGTTGGAAAAATTTCCTCTCCAGCAAAAGTTCCCAAACTGTCGCCTCCAACAAACGTGCACAATCACCCCGTCATTCAGATTATAAATGTATGATTTTTTTTTATGACGATCATGAAGTCGCTGCTTTCATTTGATTACCAGAATAAACTCAGTCAATAACTATGATAGCATGGATAGAATTATATTCTGGACTAGAGCAAGCCTGTTTATTAGCTTTCACAGGGCCGAGTATCTACGTCAACCACGTAGGCGGCCAAACCAGCCCGCGATCCCTAGGCCAACAGCGACTGACACAGACTGGAGATGACAGCAGCGCTCCTGTAACAACGCGCGCTATTTCACTGGCACCGAGTTGGCGGAAGTGTCAGGCGTAGACCAGCAAATTCCTCCGCCACCATGGCTTCTGGTGCAAGGACAAAGAATGAAAAAAAGTAACTTGGGGCTGCAGGCTTTTTTTTTTTTCGGAGGGGTGGGAGTGGGGAGTGAGAGTGTCTCCGTGACAAAGGAAAATAAAAATGGAGTACATGACCACTAACTTTAATAATGAGGTTGGAAATCTGCCACAGTTTTGTATATATAATTATATTCCCATCCTCTCTTATCTCACATACCGAAAGTCCGCTGTACCCGAATGTTTGATTTACATGGTCGTTACTAAGAGTATAAAATCCCTCGCTTTTTAATGTCTGACAAGACTTGTACCTGTATCTCTAATGATACTCTGGTATACACTCTCATGATTTGTGAAAGAAAAAAAATAGACCTAAAGTTTCTCAAAATGCCAAAAATGAACTAACCCAAACTTGGATCCTCAAATGTCATACTGAATGGTTATTTTTTTTTTTTCAGAAATGCCACTGGGCATCAAAATCTGGAGAGACAGCCTTTCCGCCAAATCAGGCTAATTCAGTATTTTTGAACGGGCAGATCAAATGTTCAGTGCAGTAAATAATTTAGTCCGGCATGTATGAAAGGGCAAATCACATGATAGTCCAGTGTGTCTGAGCGAGCAAATTACAGGTTCAATCTAGTAAATTTGGTGGCGGGACATCACAGGAATTGTGTGGAAAGGGCAACAAGTATGTCTGAATGGACAGAGTCAAAACGTTAACTCACACACACTTACACATACACACACAAAAAGCAACAACAAAAAAAAACACCAAAACCCTCAGTGAATTGGATGGAAAATGGAGGAAAAGAAGGAAGATAACAAAGACGAAATGAAAGAAAACAGAATGAGATGAAGAAAAATAGAGAAGGGAAAAAATAAACTGTTTGTGAGGAGGGAGACGAGAATAGATGAATTTCACTGTACAACAGTTTTAGAGACGATGAAGTCACGTTTTCAGTCTGTGTAATGTTATACGACAAGGGAAAAGAAAGAAAGCAGAGCCGACCTGTCCACATGACTTCTTTCCAAAGAACATTTCTTGTCTTCATCAACTACGCCAGAACGTAAGCAAAGTCTAGAGGAGTCTGACCTTTGTCCCTGATCAGTCCTCTCCAATTTAGCTTCCGTGTGAGGAAAATTTCTCTAATTAGCGCATGCCAGCACGGGGATGTTTTCCCGCTATGAACCCATTCATGTTGAAACCTCGCTCACGCCCTCGGTCCAGACGCATTTAACCGGCGGTAGCACAAGTACTATGCTGCTCGTGTCGCCTTGTGAAATAGGCCCACGAATATTTGCTATATTGTTGTATGCCACATATTGCCCATTTTGAGGTTGTCTTAAAAGTGGACAGTTCTCTCACTCCAAATTTTATGATGTTTAAGAGTCTATGGGTGGATTTTTCCTGGGCATTTTTATGCAGGTTTTGATTTTGAAGCGAATTGAAGAGAACCTTGATTTTGTACAACTCTTTAAACGTTCAATGCCCATGTTCTGGAAAAGGTAAAAATACACATACGACAATATGGAAAAACACCCGAAGAGAACATAATTATTTTCTGAGCCCCTCAAATTCTTGTTTTTGTGGGTGATTTGATTTTTTTTTATTTTTTTTATTTTTAAGTTGATCTATTCATTATTTGACTAGTTTTCAACTGTTTCAATATCCACATTTCGAAATAATCATGCTTAGAATTATATAGAATCTTCCTTCTTTGTATTTCATCAGAGTGCATATTACATTTAAGAACTAAACGAATAATTGCAAATGTCATGTCCAATAACTATAAAGATAAATATGCAGGGGTGTTCGCGCGAGCCGTGGCTTTTATTGCTTGTATTCCACGCATTATAAAGATTGGTTCCCCAGAAATCATTCAGTGCAATATTTTCATCTTGAATGTCTTCGCCATCTTGGGACCGAGCTAGAACATCAAAATATTGTAACGATGTCACAACCCTCCTAAGATGTTTAGTGTCAGGAAGTATGAGACAACAGCAATGACATAGATAAGCAGCCAAGATCTCGCCCCGCCCACCCGCCAGCGCCTGTCTTTGAGGAACCGCAACCCTAACCAAGGCAGATAACTGGCTCTGAAATCCAAGACGGTACACGGTGACCTCTCTGGAGTTCACAGGACAGCAAACGTATTATTTAAGCCGAGTGCAATGAGCGTTGACAATGTTGTGTGCTTAAACAAAGACACAATAGCAAATATATGATAAATAGACCAAAAAGAAAAAAAAACATATTCGAAGATCTCAGTCTTGGGAGTTCAACTCATGTCACATTTTTATTTCCAGTCATGAAAGCTGGGGGGGGGGGGGGGAGAGAGAGAGAGAGACACGTTGGTCCAGACGGAAAGTGCTCGCTCGCCTCTCATGCCCAAGGCACCAGATTCGATCCCCGGTGGATGCAGGCAGGTTGGAAGTGTTTTTTGGGGAAAAAAATTCCTGTCCCTGATCCTATGGTAGGCAGGATCGAGCACCTAGTCTTCTCGGATAAGGACGAGAAACTCGGAGGGCCCGTGTGTAGGCTGCGCACGTTCAAGATACCTTGGCATTTGAAAGTGGAGAAGAGCAGGCCGAACAAGGCCGCTGCCCCGGGCAAAATTCTACAAAATGAATCCCCTACCACAAAAACACACGAAACAGGAACAAGGAAAAATAAAAAAACAAGCAAGGGGAGGTGCCAATGCCAAGGGAAACAAACCTCTAAAACTCAATCATTATTTCAGTATATTTAGCTGGTTAATTAATTAATTAGTTTATTTGTTGTTCGCTTGAGTGTTTGATTGACAATTGATGTCGTCTTATTCCCTTTCCATTCTATTTGCCTGTAGTAGTCCCCGCGGACCGTTTGACAAATAAAATGGTATTGGAGCCGCGACTGTCAGTTGTGTGAGCAGTTATTGATCAAAAGGCACGATTGGTATGGTATGTACAGAGAGGAAAATACTAATCTGCTCTTTTTCTCACTCGTCATCGATCGATCTATTTATCTATCTGTCTGTCTGGCTGTCTGGCTGTCTGGCTGGCTGTCTGTCTGTCTGTCTGCCTGTCTGTCTATCTGTCATCTATCTATCTGTCTATCTGTCTATCTATCTATTAATCTATCTATCTATCTATCTATCTATCTATCTATCTATCTATCTATCTATCTATCTATCTATCTATCTATCTATCTATCTATCTTTTGTTATAATATGAGTTTCCCACATCGGGTTTTCCACCTTCTGGGTGGTCACTTGCGGTTTCCACCATCTGGGTGGTCATTCTCACATACCCCGTCCCTCAAGGCCAAGGTCGCTTCCTATTTTGGGCTTTCCCTTGGGTTTTCCACCTTCTGGGTGGTCAGTCTCGCCCACTTGTTTGGCCATTCTTATAAAATGACCTGGGGTGCACGTGAGTTAGTTAGTTAGATATCTCGGCACTAGCTAGTTGTGTTTCGGTGTTAGTTACAATTTCAGCCATATTAAAGAAAGTATCACTCTTGTTAGTATCACTCTGTAGTTACTAAATTCGTAGAGAATAAATTTAATGCCAAGTGAGTTGCTCAAAGTTCTTGTGTTTGTTTATTCTGTTCAAGAACATTTAAATCCTCTCTCACATCTGTCTGTCTGTCTGTCTGTCTGTCTGTCTGTCTGTCTGTCTGTCTGTCTGTCTGTCTGTCTGACTGACTGACTGACTGACTGACTGACTGACTGACTGACTGACTGACTGACTGACTGACAAACAATAATAAATCCAAAGAACAAGAAGAAATACTCAGTTGAGTTTATTGTCGTGAACAAAGGTAGTCAACCTGTCATAGGCCTTAAAGCAGCTAAACAGATGAAGCTTGTTGACATACGTAAAGATAATTTTGAAGAAGTAGCATCACTGACTTCAAAAGCATTTGATGATGAATTAGGAACATTTCCAGGCAAGCAGCGCCTCACAGTTGATCCTTCTGTTACACCTGTGGTTATGCCGAATCGCAGAGTACCTGTTGCGGTTAGACAACAGTTGAAAGAAGAACTTGATGAGATGACTCGACAAGGAGTCATTGCTCCTGTAACTAAACCAACACCTTGGGTAAGCCAAATCGTTACGGCTCCCAAAAAGAACGGCAAATTGAGAATATGTTTGGATCAAAAACATCTCAATAAAGCACTTTTTCGAGAAAGATTTACACTACCAACTTTAGATGATGTGTTACATGAACTCACACAATCTCGACTTTTCACGAAAGTAGACTTACGTAGTGGATATTGGCACGTCCAGCTCGACGATGAATCTGCCAGTTTGACAACATTTCAAACCTGTTTTGGCCGACATAAATGGTTAAGACTTCCATTTGGCCTATCAGTATCTTCAGAAATCTTTGAAAGAAAAATTCTTGAATTGTTTGGGACACTCATTGGCGTAGTTGTCGTTCATGACGATATAATAATTCATGGAAAAGACAAAGCAGATCATGACCAAAATCTACAAAATTTTCTCCACAAATGCGAAGAATATGATGTTAAACTCAATAAAGATAAATTGGAATTGGCATCAACGTCAGTCACATTTATGAGACATGTTATTTCTCAAAATGGACTCAGCAGTGACCCTGAAAAAGTGAAAGCAATTCGAAGCTTTCCAGTACCTACAAATGTGACTGAAGTAAAAAGATTTCTTGGCATGGTACAATATCTTGCCAGATACATTCCCCATTTAACAGACATGCTGCAACCCATTCAGAATTTAGTAAAGAAAAACGTACCCTTCAACTGGTCGACTACTCAAGAAGAAGCTTTCCAGAAAGTAAAAGAAGCTATGACAGAAAGCCCCTGCCTAGCACTGTATGACCCTGAAAAAGAGCTGACATTAGAGAATGACGCTTCTGAATATGGCATCGGATCAGTGGCATTACAAGAAGGCAAACCAATAGGGTATGCTTCTCGCACACTCACCAGTGCGGAACAGAACTATGCTCAAATAGAAAAAGAACTTTTGGCTATTACATATGGACTTAACAAGTTTCATCACTACACGTATGGTAGAAAAGTGAAAGTGATCACAGATCACAAGCCTCTTGAAATTATCACAAAGAAACCTCTGGTAAAAGCATCAAAAAGACTTCAGAACATGTTACTTAAAAACCTGGAGTATAACTATGATGTAACTTACAGACCAGGTCCTGAAATGAAAATTAGTGATTGCCTGTCACGTGCACCAATTGCAGAAACCTCGGACAGCGACAGTGTCAGCAATATAGATTGTTTCACTCCATTTAAAGATCATCGATTGCATGAAATTAGTGGAGCAACACTGTCTGACCAAACTCTATGCAAACTCAAGATGGTAATCATGCAAGGATGGCCTGAACACAGAGCACAGGTTCCAGAAGAAGTCTTACCATATTATAGTTACAGAGATGAACTAGTGACTCAAGATGGACTAATTCTTAGAGGAGACCGAATTGTCATTCCTCAATGCATGAGACGTGAAATGATCACAAAAGTACATGCTGGTCACCAGGGTATCAACTCGTGTCTGCGAAGAGCAAGAGAATTAATCTTCTGGCCAGGAATGTCAGCAGACATACGAACATTTGTTGAGAATTGTGACACTTGTGCGACCTATTGCAACAAGCAGAGTGAACAGCCACTACAAAGTCACGATATTCCCTCACGACCATGGGAAAAGATTGGAACAGATATATTCACGATACAGGGAAGAAACTATTTGGTCACAGTTGACTATTACAGTCAATTCATTGAAGTCGATTTTCTTCAAGAGACTACATCAACAGCTGTAATAACAAAATTAAAGCACCACATGGCACGTTATGGCGTACCAAATACTTTGATTTCTGACAATGGCCCACAATATGCATCTGCAGAGTTTAGAAAATTTGCTACAACTTGGAATTTCAAACACACAAGAATTGCACCTGGCAATTCAAGAGCAAATGGACAAGCAGAATCAGCAGTTAAAATCATCAAAAACATGATGATCAAATGTAGAAAAGCAGAAGAAGATCCTGGGACTTTTGAACATTAGAAACACCCCAAATGAAGGACTGAACACCTCTCCTGCTCAAAGACTCATGGGTAGAAGAACCCAAGCACTAACACCAGCAACACATTCAGCACTGAAACCATCACTAATTCCAGTCAGTGAGAAATCAAGGTTACAACTTAAGCGGTTTCTACCAGCACAGCGCTTATGTTCCAAGAAAAGTCTTCCTTGCCTACAAGAAGGTGATACAGTTAGAATGCAACCCATTGATGGTACCAAAGAATGGAGACCTGCAACAGTGACAAATACACTACCATTCAATAACTATGAAGTCTCTGATGGCAACAGATCATTTGTTCGAGCAAGAAAGTTTTTGCGAAAGAAACCTACAACACATGTTGAACGACCAATGAACAATCAAAGACCATTCACGGATCAACCAACAAGTCCAACAGAGAATCCAGACAATGCTCCAGACACCTTTCAACAGAATACAAGGAAGAAGACAGCCGCAGAAAGTCCTAGAATATCAACTAGAACTACACCAATCAGTACCACAAATCATTCTGACACACCCCTGGACACTGTGAAAACAAGATCTGGACGAATAATTAAACCACCGTCCAAATTAAATCTGTAAAGAAAACTGTTTCTATCCAATCACGGCTGATACATAAACAACAGCTGAAAAACTTCACATATAGAATTTGTGTTTAATGTGAACCATACATCTTTATCCTGCACACTACCTGTATGACCACAGTAACAACAACATTAAACATATAAGAATTGTAGTTGCTTATTAACTATTACATAGGCCATAATAAAGCCTTAATATTATATACAAACAATGCAGCTATGGTCATCAATATCACATACATCACACCTACTCTTGTGAATTCATATTCATCATGGACAAGATTGTTTTAGTTTAAGTCATATTAAATTATAACAAGACATGAAACATTGTTGTTTAAATTAGTTAAGGACATGAGTATTAGGCGGACGAAGGTTGTAGTGCCTAGTTAGTGCTCAGGAAAGCAAAGCGGGAGTGAAAGAAGGAAGAAAGAAAAATGATCAAGATGGGACTAGAACCCGCGACCTCTGCTACGGCACCCATCGCCTTGCCAAGAAGAAAACAGATCGCTTAACCGCACGGCCACTCCGTCTCTCAAAAAAGAGACGATCGTGACCGAACTGTTTCACGGTGTTTCTTGCTGACTTGAGTATTTGTTCGCTGGGACTCAACCCACTTGCGTCACCCCTCCCCTCCCTCTCTTGAACTGTTATCCTAGTGCTCTGCCTCCCCCGAGCTTTCTGCTCACCAATATTGACTTCTAGTTAAGGACATGTAGATTTGTTCAATTTTAAATTCCAGTTTACTTAGCCATGATATTTAAATAAAGGGAGATAAAACCAAATAACTTTATACTCTTTTTCAACATTCAGTTATCTTTTTTTATACATTATAAGATAAAATAGCAAAAGACAAAAGAAGAAGAAGAAGAAGCATAAGTTAAAACGTTAAAAATTTACACATGGAATATCCATTTGTTAAAAACTTTCTATTATGTGTTATTCTTATAAATTCAATGCTACTATCAATTTAAAGACCATTAGTGTTCATAAAGTACTCAATTGTTGTATGTTGTGCTACATGTAATTCTTTTTGGTCTTATAAAGATTTAAGGGGGGAGATGTTACGTGTTGTTTGTTTCGTATCTTTTGTATTGTTTCTATAATTAGATTATTGGGTAATTAAACTTTCTGAGAGAGAGTGACGTAACCAACACGGCGATGTTAAGAAAGCCTGATTAAAGTTCTGTCTACTGATTCCTATCATCAACTCTTCCAAGTCTTTATTTACATGTTTCTATGTATAATAAGAAACTAAACACTCCTCCCAGAATACTCCTAACAACAGCCTTAATTAATTATTCTTTCAGATTTTCTTTTTTTTTTTTTTTCTCTTGTGTTTTGGTTGAAAGGGCAGGGTTAGGGATTCAATAAGATTTAAGGTTGAGAATAAGGATGGAGCTATGGGATAGGTATGTATCCGTATGCGATCCTATCGCAAAACGCTTGAGGTGCATACGTAGTCACATAACAACAGCGTGCAAAAAAGAGGGATGATTTCATGGATTATATTACCTTTGGATATATTGCTTTTTGTGGATTTTTTAAAAAATCATGTCATATAACTCACATCGAGATATGATCTGATGCACTTATCTCTGATTTTGTACAAATGGAGCTTATCGCGTTTTATGGTCAAACCCTTCATTTGAATACTTGAACAGATGTGTCTTTCTCTTCATCATATGATGTAAACATCAGTTGTTTTCTGTATAAGTACTAATCCTAAGTGACTGCTCGAGGAAGAATGTTTCTTTTAAAGAGTAATAATAGTTCGTCCATCAGGTATGATGATGACCTTAACAACACCAGAGGAATAAAGAACAGAAATTGTTGAGAATTTCAACACATGGACAATAAAGAGAACTAAAGGACACAGAGGACAGAATGGAAAGACTGTTCTTTCATGACTTATGGCTTCTCATGTGACTGATAAGTCCTATTTTTGCCCTGCAGACCCTTCCGCATAAATGACAAGAGTGCTCCGTTGGTTCAGTACCACTGGGCCTTTTCTTGCGCCGTTCTCTTTTTTTGATAGCCTGCTGGACTCTGTCAGCTTCCCATGCTTTGCTGCCTCTGGTAAGGGCCGCCCTCCAATTTGCACGATCAAGCGAGAGCTTTTCCCACTCACTCACATCAATGGCAAAGGCCTTCAGTGATTGCTTGAGAGTGTCTTTGTAACGTCTCTTTGGGGCCCCAACATTCCTCGTTCCATTGGAGAGCTCAGAGAAGAAGATTTGCTTAGGGAGTCTGGAGTCGGGCATTCTGACAACATGTCCTGCCCAACGTAGCTGAATTTTTTTCAGATGGCAGAAGATGCTCAATTCCTTGGCACGATTGAGGACCTCAGTGTCTGGAATTTTATCCTGCCATTTGATCCTTAGGATCTTTCTAAGGCAGGCCAGATGAAAGTGATTTAGCTTTCTGGCATGCGATTGGTACACTGTCCAGGTTTCAGCCCCATAGAGTAGGGTGGGAAGGACCACAGCATTGTACACTTTCAGCTTAGTGTCTGTGCGAATGCCGGCAACATCCCACACTCTCTTTCGAAGCCTGCCAAATGCAGAGCTGGCTTTGCTGATTCTTGAGAGAATTTCAGTATCAACACGAGCCGCGGAAGACAGTGTACTGCCAAGATAGGTGAAGTTCTCCGACACCTTCAGAAGACTGTCATGGACTTTGATATTTGGGGTCACAGGATACTTGTCGTCTGGAGTAGGCTGATGGAGCACTTCCGTCTTCTTTGTGCTTATTGTGAGGCCAAAGTTGTCACAGGCACTAGAGAACTTATCAACACAGTTTTGCATGCTATCCTCATCGTGTGCCAGAAGTGCACAATCATCAGCAAATAGTAGGTCACAGACTTGAGTACTTTTGGTTTTGGTTTTTGCCTGAAGTCTCCTGAGGTTGAATAGACTGCCATCAGTTCGGTACTTGATGCTTACCCCTTGAGGAGGAGAGCTAAAGGCTTCTTGTAGCATTGCAGAGAACATGATGCTGAACAGAGTTGGGGCTAAGACACAACCCTGTTTTACCCCATTTGTGACAGCAAAGGGCTCTGAAAAACTGCCGTTGCTTTTGACTGCAGCTTGCATGCCATCATGAAACTGGCGCACTATTGTGATGAATTCGGGTGGACACCCAAACTTCGCCAAGATTTTCCAGAGGCCTTCACGACACACTGTGTCAAATGCTTTTGTGAGGTCAACAAATGTGATATACAGCGCTTTATTTTGTTCCATGCATTTTTCCTGAATCTGTCTGGCAGCAAAAATCATATCCGCCGTTCCCCTCTCTTTACGAAAGCCACATTGGCTCTCGGGAAGCAAGTCATTTGACGAGAGGTGATCAAGAAGGCGATTCAGAAGCATTCTTGCCAATATTTTGCCAGCAATTGAAAGTAGAGAGATTCCCCGATGGTTGTCACAGACTTGGCTGTCCCCTTTGTTTTTGTACAGATGGATGATTGAAGCATCTTTGAAGTCCTGTGGCAGCTTCCCTGCTTTCAACACATGATTGAACAACTCGGTCAACCTTTCAATAAGCTTTTCTCCACCGAAGGCATACACCTCAGCAGGAATTGAATCCACGCCTGGTGATTTGTTAAAGGACATCTGATTTGTGGCAGTTCGGGTCTCATTTGCTGTGAATGGCTTGGCAAGAGCTGCATTAATAGGAGTCTGAGGGAGGCGGTCAATGGACTCAGTATTTATATTTGATGGCCGATTTAGCACACCTCCGAAATGTTCTGCCCAACGCTGAATTATGGCATTCAATTCAACAATGCGTGTTGAACCATCTGACGCAAGAAGTGGCGTAGTGCCAGAGCGGGATGGTCCAAACACAGCTCGGAGGCTCTCAAAGAACTTTCTAGTGTTGTTTGTGTCGGCATATTTCTGAGTTTCTCTTACTCGCTCTTCAAGCCAGTCATTTTTCATTTTCCTCAGCTTCTTCTGGAGTACACCCTTACATGCACGCAGTGCATCAGCTTTTGCTGTGGAAGAGGGGTCACTGCAGTGAGCTTGGATGAGACTATTTTTTTCTTTGATGAGCACTTTGATCTCATTATCATTATCATTGAACCAGTCCTGGTGCTTGCGGACAGGAAAACCAACTGTGCTGCTGGCGCAAGAGTGTACAGTCGTTTTTAGGTCAGTCCAGCTCTGTTCAATGTTCTCAGGATCAAAAGTCACGCAATCCAATTTTGAGGAGAGTTCTGAGGAGAGCTCGCTCTGTTTCTCAGCTGAGCAGAGTTTTGAAACATTTAGGCGTTTAGGTGGCGCTTTCCCTTGAGGGCGTCTATTGCGCCTCAATGTTAGTCTGAGCTTGCAAACAATGAGTCTGTGGTCAGTTCCACACTCGGCACCACACATCGCCTTTGTTACAAGGACATCCTTTCTGTCAGTCTTCCTCACAATGACATTGTCACAAATCCCAGACTGGGAGATGTAATAGTTTATGACAGGACGACAATCACGAACAAACAAGTTTAACACTTAACAAAACAACCCATCAGACTCACACATTTATTAAACATAATTATACATATAATAGCGCAATTACATACATTATATTATTGAAATGAACTGCCGTACAACGGCCTTACTCTCACACACACTCTCCCTCGGATCCACAATCCTGTAGTTACTCCTAAAGGCACTTCGGCCTCAGCCTCTCCCCTCAGGGTCTTAATAGCACATTAATAATTTACTGGCACCGCAGTC
This sequence comes from Onchidella celtica, assembly GCA_963931925.1. Classification (NCBI taxonomy): domain Eukaryota; kingdom Metazoa; phylum Mollusca; class Gastropoda; order Systellommatophora; family Onchidiidae; genus Onchidella; species Onchidella celtica. Next base: position 33,420,404 of record OZ007577.1, read on the forward strand.
TCTCAATATCCCCTCCCTATTGTCATACACCTTAGCACTCCCCTAGCACCTCAGCAGGGCAATAACACATTATTATTTCCATAGCCATCAACATGGCAACAACATAGTATCAGTTCACTAGCCTATCAACATGGCAACAATATAGTATCTCATTCACTCTCATATCTACGTCCCTGTCCGTGGCCCGACTGCCACGACTTTATGTGCCTCTACTGTCCTGCCCCGACAGTCTCACTTCTGGCCTATGTATGGCCTCCGGCCCTATGCTGGCCTATCACTTGTGCTCATCGAGGTGGCTCTTCGGCCCGTCCCCGACACCTACAAGAATAACATTACATTGGTATAATACCCTACCATTTCTATTCACTCCACCTCTCCTTACAATCCATGAAGCGTACACACACTAGTTCACCTTTCACTCACCACACATCTTACGGTAACACACCTCCATCGGAGTACACACTACTCACTCGCGCTACAAATCCATGAACTCACTTTCATCTATCGCTCATGGCGCACATTGCTATATCCAATATCAAGGACTTCCACATTCCTCACATATACTTATTCACATCATGGTAATAGACGAATATAATATAATACATCAATCATAATAATCAATCAACGTTCTACATACCAGTCATTACTGGAAAGACTCTTCCACTAGTCTTCTCGACTGCTTCCTTTATGTCCGCCCGATGGGCTCTTATTCACAGGTCCGCTCCGTCGGGCCTTCTAACTTGCAGTGATAGTTATATCGCGGTTTCGCCTCATTCAGACCCCCTCCCACTACTCACAACAGCACGCTTAACTTGCTGCCTACTGTGAGCCCTTCTTACTCTACACCCGCTCTGTAGCAATCCCCTTAATTGCACTCACTCCACTCGTGACATCATCCCCCACCCCAAAAAAATTAATGCAATTAATTTCAAATCGCATCAAGATGACTGTCAACGAGTGAGCGTGAGCAAAACCTACACTAAAAAAAAATGACCTAGCAGTTCCCCTAGTATATAAAATACCGAAATCAGGGGAAAATATGGGGATCAATATGGCCTGAAATATGCATATATGTGTCACATCATGAATAGCTAACTAACCACAATACTTAATACAGAATCAAAAACCATTCAACCTATCAACCATTCTTCATATCATATTTATAATGTCAATATTTTAAAGTCGACTCATTCACACAGATCCTGTCAATGTTCCTGTCCTCCGATGTGTAAGCTCCTGAAATCTTGCCCTAGGCTCGACTAAGGTAGTCGGCGATATGATTGCTGGTTCCTGGAATTGGTTGAATAACGAAGGTATACGGCTGCAAAGCCAATGCCCATCTAGACAAGCGTGGGCTGGACGAACGATTCTTCGACAAAAATGTCAGTGGCTTGTGGTCTGTCTGGATACAAAATTCTCGTCCCATGAGATAACGTCCTAGTTTCTGGACGGACCAGACAATGGCAAGACACTCCCGCTCTATCACAGAATACTTTCTTTCTCTCTGCAATAACTTCCTACTGACATAACATACAGGATGGAGACATTCGTTCTTCTCCTGTAGAAGACAAGCGCCGACACCAGAGTCCGACGCATCCGTTCTGAGGATAAAATTAGATCGAAAATCGGGTAATATCAGAATGGGTGACGAGTCTATGAGATGCCAATGCTTTGAGCGGGGATGCATCCATGACGTTCTGTTTCTCACGGGGAGACTAAAATTTGTGTTGGTAATGAACAGGCCAAATTCAGCGCACAAAGTAAGTAAGCGCAACCCATTGTTATTGCATGAACCAACTCCATGAGGGCCCAAAACATTTGGCCACGCTGAGATTTCGGAGCCAACCCTAGCATTGAAGTCCCCCAAGAGAATCAGCTTATCAGCTGCCGGGACAGAGCATATGACAGATTCTAGATCAGAATAGAACTTGTCTTTGGCTTCATCTGGGTTTGTCATGGTGGGCGCATATGCGCTAATGAGGGTGGCTGACTGGCTTTTCCCAACTGGGATCCTGAGTGTCATTAGCCTGTCATTTATTTCAATTGGCATGGACTGCAAGTTTCTGACAAGGTCATTTTTAATTGCAAACCCAACACCATGCTGTCTCGGTTCGACTGCACCCTTGCCTTTCCAGAAGAAGGTGTATCCACCACTGAGCTCTTTGAGTTGGCCACTATCAGGGAGTCTGGTCTCACTGAGTGCCACTATGTCCAGGTTGTACCTGCTGAGCTCAATGGCAATAAGTGCAGTGCGTCTTTCCGGGTTGTTTGAGTTGTCCTGTAGTGTGCGTATATTCCAGGCTCCTAGCCTGAGTAAGCTGAATTTCTTTTTGTTTCGACCGCAAAAAGGGATCCCCACTGGTCGCGGTATACCAGTCAGGGTGATGTGAAGTGGGCTTTCTTTAGGGCACCTTTTCTAGCCCCTTCCTCAGTTGAGGTGAGCAGTGCTATCCTTAAATAAGGCTGCTCAGCTACTGTGGGTGCTGCCTCCCCACGCCTCCACTTCAATCGACGATGAAGCGACCATAGCCCACAGCCACCAACGTGTAGGTCTGTGCTAACAGCTTCCAGTCTATCCAAACCTGCTGCCACCGCACTCGCCCATCGCCGTTGGAATTTTGAGAGGAAAGAAGACGAGACAAAGATGAAAGAAGACGAGGTGAGGTGAGTGTTAAGACTGGCGCAAAGAATTTGTTTTTAGTGAGAAAGAGCTGCGCAAACATCAGACTCACTCTCTCGCCTGGACACAACTTATCCAAGTGGCAAGACAGGGTCAAGACGACTGGAAATATATCCAGGTGCAGGAGGATGCCAGAGGGACAGTCATATTGCCTGACCGGCTGCCTGTAGGCTACTCCACAGCCTCGCAGTCCCAACTGACTAGGGTGAAAGACCCAAACCAAAGAACACCAATACTGGTGGATGCTCTGTGTCACGATATCCAGGCCAGAGTGACGGTATATTGCCATCTGCCCTATCAATCAACCACTGGCCTGCTGCCGCCAGCTTCGAAGCTGCGTCCGGGAAGTTTGCTCAATTCTTCGTCTGTGATTTAGGCAAACAAGCCTATGACCACACCGCTACCGGGGGCCAATGTGAAGGACTCAAGTACTGAGGGTCACATTGTGCCCTAGCATGTGGCCGTTGGGTTAGATGAAACCTCCTCCGCCCTGGACGTTTGCACCGACAGGTGCACGCCCACTGATACCATGCTAGCGTACCAGTTCATGAAACAGGTTGTACTGGATTACATGTTACCAGTAGCAGATTTTTCTGACCTGACATAAGAAAGTAAACCTTTTAAAGAGTAAACCTGTACAATTTATATAACAACAGCTGAGTGGAATTCAGCACTACTTGTCACTTGATGTAAGAGTGAAATTTGTTTTTCAGAAACACTGAAAAATTTTGTCTTTTTTGTGTCCATTTCCTGAGTTGTGTGTCCATGCTACTAACTTCATGATCCGAGTGGTACGGAGAGTGTCTTGTCTGGAGCAGGCATTGATGGTTATATGGTTCTCCATCCCACTCTTTCACTCGAGGCCCTCATGAATGAGTTGTTCATTGTGTTGTTGATTTGTTGGTTTTGTTGGTTGAATAACACTTTACGGACAGTGTACCCTTTCATATAATTATTATACATTTATTGTTCTTTTTTATCAGTAGGTAGACCAAACTGATTTTTACTTTTTGTCACAACTCACCAGTTATTGTCTAATCTGATGGAGCTTGCTTTTCTAAGAATTTTGATACCAAATTTATCATCCTGGCTTAAAGGCTTTGAAAATTATGGCATTTTCAAAAGTGAAAAAACACCTCGACTTTGCTACCTTTTGCAAATTGCACAATAGTCCATAAAATGACGGTTTATTGAGTCACTGCATTGAAAATTCTTAGTTTCCAAGTCCAGGGGGTATACATTACACTAATTTTTTTTCGAGGGGTACAAATATAATACAAGCATCTCATTTTACTATTTTTAGTCATCAAACTTCATCTGACGTCAATTCTTTGTGACTCTTACAGGGGAGACAAAAACAATGTTTGTTTGTTTTTTATTGAAAAGGAGGTCAACCACGTCACCATTGACTTAGCACTGAGTGTTGGAAAAGGTGACGAAATTAAGCGTTGGGTGGGTCTATAAAAACAGTCGGCGCTTTGCGCCGAAACATGCCCTATGTCTAATTGTGGCATACCCTGAAAATACAAAGGCTGAGGTTCATTTGCGTATAATTTTATCCTGATCTATTAAAGTTTCCGCCAGTTTCTTGGTGAGCAAACTTTTCAACAAACGATTTTTAAAGGATTTTATCTCAAAACAGGAGGAAAATACATTGAATTAAACCTCATTTATCTGGCTTTCTGTGTGGGTTATCTTCAAACACGTGCGCTACATCGGTGCGATGCTCCACGATCCTTTCTTACCAGGGGGTCAAATCGGTATGTGCGGCTCAGGGCGAAAACAGCACTGCGTCTTGTGCAAGCAATAAAAATACACAGCCACACACATTAAACAACACAAAAGATTCTATACTTTGACAGAGCAAGAATTGAACTTTGTTTTGATGTCGGATGCATGCCGTTTTACATAAACACACAGCAGAAGTAGCCTTGTAATGCTTGCCTAAATATAGGCCAAAACGGGATTTCGCCCATTCAGCGGGGCACTTTGGACTACCTATTATCAGTATAATCAAGTAGAAGATGAAAAGTTCGAATGCAGTCACAGGTACTATTTCATTTTCAAACAAGTATTATTTTGGTATATTGCCAGAATATTTGGATAAAACTTCCAGAAATAGAATCAAAGAAATAAATATGTATTTTGTGTATTGTGTAGAACAACTGTTTTGTTCCATTAAATGTGATGACTGGAAGATGGACTTATAAGTTGTTGTGTTAAGAGAGATAGGGAGAGTGAGGAACAGAATTGTTAAACATCATCATCACTTAACACTAACAGTATGGCAATGAATGTTGACTTTCTGTTGCGAAAGCTCATGTTTAGACTTAGATCTATTACATGTAATATTACTGTGCACACAGAAGGAGTGCAGAAACATAGGGGACTGCGAAGCTTTAAAATAAAAAGAAGACAAAAAGTTGTACAGGCCGCAGTGTGCAACGTCCAGCGTTAGACACACCCAGCATTAGAGACAGCTAACAACAACAACAACAAAAAACTAGGTGTACCAGTATACAATGGATTCAAAAATAGAATTTAAAATGGAAAAAGGTACATGTTTAATCTCTCGGATTTTAATTCTTTCATCAACTATAAACAAACAAACAAAATTATAATGGATAATTCAGTGATTGCTGTGGTGTTTTATATTTTGAAAATATTCCACTTTCTTAAAATTGCAAAGCTACGGCCTTTTTTTTTTTTGCGTGATTAGACGTTGCTTACAATGAGTGACACTGAATTGTCATTTGGCATCTCTATGCTGATTTTTGTTTTCCTTTGATGACGGTTCTTGGATAACTGAAGCCTTCCTCCTCCTGAAAAACTTTCCCGCCAAGAAATAAAGATGACATTGCAAAATTGTAAAAAGAACGTAAAACTACAATAATTAGATTGAGCGTAAATTGCTGAAGCCTTGGAAATCACTTGATTCTACATTTATTTTACAAAATGTACAAGAAACAAGGTAAAACTTTATGTTGTAAGAAATACTGTAAAATTTTATTATGATTTTGTTCCTAAATGTGAGTGTGCATGAGAAAACCCACAATAAGTCGCAAACATGACATTTTGAGTTCTGTACACATAATAAAAGACAAGACATTTCTGATAAATTGAAGTCAGTGACCCCGCTAAAACAAGATTTTGGGAAAAACGGCATTTAATCCTAAAAGTGGCAATAGCTAATTGACCCATTAATATTGGAGTGATTGCTTTTAGGAGACCGTAGTCTAACAACTAAGCCGTTATAGAGATAATAGTGAGTAATGTTCACTGCTCATCTACAGTTTACCCTGTAACATGCCACGGTCCCCTAAACGGCAGCCAAGTCGGATGTTTTTGGATCTTGTTAGGAGACCGTGGTGTAATTACAAAGCTTTTATAGAGATCATAGTGAGTAGTGTTCGCTGTTAGTCTACAGTTTACCCTGTAACATGCCACGGTCCCCTAAACAACAGCCAAGTTGGAAATTTGTGTTGGACCCATATTTTCACTTCAAAGCCGTTTTTCTCAAAATCAGGTCTATCGACACATTGTGGGTTTTCTCATGCACACTCACAAATAAACCCTACATCCAGGTCTGATATCAAAATTTTGGCCATGCTTATTTGCAGACGTCTGCAGATAAGATCTGGATCATATTTGCAGATGGATTTTTGGTTTTGTGATTTTATTTAGAAAGAGCTCCTCTAGATCACAATTCTGGCTTGTTTTGTTGAATAATTAGGCTCTTCACTGGATTCGGAGTAGCTAACTCATGATGTTTCCTGCAGTAATGATGCACCAGGTTGTCCTTTTTTTTTTTTAGCGATACTTATGGGTTATCGTGTCCTCGGTAGCATTAGAGAGACCCTGCCTAGGAACACTTTTAGTAAGTTTTACTCAGGTTCCCAGTGGCATGCTAAATAAACTCGCCTGCCAAGTTGGTAAGAGCTGACTTTTTGTTTTTTGTTGTTGTTACTTTTTTTTTCTGCTTTTCCCCCCTCTGATCATCGTTGCTTTGCCCCAGAGTATAAAATTGTGACGAGGATTTTTGTGTCGGGTGTGAAGTCACAGAGAAAGTCAAACAGGCCAGATAGAAATGAACTAAACTTCTATGCAAACAAAAAAGTAATACATGTAAAACAAAACATGACAAAAAATTGCCCAAGCAGGAGACCCCCAAAATATATTTGAAGTACATACAGGACAAATCTAAGTCACAGCAGCGAGAGACGAAATTTTCAGTTCACAGTGACTTAAAGAAATCATTTACATGTTTAAGATTTGATTTACAATATTATTTCTAATTAGCAACTGTCCCGTCTAATGAAAAGGAATAAATAAAAGAAGTAATCTGGAGCACACTCGTAATAATCAGTTTCTCCACGACATCAATTTTGCAAAATGCTTAGGAAACAAAATGATGCCTAATAATGAGCACCACTAGGTTTAAAAAAAAAAAAAAAAAAAAGCTCCGTCGTGGGGTTGAACCCAAGACAACAAACAGAGGGACACAGACAGACTGAACCCAGAGTCTCCGACTGATAACCGCAGACGCTAGGCATTGGGCCACGGCAGATCCGGATCTTATTCGCAGGCGTCCGCGAATGACCACTTCGATGAAGAAATCCCAGCTGATGACTCAAGCATCCATCCAGGAAAGATGGCTGGGAGAAGATCCATTTTGAGGCACACAGCAAGAATATTAAAATACCAGCACGGAACTTTAGGCGCGTCCATGGACGGGGAGGGGGGGGGGCAGGGGGCGGCACCCCTGGTGAGCTGGTCCGCTGGATGGATCATTTACTGTTAATGTAGAACTTGGTGATTAACACTAGAATATGAAATTAAATATCAAAGCCGTATGAGAGGTATATAATATAATGCAAACTCGACGTCAATTCTACTCTTATAGATTACCTTAGAGTTGTCGGCCGGCTAAAGGTCATATTTTTCATTCATGAGCATATTGCGACCTTGGCTGTTCGAACTCCACTTTTTGCGCAACTGAGAAATTCCATTAGTATAGTGCACTGCAACACACTGAAGAAGGGGATTATCCGTGTAAGAGGATGTAATTACACTCGTACGTGTATCCTGCTAAAACTCAGATATGATTATTGTACTTGCATTAACAGTTTGGTATATATGCCAGGCAAAACTTTATAGCCATGGTTCGACACTGAACCTGGCTTTAAGTTCCATCCGGAAGGAAATCGTAGCATTCCCGATGCCAGATCAGAGCCTACTGTATATAGTAAACACCGCACGGAACAACTTCAGCGGTGTAATCACTGGTCAATGACTCCATCATTAAATAGCGATTTTTTTTTTCTCCATTCATAACATCACTGTCGGCTTTAGTATTATGATAAGGAGTTAGAATGAATCGGACCTGTGAAATATCTTGATAAGTGCCACGACACATATTAAATAAGTGTCAAAGTGTGTACTTGTTACACCACTTCTACATACTAAAAGATCTCCAGTTTTTCAGAAAATATAGACACAGAACAAACAAGGACTAAGGCCACGTGATAATGTCATGAACAAAAACAATAACAACAACAACTAAATTCTGACGATAACAGTAATCAAAATAAGACACACAAACGAACAAACAAATTGTTATTTAGATCTAATAATGCAAGTGAAAATACAAAATAATTGATTTCATAATGGGGTTTATTCACTCACAGCATGTTATGTAGCATGACAAATCTTTAAGACAAAGAAAAAATCCACAACAACAATAACATGAACGACGACGAAGATAATACAACAAACGAAATGTGTGTACCAATAACGATGAAGGTAACGAACAACAGTTACCACAGTACATACACAGATTTAACGACAGATGATTTCAACGATGAAATTGAAAACGATATTTACATACATTGTTCTGCCAATGCTGCTGAATCACAATTATGATATCATATCCATATTAACGACAAAATTATCGTGACAAGGAAGAAAAACAACACAGAGAAACCTTATAATATAAGTTATGGTATTGATCGTTCATAAGCCTCCTACCTCGTTCAATACTTTTCACTAAAAAGCACAACCATTATGATAAAATCAATAACGGTAATGTCATCGGTATTTGCAACTGTGCAACCAAAAAGACATCTGCAGCATTCAAATTGCCTAACTCACCAAAGAAAATAATCATCAATAGTTTAACATACAATCATTTTTATTTTTACAACCGCGAGTTCTGAGTAAAACCTGCTTGCACCTATCGGGAAAATAAAATTTATAAATAAGTAAGTAAATAAATAAATAAATAAATAAATAAATTACGTGCGACTGGTATAATTGAAGTAAATTATACCATTTATACAGACCAAATGGAAATTATATGCCTATGTCTTTTGAAAATACAAGCTTTTGTCTGCTTAATGATAGCCTATATAGGGGGGAGGGCGCTGACTGTTGCCTCAATCAGTTCAGAGACCAGGGTGAAGCACACCGATCTGATGATATAATATCTGTGAAAAACAAGATCTATGCAAATCAAACACAACACTCCGCACTGAGCCACTATTCCTACAATAATAAAATAACAAAGCTGTAAATACATTAATATTATATTTCATTACTGTGATGTTAGCTTTTCCAGAGAGCCACAGCTGCTTCGTTAACCAAACGTATATTTACCGGCAGGATATCAGCCGTGCCATGGCAAAACACTGCATACGCATAAAACAACACTTTACGGGAGACACAAAAAACATCTCGCGATGCAGCACATATTATTCTTTCTTCAATTTCCATTTTGGGATGACCAAGAGAAACAGTACTATTAGTCGTACAAAATTAAAAGTCATATAGAAAGGCAGAGCATTTCACCGTATAATAGTTTTTACGGTGTTAAAAAGTGAACATGACCTAGTTTGGCGTATGCGGTGTTTTTCCGTAAAAACGGCAGATATGTTTTCGCAGTGAATTCGAGCGCCCAGTGCACCTTATTTCTGTAACACGTGACATAACCTGGTTTTCTTGTTGTTGTTGTTTTTTTTTCATACTATTTGTCAGTAACGGAGTTTTCGTGATGTAGGTTGATATTTTTGCATTTTGATTGACTACTTTACAATAGATTTGCCTGCTTCGTAAGTTTTGGATAAGGCTTTCTAAGACTCTAACTCCAGGCATTAGAGAGTTATATTAATATTAGTAACACAAGAAAAATGATAACTCAGATTGAATCATACTTTATTATCTTAAGCATTACACAGTCTAATCTAACGATGCTCTATAAACAGTGTAGGACACGGCAGATGGCGCTGGATGACATATGGAACGAAGGTGATATAATTATGATGAATTAAAATACGACATAGACATAATGTATACAGTTTTTATGATGTCTGGTTGTGATTATGAATGTCATTGTAATACTGTTAACCCATTTCTCATGGGAATGAATGAAGAACAAGCAAAATGGCGAGAAAATGAGTGAAACACACAAAGAGTGATTGACAGAGACGGAAAAGACGTAAAATCTCTTTCTTAAAACATCTGACTTGTAAACATAACCTATTCAGAACATGTTTTACGTATTTGGTCAAAGGTGGCCATTTACTTGGGGTGATTGTTGATTGTCAGTGTTGGCAAATGACACCAGTCCATACCTTCTGTAATGACAATATTATTACTGAGCTAATCTGTTTTCTTACTCTAACAAATTGAAAATTACGAAACTGTCCGGATTGGGCGAGTAGCAGAATATTCCGTTATCTCTCTTTCCTCGTTCGAGTTGTAGTTCAAGTTACTCAAGTTGTAAATAAAACCATGTCCATCGCCAATTGACGTCTCTTTCCTTTATTTAATCTCTCTCATTTACGTTTATTTTCATGCCCATTCGCCTGAGCTTTTTTACGTGCGCTTCAAAGGTTTTAATCTTCATCTCTGCAACTCGATATGCCGTCATTATCATTTCATAACCTTTCTTCAACTCCCTATTTAGCTGTGGGTTAGTGCAAACCCAGTGTTCAATATTAAAGACAGAAGATTTGGTATCATTAGCTTTGTGTTTTGCGGAAAAAAAAATAGTTAACGTTTTTTTGTTTCTTTTCCATTAAAAAATAATCATCGTTTTGACTGAGGTTTCATTGATCGTTCCATTTCTGTTCATCTCTTTGAGCTTCGCAGGAGGAAAATATCTCTGAGGTTGTCAGTATTTGAGTGCATTTGATTCAGAATCTAGTTTGGCTTCAGCTACTGCATCGCAGTTCAACACAATTGAAGAAAGGGAAAAAGTATCACACACAGTATCGAAACCTTAAACATTTTTATCCTTACGGCCATCTCACAGCTTAGTCCGGGACATCGTATTGGACAAAAAAATCTTGGCATAACTAATGTTTTCATACCAGTTTTGATAATGATCACCGGTGTGAAATAAAAAGAAATGGCACCTCATCTGTGACATTTCCAATGAAGGAAGTTAACACTAATAACAGATGCATCCTGATCCCTCTCACTAACGATAGAAGCTCAGTTTCTGTCAGAAGGATTCTCAAAAGAACGCAAACATTACTTTGTTCTTATGCATGTATGATAATCTGCCGTGGTACGGAAATGGACCGCACACGCCTATCTAGGTCAAATGTACATTTTCATGGTTTTATATCCAATGAAGTCCGTTATATCTCTCTGTCTAACTGAAATACAATGTAGTTCCGTTTTGGTCAAGACATAATGGACAGGTCAAGACATAATGGAAATTGAACATAGAATAAAGTGGTGGCGGGTTGGGGGGGGGGGGGACCTGCGAAATATATTTGTTTGTGTGTCTCTCTCTCTCCTGTAAACTTTCGTTTTTTGAGCGAATACGGTATTCTTTCATACCACGGCAGTATTCTGTATCTGATCTCAGATACATTTGATTTTCTTCTAAATATTTGAGTTTTAGACAAACTGCAGATTTGCCCATCCACAATCCCCATGCCAAAAATCACCACGTAATTAAAACCAAAAAGTGTGTCCTAGTCCAGCACAGTAATGAACCTATGGAAACCAAGCAAGTTTGAATAATTATTGTCTGCATATTAAACCACATCACAATATCGTATTCATTATTTCCACTAAAAGCAGCTGACTGAGTCATGAATTTCGGAAAGAAACTGAACATCTAAGAGAACGATACCTTGCTATTTCGAATAAAGCCCGTAGACGGCCGTCTTAATATCAGTATGGGCCCCGGGGGCAAAGCAATAGGCTGCCGCCCGCCGCTTTTGCAACTATTCAGAAATGAGCATGCATGGGGCCCCCTGAACAAATGGGGCCCTGGACAACTGCCCTGTGTGGCCATGTGTCAAGACGGTTCTGCCCATGAGCTAAATCACATTTCCCTCACATTTTTAACGCCCTATTCGTATCTCAGCTTTTGGCAAACTCTCAAAAAGGGTGTGGAACAATAGCAAGCTGACCATCAAAACAAAGGTACTCGTGTACCAAACTTGCGTCCTAAGCACCCTGCTGTATGGCTCAGAGACATGGACCACCTACTCCAAACATGAAAGATCCCTCAACTCCTTCCACCTGCGCTGCCTACGCAAAATTCTCAAGATCAAGTGGCAAGACAGGATCTCAAATATCGAAGTTCTGAGCCGAGCCAACATTCCATCAACTCAGGCTCTCCTAGGCAAAAAAAGACTGCGGTGGCTTGGACATCTCCACCGTATGGAAAATGATCGCATCCCCAGACAAATTCTCTACGGGGAACTTGCTACTGGCAACCGACCCAGAGGTAGGCCACATCTGCGATTCAAAGACACTTGCAAGGTCACGATGAAAGCATTCAACATCGACCCCAATGAATGGGAGAACCTTGCAAATGATCGAAGCAGATGGAGACAAAAATTGCGCAGTGGCACGCTCGCAATAGACTTCAAGGCAAAAGAAACATACCTGACAAAACGACAGAGGCGGAATGAAAACACTCGCCAAAGTGAACCCAAAAGACTGACCTGCAATCACTGCCATCGCACTCTCGGGTCAAACATTGGTAGAATAAGCCACGAGAGAAGCTGTCAGTCAAAGTGAAAGTGAATATTCTAGCTGCCAAGACCGTCTGTAAAGACGCTAAAGGCCATATATTCGTATCTCCAACGAAAGCTACAAATCTGAACCCGATTCTCGGCAAGAAACTGACCACCAATGAACCGTACCACAGCATGACGTTTTTTTTTTCACGACATATCATATTACGCATTCACGCAGTAATACAATGCATAACAAACCAATCGGACACCGGAACAATGAACGTACAACAAAAAAGCAGCTGCCTTCGAGAGTTGTTATTGAAGGAAAAAACAGAATTTTGGCAGGAGCAGGAAGATTCAGAGGGGCTCACTGTACAACATTCACCGTTGTTTTGGTTTGGGGGGGGGGGGGGGAATCGGGAGAAAGAAAACGGACAAGGGAAAGAAGAATATTACTGTATTAAGCGTAAAAAGTCCACACTCCTACTTAAAGTAAGTTAGGCTAGGCTCTCATTTGTATTTTACTATAATAATTATTATCAAGTTGGGGGGGGGGGGTGTACCATAGTAAGCCCGGAACGTCACAGCTAGTTGCTGCCAGCAAAATGTACACCCAAGAATGTCAAAAGCTGACTCCTAACCCCCAATCTCCCCCCCCCCCCCCCCAAAGAAAAAAAAAAAGAAAAAATGAATTGTGCAAATAAAAAACTTCATTTAGTCACAGGACACAATAAAATTGGTTCTCCGTTTGTTGTTGTTGTTGTTGTTGTTTTTTCCTCTTTGTTGTGTTCTTGTTTACTTGCTCTGGGTATGGGGTTGGAAAGGAGAAACAGTTCACTTCCCCCCCCCCCCCCCCCCACCCAATTTTGCTTTTTTTTTTTTTTTTCTCGAAACATCATCTGCATGTCCAGACGCTGCCGATTCTAACCACCACCACCACCACCACCACCAACAACAACAAAAAATGGGCAGAGGGGAAGAAATAAGATGGAAAAGACAGGTAGGTTAACATTTTAAAGTAAAACTGGACAAGGAAAGGGAGGGCAAGGGGGAAGGGGGGGGGCAGAGAAGGGGCATCTCAGACATAACATGGCGTATTTCTTTGGCAGAACAAAATGTGACCCATTTTCTCACACCGGCAATGAAGTCGTCAGGGCCGAGCTGAGAAAAAGGCACTTAATCAGCAAAGCTTGAAGTTTTGGTTGATTATGAATCCATATTTTTCATTCTAAATTTTTACAAATTATTTCCCTATATAAATAAATAATTTTCTTTTAAAAACCACCCCTAAATGAGTTAAATATCAGTCCAAACGGCCAGTTCCGACTTCATTACCGATATGACGAGATGGGTGACAAACGCATTACCCGCCGTTCACACAAGAGATCCGCTTTCGTTAACGTTCGTACTACTCACGAATTAACAAGGTTAAGCTTTCTATCTTGCATATATAAGTGTTCCCACCTAACTCTCGTAAGATTGTTAAGAACACTTACGGGCGAGATATAAAGATCGTCGTCATCCGTTCGTGAGTCGCACGAAAGTTAACGAAAGCGGATCTTTGGTGTGAACGCGGGGTTAGTCTTGTCATGACAAGAAGAATTGAAACGATGCAAGTAATTATGTAATGTCATCTTGCCTTCTGCAAAGATTCAAATGAGTAACATGTACGTACGTTATACGATACGACTGCTGGACAAAGAAAATATACACTACGTCTACGACAATTGACATACCTAGGCTACATAGGAAACTACACAAGACTTAAGCTGGGTTCTCATGTGTACAGAAACGGAAACGGCAAAAAATCCATCACATAGTAAAAGTGTTTCCATGTGTACGGAAACGGCGTGCGGAAACATTCTTTCTATTTCACTACTTGAAGGGTTTTTGACATTTCCGTCGCCATTTCCGTGTACTGGAAACGGAAACGACAACAGAAACGTAAAAAAATCCATCGTTGTAAAAGGAAGGACTGTTTTCATGTGTACAGAAATGGCGTTTCCCTACACATGAAAACATTCTTTCTATTTCACTACTTTTATGGGCTTTTTGATGTTTCTATTGCCTTTTCCATTCGGTACACATGAAAACCCAGTTTCAAGAAGGAAACAAGCACAAAAGACAGGCCCGTGTTAAAATAATAACGTTTGTAAACCTGCCAGATGCTGATGAAGAAAGCTAATCTGTATCGTATTCATATATATAACCTATACTAAAATTCGTTCCGTAGGTTGGTCAACATTATTTTTGCGTGTGTGTGTGTGCTTATACTATAAAAACGTGACGCAAGGTATGCCCTAAACCTGATATACTATAAATGATCGGTTGTGCGATTTCATGCTACAGACTTTTGTTCCAGAGCAATTTAATGATTGGAATAGCCCACTTGACCTCGTTAATTTCTTGGCGCTATGCTCACTTCTGCTCTAAAACCATCCCAGTCACTTCATCGGGATTCGAGTTATCAATTCTGGGGTGGGGGAGAGGGTAGAAGGTGTAAGTGTGTGTGTGTGACTCCTTTATATACCTCAGACAATAATGCAATATCAATACGTCTGGCCATATCAGAAAGACAGACGAATTCCTTCACTTGTAATTGCAGCAATAAGTAACATTTGGTTGTGGAAAGTGTATCGCTCTTCTTGTGAGTGGTTCAGTTAAGCCAGATCTATATCATTATCAAACACTAGTTTACAATTTAATGATCTTTGCTGTTAATTACCTTACTTGTCTATTCGGCTTTTACATTACCGTTCACATACTGCCCTACAAATGACGTCACGCTAACTCATTTAAGGCCCTTGTTGTCATCAATTTTCACACTGAAAGGTTATAAGAGCGATTAATTGTCCATTTGTTAATTTTTTTCCTCATTTCAACGTTTATGAACTGCAGTCATACAGAGACGTGTAAACATGACATTAAGGAACATCTTCAGTCGAATTGAATGACTTGAAATGTCAGCAGTATTGAGGTGCAAGTCTTTTGCACTGGGCATTTTATTTGTAAACTTATTTATTGTTTTGAAATTGAATTTGAGAGAGTTTGCTGTAGGAAATAATCGCCAGTTGATATTTTTCTGAGCAGTTCTAGCAAACATTAAAATGTTCTGTGCCAAATTGTAAGATCCTAACAACACACAAAAAAGAGAACTGTTCGTTTCGGAGTCATTTCTGTATGGCTAGCTCGAGTAACGCACTGAGACAAGTCTATTCTGCGTCTGTTTTGACTCTATGGGCGAGGTCTCGCTTTCCCCCCAGCTGTCTCAAGACACTTTGGACGCGCCCCAACTAGTGTGTCAGGGCTTGCCTCGCTAGTGTGCGCGTCCCGTTTAACTTCATAATCTTCACATTTCGCACTAATACCAGAGAATATTGTATTTACAGAGAGATCTCACTTCCGCCAAATCGCGAAACTAGGTCGCTGCGGTAAACAAGAACTGAAAGAGACAGCTTTCATATCTGTTTACTGTGATTTGCTCATAATTTTGTGCTGACTGAAACTATTTAGAACCGTTTGTAAGCTCTTGCGCCCCGTGGAAATGCACAAACAGGTATTGTTTACCGCAGCGACCTACTTTCCGCTCCATGCTAACGGTGGTTTCTCGGAGCCTCCCGTGTCTCGCAGTGCAAATCGACCAATAGTGAAACCTCTCCATACATGTATACTCTCTGCTAATACTGTGAAAACACAGTCTTGACACAGTGCTTCACCCATCTAAAGAGGATGATACATGTATTTGTATGTCGGTAGTGTCTTTTGGAGACACCGCATTTGTGTCCAATCTAATCAAAGGAGGAGAGAAAAAAGAGTCTCCCGATTCCAAGACATGTACATTAAAAATTACAGTATTGTACCAATAACTCAAAGTATACATGTTGGCCTACATGTACACATTTTATATAATTATGTCCCGTGAGAAGCGTTTTGTTTATTCAGCAGACAAATCAGCAGGTCATTTGACAGGTAGATAATTATAGAGATAAAACAAATAATTATCATTTTTACTGTTTTGCACACACAAATCTTAAGAGCAATGGAACACTGGTCGTATAACCGCGCGAGCTGATGACACGCCAATGACTTTATCACCTAACCCAATGGAGCAATGTGCGCCCGGGTAAGTCTGACAGTGACAGTATTGGCACGCTCGACTCTACTGGGTTCAATGGTCAAGTTCATTCACGCGCAGTGGAGACGCACATTAATTTTATACGACCAACATTTTTTGCTCCATTGGGTTCTTCTAGCGCAAAGGCCTAGGGCTAAATCTCCACTTTCACCATCTAATAGACTCACTGATAGTTCATTTGCTCATCACGAATTCGCACGCGTATACGACCAGAGTGTCACCACTAACATCAAACACCTCACTATCATGCTAACACCACACGAACTTTCTAATAATCACAGCGGACAAAGACTGTTCTCTTTTCGATTCAAAGCAGATTGTAGGCAAGTATAACAATTCGAGGGTTGAAAATGTCTACATTTTGAAACTTGAAACCTTCTACACTCTGAAAGTTGAAATTGAAATAAGGCTGGTAGCGCACCGACTCAAGTTTGTCTCAGTTCGTGAGGTCTGTCTTTCCGCCAGCTTATTCAGGTGACACCAATGACGCGCCGGCAAGACAAACTTGTTTCGGAGTCGGCGGCGGATCTACCACGAAACTATAGAAGCTTAATTAAGCCTCTAATGCCCAGACATAATTATCTTCACTTGGCTAGCACATTTCTGAATCTTACAAAATAATTTAAGATGGTCAAATGAATGCAGAAACATAAATATTTACATGTGGAAAATCATTTATTTTGTTGACGAATTAAGAAATATTCCACTTGTAGAACATTGGGCTCTGATGAAGTGTTTCAGATATGGAACGCTGGAAACTAATGAAGCTTAAGCTTTAGGGCCCCTAATCCCGGTGGAGCCATGAAAAAACTTTTTCTAATGAGTGAATTTTGGATGTTGCCCTATCGTAGCTGACTGTGAAGGAACCCCATAACAGTTCAAGCTTCAGGGTCCTAATTTTTAACTTCACCGTCCAGATCTCACCAAAAACAAATCCGAGGCAAAACAGACTTGATTCGTTGCGCTACCAGCTTCCTGAATAACTTGTTAACACTGCAGCCCGTTCCATTCTAATGAAATGCAAAGGTAAGACAGGTGGATGAGTAGGTAGGCAGGTAGGCGGGTAGGTCGACAAAAGGGATGGTCCAAACAGAATGTCAGATAAGAATGACTGATGAAGTTTTTGAGGGATTGAAAATCAAAACGCACTCGGTGCAAATTTCATACCGGCTTTTGTCGTGTATAATCAAAAGTAAGCTAACCCTATTGTGGTCAAAAGACAATTCAGTTGGCTGCTTCGCTCACCCATGGTCTGCCAGAGACAATGAAATCAGATTTCCAGAAATGTATCTTTTGTTGGGGTTTCTAAATCAAAGACAACCTCAAATAGTAAACTTGTAAGATGAAAACTTGCAGTTTTAACTCTCTGAACGAGACATAGGACTCCCTGAATTCTGTTCAGATCTGTACAAAACCATTTTTGAGAATGTAATTAAATGTAGTCAAATTTATATGGAATTATTTAATTCTATTTGTGAAATTTACACTGATGAAGCTTTGAATACCAAACATAAATAAAGTGCCCAAAATGACCATGTAAGATGCAAAATGGCTGTCATCGTGCCGACGTGCCATAAAACCCAAACTCAAATTCCTTTCTGAGAGTAACAGGGTTAAGCGGATGTGACTTCCGTCTGAATATTGTTTCAACACTTTGGCGCCTTCCGTTTTCAACTTTTGAAGCCGGGGATAATGGATATAATATTCATTACAGACTTTCTGAACGCCTGCAAACATTTGAGTAATTAGGTCAAAACACCACTCAGTGGGTTCTGATTTTCAACCCTTCTTTTTACGTGAACTAAATAAATGCCCACCAGAACACACGTTGTCATACACATATAAACTTAAAAGAACAAAAGCCACACCAGTTTGGTATACATAC
Source organism: Onchidella celtica (assembly GCA_963931925.1). NCBI lineage: Eukaryota > Metazoa > Mollusca > Gastropoda > Systellommatophora > Onchidiidae > Onchidella > Onchidella celtica. The sequence continues at coordinate 33,439,087 of OZ007577.1, forward strand.
ACATACACACACACACATCAAACACAATAGCCATGGAGATAAACAATGAATCTGTTTGTTTATTTACACGAGGGGGGAGCAATTAATTAATACCACAGTGAAGAGAACATCATTTTGTAATGTGAGAACCGCTGACTTTAAGGACTGTGACGTAGAGAAGAGAAGGTTAGAAGGAACACGTCTCCCTTTCTACCAGAGACAACTGGGAAAACACAACTGAGTACTGGACAGATACGACAGACGGATGCATTTTAAAAATATCTTACAGAACCAGATGCATCTCAACTTCTTTTCCAATGTTGATGCTAAAAAATATAATTGCTCACAATATATTTGAAGGAAGACAGTAAAGTGCTATTTATGATTTACAGAAAAAATTATTTACAAGAGTAACTCTAGTATACTAAAGAGATTTTACATGTAGAAATAGACATTGGATCTGAAAGCATACTGCTCCTATAACCCGTTTGTTTTTGTTCAGTCTCCCTATACATTATAATAACTTTGATTTGAAAGTTTGGAGAATTTTCTCACTGTCCCAATGCTGAGTAAAGATAATAGATATATATTTAAAATGATGTCTAAGTTTATAAAACAGGGTCTCGTACTTTAGCCCTTTATGTACAACAATGGGACCTAGTGTGGAAATTTAAGTCTCTCTACAGAATAACATTAATTTGCCAATCTCAAAACGTCCCTTTTTAAAATTTTTTTATTTGGCTTTCTTTTCCCCTTTGCCAATAAAGATAAATTTTCAATTTTCTACTTTCTTCTGATTCTCCATACAACCAGACATTTAGTCGTGTGTTTACTCGTTGCCACAAAAAGGACTGACTTTCAGTTTTAGCATAGCTGAGAATGAATAAAAAATGGCACAAGTTTTTTTTTTACATTTTGATAACATGCACTGATGATAATTTTGTAACACAAAGACAAACTGAGAATGAAAGATGTCAAGAAGGAAGGGTATGGCAAGAGGGAGACCCCTCAAACCTTCTGTTCTCCTGCGGTCCTTAACCCCAGCAGTTTTTAAGCCTGTGCATGAGTATAAATATTTGTACAAATTGTACAACACGGTCTCAGCTTGAAATGACTTGGGGAATTATGGGAATGCCATAAGGGGCGGGGGGGGGGGGGGGGGATGATGAAGGAGGGAGGATACGTCTGACATAATGTATGCTGTAGGTCAATAATTTCTAAAACAAAATTATTAATGACAATAATAATAAACAGAAACATGAGAACAAAAATGAAAAAAAAACAAACAATTAAATTACTGAAAACAAAAAAACACCCGTATTTAGAGTCTATATGTCTGCATGCATCACCCATAATAAACATGCTACTGACGTATGGTAGCATCAGCCATAGAAAAAAAATTACGGTACTTTTTGTTTTAAATACAGATCTAGAACATTCATGACATATACATCTTTGACTATCTGAGTACAAATAACTGTTATTATCTATAAAAATCTCTATACTCATATAAAACTTGCGACAGGAAATGATCCAAATAAATCCTAACTGACAAAGAAGGCAACCCAAAAAAAAATATATATAATATATATTTTGATAGTTAGGGTAAATATTCTTACCAAAACATTCCTGTTCACATAATTTTTGCTGTCTTTCCTAGGATGTAACTGTCATCATTTCTCTAAGATAAAATTTCTGAAATACACACAGATTTTTTTGAAGAACAATAAAGACGAACATGAAGAGAAAGAAATACTCAAACCCTGATGAAGATGATTAATTTCCATTCATGTTTCCCCACTCTATTTGGCATGTAGTAGTGAAGTGGAATCACTTGTTTCAAAAAGAATTTCCTTCCCCACTTCTGCACTCTTCCCATTTTTTCTTTCCTAGCAGAAAATGACAGTCAAATCTTTCTATCTTGAGGGCCTCAGCCTGATGCTGTTGGCCCTAATGACCGTCAACATTTCTCAAAGAACAATCTTAATCAATTCAGACTCAATTTCTTTTACAGTATTCTACCAAGTTATGCAAAAAGACTGTATACGCAAATACGTAATAACAAATTTTCTTCACAAGCGATTCAAAAATTTTGCTGCATTCTGCCTTTAAAATATTTTGCATTTTGCCTTGATTTATTCCTTGTCCAGTTTGCAATTGATATGGTGATGATCACAAGAAACTATTGGTCTCACAAATTCATAACCCAGATGGAAGGTTAGACCATAGTTCATCCTACAGAATGATGTTTAAAAGTGAGTTGGACCAAATTTGGCGAATACAGTCTTTTGCCAAAACATGGCAATACTGGAGGTGACAGAAGCTTAAGATCGTCACAAGTTCTTCTGATTCATCGCAGGTAAATTTTCAAAAAAAAACAGTTTTAGTAATTTAACAGAGGAAGAGATTTTAAACACACTATATTATGTGGAAACATGGTTATCTTTGTAGTGATATCAACTCTGTTTTCTAAGACAGCAGTAACTCAAAAATTTGAAAAAAATCAGTTTTTATATTTTATTATAATATTGAACTACAGCTGTATATTCAAGCCATAAAGAAAGATCTTGGTTATAAACTCCTTAGTCAAAAAAAAAACTTATCAAACAGCAAACTTCAAAACTTCATCGTACCTAGACCAGCTGTTCCAAAATAAAACAAGTTTCATGCTTCTCCTGAAAAGCAGCCAAAACCGATCACTACAATTTTAGGGATCAGTGACCACATGATGAAACTACCAGGGGAGTAAACTAATGATGATTCACAAATGCTGTAAAATAATTTTTTTGTACCTTTATGTAGTGATAAATACATGCTTACATAATTCTGCGTCACACAGGTAAATGAGGTATCAAGTTTTATGCACCAACGCAGACCACCCTGGGGTATACATGTCATATCTATAAATTGTTCAGTGACAAATATGTACGCAGGTCGGACTGTCAATTTAAATATCTTGTCCCTCGTAAAAATGGGCATGTGATCAAATAATCATGATCTCCATCAATCTAATCATTGAAAAAAAAGGAAAATCACGTTCACAGCAAAATAATTCATTTTGTGCTCATAAATTTGAATCTCTATAGATCAATAATCAGTTTTTAAAGAAAATCAACGAAGTGCCATTTCTAGCTATGGTAAAATGATAGATCGAACAAGCACTGTAGATAAAAAGGTGAAGCTTGCCTCAAAAATGAACAGCATTCTCCGCGCTATGCAGTACAAAATATACAGTGATACTTTTTTTTGTAATAAATACTTCAAATAATTAGCTTTCGAGGTAGAGGGTAGGGGAGAGAAAAATTAACAACCACGTCCCATCACGTCAGTCCCGGTTTCTCTCACAATCTTGTCACTTTGAAAACAATAAAGCGCCTGATAACCTTTCAACATATGAAGGGTCCATTCAATGACGGTTGCGATGCTTAGGAAAAAAGGGTTAGCCGGTCATTTTTAATAACAAAATTTACAATAAATCAGAGATTTGGTTGGGCCAGAGGCAATATTTTCTTTGAAGTTTTTGTCCACAACTTGCTTGTTGCTACAGAAATTATTTCAAAGTTAGAACTGAATATTTATAAATCTCTGAAAATTCAAACTATGCAAAATTCAGTATAGAAAATTGGTGCTTAAAAAAAAATTCTGAAAAACTGATTGATTGCGGTGTAAAAATTCCTTGGTGATTACCAATATGGCTAATCTATGTACGCATCATCTCTGGAGTTCAAGGCTCCTTGTGAACTGAATAAAATACAGATATTTTTTCACTATCCTTAAACTCGTTTTTGTTAACTTTTAAATTTTAAGAGCCTGTTGCACAAAGTAAAACATGGAGCTTTACTAGTTACACTATGTACAGAAACAAAACATTATGCTTTAGGGAGTTGCCATGGCAGCAGGCGACATACAAACTAAATGGAACTACAAGTATTCCTTTACCAACCTGCCAATTATAGTATTAAAACCATCTGTGGGGTCGCAGCAAAGGCTTGATGAAAGTAATAGAAAGCTCAACTTGTCTTCCCGTTTCTTTGAGTTTTATCGTAAGGTTTCCGTATTATTTCTTACATGAAGTCTTACTGTATATACAACTTTTTCTTTTTGCCATATTTTGACTTTGTCAATTCTAGCAGTCTTCTTGCCCAACCAAATGAGATAATATAAAATATCCATAAGTATTAGTTTTCAGTTCAAACAGCTACTAATTGTAATACATGACAGAAAAATCACTGGGACCCAAGACAACTTTCTCCTCTTTTTTCATGCTTCTCAAGACATACCCGTAAGGAGACAGAATCATGTGACAATATATTATACACATATATATCAAAATGGTATACATACATATGTAACTGTGTACACAATGTGAAGAATTCATGCCAGCCAATGCCTTATACAATGCATTATTATGAACAAACAGTGATCATGTACAAGTTAATCAGATTCTAATCAACAAACAGACATTTTCTATTGTACAGTCAAATACCAGAAACACAAATGTCAGAACCAAGAACAAATATATATGCAACTTCAAATATCATGAATAACAAAATGTAGATATTCACATCAATGGCCATCAAGGCATATGATAACAGACAAAAATGACAATGTAAAAAAACAGACGAAGATCATTTTCACCGGATGAGGAAAAAAATAAACAGCCAACCACTCAGTCAGTATAAAAGAAGACATGTAGAATATTGTGAACACAGATCTCTCACATTCGTATCTAAGCAGTAAATACTTTGTTTACTGTATTGTATGCTATTCAAATATTCAGAGGAAGAATTTTCAACGAACTGGGACAAGTGCATGCTTTTTGCCTTAACCTTTATGCAAAAGACAGGTTGTACAGAAAAGTAACTGACGGGGGCATGCCCTATTCATTCTGAATACAATATATATAATACCATAAAGTTAGGATTGTTTCATGCCTGTAAATAACTTTCCCACTCTTCAGAGCGCAAATCACATTTGTCGTTACTGAAAACTCATTGGGAAGATTTTTTTTTATCCAAAGTTCATTTGTTTGACAACACTCAGCTTCTAAGAGGGATAAAAATTATGCCTGTGAGCTGAAAAATTAATATAAATTTCTACATATTTCATTCATATAGATAACAATTATCTTTCGTTCATAATAAAAAATCTGAAGGATCAAATATAGCATGAAAAGGCATTTGTCATTAGCAACTGAGACTCTGAATCAAATGTCAAAATTTTAATTAGTTTTTTTGCATAATCATCAGGATGATCAAATATGCACAAATTTTTCTGGTATCAAATTCTCCAATATCAAATTTTCAATTTATCATTAAAATCGTTATATCATTATAATAGAATCTTCACTTTTTTTATGGCCCCAATCACATTATGCTTCACTGAAAGAAAAAAAAAAAGAAACTGTAGTATGTTTCAGACATATCAAATCTTTGGTGTAAAATCCTCATACTGGTCAAAAGATATAATACGAAATCTGTCATATTACAGAAACTGATCACCGAGAAGACAAAGATGTGAAAGGCCTATCTGGCAAAATTGCCACTGTGAACAAGTGAAAAAAGAAAAAAAAAAACAATTAGGGCTTCAGTTCTTTCATCTTGAACAATGGAACATTTGACATAAAATCCAATGAAATTTTATTTGGTATCCAAGGTCCAAAACATATGTAAGGTTTGTAGATTAGACAATAAACATTTCAATAATCTGAGAAGCAGTTTTAACACATTATCCTCAGAACTCGGATCCATTGTACTTATAGTTCAGTAAATGGCTCAGATTTGGCTTTCACTATAGAATGAATCACTTCCACAGCATCAAAGAAGACATTACAAGTAGGTAAAAACAACCCTCCCTACAATAGGAAGACATTTTAAAACAAGAAAAAAAAAAAGCTGAAGAAAACTAGAACATTACAATGAAGACTGGACATATCCTTACATCATTACCACCAAAAAACTGAAACTAATGCTAAAAACAATACTACAATATGGGTGAATCAATGTGCACTGCAAACACCACCTATTAATACTTCATTAAAAATACTTTACAGCATTCAATATGAATTATGTCTTTGGAGTGTATACTGAGCTAAAAAAACAACAAAAAAAACACTACATGTAGTCACAAGTCAAAGGTCATTGAGCTAACAAGTTAACAAATGAAACTGAAAAGATCTTTGCCACAAAACCTTCAGTCCACACAAAAGGTCAAGTGAGTGTATAAACACTGCCTGCCCGTATATTCTGATGTCTCACATATTGATGGTCCAAACCACCCAACTCCCAAATTTGGCAATTTTGTGTTTTTGTGAGAAGAGTAGAGGGCATCATTGTACATCGATTCCACCACTGAACATCCCGCAAAAAAGGCCTGCAAATACATCCCTTTTCATCTTTTTTAGTTTTATATCCCGTTATAATCTTGGATCTGACTCCACTGCAACCAAAACCAATTTTGAATCCCCCCTACATTATCACTTCCAAATAAACTATAATCTTGCATCTAGCTCCACTGCAAATTAAACCCATCATGAATCCCCTCTACATTAGCATTTCCAGCAGAAACTATAATCTTGCAGCTAGGTCCACTGTGACCTAAACTCATCTTGAATCTCCTTACACTATCAGTTCCAAAGTAAAATGAGTCAAGACATTGCAGTTTGATTTTTACTTCATAACTTTCTCTCCCCATCAGCTTAGCCGACTCTCCATCGACCTCTGTCCCATCCTATTGCATCTTATATCTTTTGCTTTTGCTAACACTGTCACAATGGCCTTGGTGGACTGAAGAAGGTAAAGAACTCTTCAAATCTACAGCTACAAAACAAGTGTGAGTGAAAACTGATGCTATACAGAACAGATCGGGGACAATGACTGCATGAGTAACCAGGCCTTCACAAGATACTGTGATACAGTGATACTGTTGAGATACTGGAAGTATGGTTACGGATATGGACTTGTTCATTTCTGTAGAGGTGGTTGGTTGTTCAACATTATGACAATGGAACACACACTAATATTTTGCAATGTCTGATTTTAATTATATTACGACTATATAGAGATTTGTATTTATATACAGTGCCAGAACTACTTGTTGAAATTTAAAAATGTTTACTTTGTAACAGCTTCATGAATGAAAGATTGCGTTTTTTTTCTGCTTTCATTTCAAATCCTTTTGTGTTTCTTGTGCAAGGCTTTGCAACATACAATCTCATTTTATTTTTTCTTTCTTCTGAAACATTTTAAGTTAATTTGTGACTGCAAAATTAATTTTTAAAAAAAAACCAACAACAACAAAACTTGATCTTATTTAATATTTGAAATTCCGAAGTTTTTCTTATATGCTGTTCGTCAAAACAAATACATGAACTGATTAAAAACTTTAAATCTATGAGGTTCTAGTGTTCCATAGGAGATGATAGTTGACATAAAAGTCCAACCTTTGAATGAAAATGAACCAGCGAGAGAATGGACAAGACAAAAAAAAATGCTGCACCTGCCTTGGGAAATAATGCTGCATCTGAATGAGGCAAGACAGAAGAGACTGAGTGGTATATGAGAGAAAACAAATCTTTCAATATAGATGCATAATTTGGGTTAAGATAACTGCCGTTAACACTGAGGTCACTTTTTTAATCCCTTACAAATCCAACATTGAAAAAAAAAATCTGACTTATGTGGATAAAAACATATGAATGAACACATTTTTTTACTTCCCAAATGAAATCTCCCTCATACACATTCATATATAAAGAATTTTTCATTTGTTAACAAAATCTTTCCTGCTGGTTGAATTATTTGAGCCACTTTTGAATACTTATTTTTGGCTGCCTTTTTTCTTTGCAGAAGTGCTGCTGTGCTTAGCATAATGTTAATCTGTTTTTGTCTTTGCATTTTGAAATAAAATGTCTTGGCATCCAAGGCTGGAAAAATCTGGCACAGATAATTTTAGTTAAGAATGGTAGAAAACCTGGCAATTAAACTACAGGATGTAAAATCCTAAATTTTTTCCCCAAATGCTTACAGTCATTTATTCTCTCAGACTACCAATTTTTAACAATTACAATTTATGGACAAATCCGCCAGACAATGTGACATTAGCCCTATCAAACAGATTTTTTTTTAATCAACATTTTTCAGACAGCAGACATGTAAGGCCTCAAAAATGAATAGCTCTTGATTAGGTTCAACAGTGGCATGGTATCGTTTCTATGAGTTGCCCAGTTTACATTCAAAATATGTTTTTAAAAAATCAAAGTTGCTGCTAAAGTAAAACACCTGAAGTGTAACACTGCACAGTAGTAGCTCTGCACTCATCATTCAACAGTGGAAACGGGCCATCCATAAAGCATGTATGCGCGGGGAGGGGGGGGGGGTTTCCCAGGGGGTGTAATACGTTTACACAGGGGAGAATGATTTTTTTCTGGAGAGTTTAAAAGCCCTTTTTTAATTCCGGTGTTTAAAAAAAAAAAGAAAAAGACAAATAATAAGAACAGATAAAAGTAAGAGCTTGGACTAGGTAAAAATCAAATTCGCAACAGGTGGTTGATGGGCACTTTCTGGTGAGGTCTCATTCTGTCCTATCGATTTATTACATTCTGTCTATCATCTTGCTTCTTCCTAGCACAATGTGACCATTATCGTGACAACGTGCTTTCTCCAAACTCAAACTCCAGAATTAGCTAAATAGTCCATTGAAAATGCCGCTTCAGACATTCATCAGGCATTTATTATCGCCACAAGCTCAGATTTGGGAGAAGGGTGGTGGCAGAGCTGAAGCCAAAGATGGGAAGGGTGTACACTGGAGGGTATGACAAAAAATGAGCGCACATTTCTTATAAGTACTTTTTGGATGGCCCCAAAGTAGAAAGGTTTATATCCTCAGCAGCTCTGTGGATTCAATCCCCTCTTTTCCAATGAGTTTCCTGCATTGCCTCCTGAAATAACACCAACAAAACCAAAAAAAATAAAATCTAAACAAACACGACGGTGGACCTAATTATGTACAGAGTATAGACAAGGAAATTATGACTGTATTTTGTCTTCATTTATCAACATGGGTCAGACGGCGGTGGTTGCATCTGATGAACAGAAACTGGACAAATAAATCTTGTATCTTTACCGTGCTACAAAAAAAGACAGCATATGCCAATTTTGGTCAATTCGTTTTTGAACACCAACATCATTTTTATCTGAATCTAACTTATAATCTTGAGCAACTGGTAGCTCCTTTTAGTCATTACAGAATGGAAATTCAACAGGGGATAAAGCATGGAGCAACACAAAATGTTTTTGCCTCTCCGGTACAATGTTGCTTTTGGTGTATGCAGTCTTTCTCCACAACACGGCAGATCTAGCTCATGGCATATTTTGTACAAGCTGTCACAAATGAAGGGCTTACATTTTCAGCTTTCAATTATAGTATGCAAGAATAAAACAGAGAGAGTTGAAACATGAAAGGAGCCTACAGTTCAAAGCATCTTTAACAGTAGAAATCAAACAAACACTTTCCACATCTGTGAAACACGAACAAAAATCTGTCCAAATAGGCTGACACAAAGTGCAAAGTGGCAAGAGACTTTAAAAAAAAAGTTATAGTTAAAAAAAAAAAAGTACATCTAAAAACTTAACTATTAAATGCAGATTCAAAGCAATAATAATATTCATATCATACATAAGTTTTTTTTCTAATTGTCAGCTGATTCATTAAATACCGGCATGCCTATCAGTTCCATAAAATCAAGACTGAAGTCTCATTATATTCTCATTCCAGCCTGTTCATCAAGGCAGAAAACCCTTCCAACTCGGTGCCTAAAGTGTGAGTTGTTTCCCCTCCTCCACAGAAACCATCTTGAAATTCAGAATTCAAGTAGAGGTTTCAATTACTAGAAACTAATGCTGCATGCAAGCTATCAGTGACCAGCAACTAATGTCTACATTAGCTGCCTATTTAAAATGTGTGCTTTTACTTCTTTACCTTCCATTAATTTCAACACAGCAAATAAAATTTAAGAGAAAAAAAAAATTCAGATCATTTTCAGATCTTTTTACTGAATTTATGCTACAGGCTATAATCTTGTGGGTGTGAGTAAATTCACTAATTAATACCAATCTATACGTTTGTATGGAGCAGAACCCTAGTTTTTGAGATCATAGTCTTAAACTGGGCAAATTTTGATTATGTAATGCATAAAAAACTGGGTAACATCTCTGTATCTCTGATATTCCATGGCAATGCAGACTGAAGATCACAGCACATCAAACAACCGTATCCAAAACACAGCTAATATGGACCCTGTTAAACCTTCCTGCTGTATACAACGCTGCTACTTTGGGCTGCAACAAGATGACATGAACTGTTAAGTGGAAAACTTCAGTGTCAATTCAGGGCAATAAAAATCTTTTTGAGTGACGAGAATGGTCAATAGTTGTACTCATAAGGCTATCAGCTATCAAACATTTTTTTTTTCCCATCATGTCCACTGTCTGTGAATTTGTAGCCTGGTTCTAATGTATAAAATGGCTCTTCAGAAAGCTTTTCCAACAGTTCTTGGAGGAACTGTGTATGCTTTTGTTCTGGACTCTATTATTCAAATTTCTCCTATGAAGATTATGGTAATCATTTATCCTGTATTTTTTTAATTGCCACCAAAGTTCCATCCTACTTTCGTATTCCATTTTCTTCCTATCTCTCAATCGCTGGTGTCTACCCCAGGATTAATTCATGTTAATGATGGGACTGAATTGATATAAAATAAGTCATTCAAGTGATAACCAAATCCAATCAGCTGAGATCATGACTATCAACCTTGAACTTGAACTTTGACTGACCTATAGAAAACCTGGCTTAATCCACAAAAGAGTGAGCAAATCATGTACAGTCACACTCTTTAGGAATGACACATCACCTGTTCTTAAATGATCCAAACTAAATCTTCTCTGATTGAAAAACATAAAACAAAAGAAAAGCAACATGGCAAACAACCAATGAAAGCGTGATATGGAAAACAACCAACCAATGAGATCATCAGGTGACCACTCAGGTCAGGGATTTTGATTGGTCATTCATTGAGGTGAAACAAGTGGAAAAACAAATGGCTGGTGTCTGCTTACAAAAAAAGAACAACAGTGGATGAACCGAAATTGGGGATCACATTTCAAGGTCCATAAAATCCAGGTGGAAAATATGTCCCAACCAACATTTGGCAGAAAACAGTTGCACATTCTCGGCCCAATCATGAAACCCCACAAGTATTTTTCCACAATTGCAGGGGAAAATTCTATGAAATCCTACTTAAAAGAATTTTATTTTCTCTATGGATTGAGGGGGGACATGTATATTTCTTTTAATTTATATTAAACCTTAAAATTTAAGATCAGGAATATATGTCATGTACAACAACACTTTCTTCTCCTGTAAAATTAGGTCCTTCACACTTGTGTGGTTTCACAAAGGGCCAGTGAGATGTCATCAAAAACAAAACCTACATCCATTGTTATAATCATAGAAGCAATGGCTAATAGTGCTAAAAACAATATCTATGCATCACTGCTGTAATGTGTGAGCCAATAACTGCCCTGACTACACATCAGAAATCAATGGAATGAAGGAAAAAAAACAAGAAAAAGAAAAGAAATTTATAGTGTCTTTTTATATAAAGTGGTAAAGCTGTCAGCCATAATTCTCGATAGAATCAAAGAGTACAGGAAAATGAGATTGGCTTTCATAAAAATCTTCATGTGAATATAACCCAAAAAAGCCCTATAAGTGGAGACAGATCTAACAAGCCTTCCTGAAGTTTCATTAAACATTAAGTAACAAAACAAAAGAATTCCATGTACGTACTATTTGGACCAAGAAAATAACTAGAAAAACTTTTTAGCTATTGGTATGAATGATCAGAAAAGCTCATGAATTGAAGAATTATGATTTTACATCTTGTCATGATCAGGCAACCTTTTGCTTTCCTCAGCTGGACAAGAAAATTCACAATAACTGAAAATAAAAATTTAAGAATCTTAACAGCCAAGATATAAGTTTGGTAAAGGAATGATTTTTGATGGTAATGAAGTGTTATATAAGTTGAACATCTGAATGTTGGCAGATCTACAAACTGCTCTGACTGTATCACGAGTCTTTTCTAAATGTAGCATGTAACAATTTGATCATAGAATTTGAATTCCACAGCTTTACTTTGTGGACGCTCAGGACTATAACATGGATGATGGCCAAAGTAAAATATTATCTCCTGGCACATTTGTCACCAGTCACTTTATTGGGGTATTCCCAAATCTTTGTCAATTAGTAACAAATCAGCCTATATAATTATTATTTTTGCAGGGTTAAAACATGCTCAAGATATTCTGCTGGCTCCAAAGTATCTTTTTTACATTATGAAATGAAACATTCTACCACTGTTAAACACACTAATTGCTGACATTAACCAACTCCAAGCGCAAACTGGCAAAAACAAAAAGTTTTAAAAAACCAAAAAACCTGCATCTCAATTTTTTTTTTTTTTAAATGGGACATAAAATACAGATTTAAAATCAACATTAGTAAAAGCAATATTTATACAGATCTTAGGGCAGAGATGTGTTGAAAAAAACCAAACAACTCAACAAAATGTGCAAATCTGTCAACAGACCATTATTTTAAAGAAGTCCCAAAAAAGGAGCGGAAGTGAACTCTGAGGTCAGACTGCTATACATAAAAAAAAATTAAGTCTATGGAAACAAAAGCTTTAAAAACAAGTAATTTATAGAATAGGGCAGGGAACACCAGATCTAGCGGGATATTAATTTGAATACACTGGGCACTAAATCTCAGCCTTTAATAGACAATGTAAAATTATAGGGTCTAACTGCTGAAACAAACAAAAAATATTATTTGGAAAGAAGATTTAAAAACAGAAGCAACTTATAGAATTGGGCAAGAAAACATCAGATCTAGTAGGACATTAATTTGAAAATGTGGGCACTAAATCTTTGCCAAATAACCAACTGTTAAAATAAAAAAGATATTATACAGAAGAGAAGATTTACATGTAAAAACAGAAGTAACTTATAGCATAGGGCAAGAGAAATCCAAGATCTAGTGAAATATTAATTTGAGAATGCTGGCCATAAAATCTTTTCCAAATAACCCAACTTCTAAAACAAAAGAAGATATTATTCAGAAAGAGAAGATTTCAAAACAGAAGTAACTACTATAGGGCAAGAGGACACCAAATCTGGCATGATATTTCAGTATTTTGTGCAAAGGACAAGGTCTTTGCCAAAGAGGCAAGGTAAAAATATAGGGCTGATATGAGACACAGACTGACCTGTCTTATATAATTTACTTTGCAGTAAAAAGTAAAAAGAATCACTCAAATTAAACAAAGAAAAAAAGAAACATGAAGAAAAACACAGCAGGATACAAATTGCCTTTTAATTTTAGGGAATACTTACTTATGGCAGATTCGGTTTTTTATTCCTTGCAACTAAATCATTAAAAAGCTTGCAAGAAATGAAAAAAAAAATTAAAATATTAAAAAGTATCACAATCTTGGAAATGAATCAAACCAATGATGAATACAAGCAGAAGAAAAAAAACAAAACAAAAAATTGGAAAAATATACACCAAGTTATGTTGTGTTATGAACACGCAAGTTTATGACAACTGCTGTATAATATCATCAAAATTTACTATTTTTTGACTGCAAACATTTGCTTCCAATGATTTGACATGGCAGTAAATAATTTTAATGCTAATTACACTCTGGTGTTACTGACAGATGCACACTGTATTTATTATTAACACTAAAATTTGTGCTACACATTGTCACTATAAAATATTATAGTTAACGTAAAACAAACGAACAGAAACATATTAGCACATGTGTCATCTGAATAGTACATATTTAAATGCTTTTGGTTTAAGGTTAATAAGAAAAATCTATGCTCTGAAACAAATGATAAAATATTTGAATGATTTGATATTATACAGATTACAAATCCAAGATTTCTAAGAAATCTATATTATCTGAATGACTTCATCAAGCAAAGTATTGTAATTAGTGCACACTTCAAAAGACGCTCATAAGTAATCAATATAATTTAAAAACACATATACATTGTTAGGATTAGTTAAAATCAAATCGGCAGGCATGACTGGTTAACACTGAGGTTTCTTCATGATGATGATGATGAAAATGATGACAAACGCATGAAAGAAAGTAAAATATTGATTCACAAATATGCTGAAATATAGACACAAAACTTATGGCAGCCAATCCAGTCTCTGCTCCCTGTGTAGTGATATAATAGTCTAGGCTGTCTCTTGCCTTGCTGGATTGCACATTTCATTCATGAATTTTTACACTAAAACAATTCATAATTGTTTTATACACAAGTATCTTGTACGAAACTGTACAGAGAATAAGATTAATTCAGGAGTTAGCTGAGGGATAAAACTGTGAACAAAATACTATTTACTAATGATTGGTGAACATAACTGGCACTGGACCAAGAACTTAATTCCCAGACAGAAATTTAACGTAAAAATTAGGTAAAATCAAATCAGCCGGAATGATTGGTCACCACTGAGTTATAACTTGGGAGGAAATTGTTTTTTCTCCGGCCTCAAACTAGTTTAAAAAGCAATCCTAGAGAAAATTTTACTATGAATTTGAAAATTTAAAATTTCGTTCCTTTTTTGATGATAAAAAGCTGTATTATAATTATATCCATTTAAGAAAAGCCACTGATAATAAAAATGAAATGTTTGAGACAGCATATAGATAAAAGACTTCAGAAAGAGAAACTAAAATTTTCCCATTTTTGTAATTAGAATATTTCTGACAGAGCAGCATGTTTTATCTTCAAACTTTGTTTTTTTTTTTTTCAAGAAATATTGTCAGAACCAATACAAGAACTCATACAGGCCAGTTGGCCTAAAACCCAATTCTATGTGTCAAAATGTCTTTGCAATAATTAAAATATGTACGAGGTACCACTGGAAATGACAAAAAAAAGATAAATGAAGATGAAGAGGTATTTCATTTCTATGTCTAAACAACGTAAAACAAAATTCAGCCATGTAAAAGATAGCATGAATCAAGGTGTAATATAGTAGTAGTATGTATACCGAATTGGTTTATCAGTTACTTTCACCTGCCACTGACTCTTCTAAAAATAAGATTATAAATATTAGTTGTTCAGATTAGCAGTAAGAAATTGAAGGGGTTAGTTCTGTGTTTTAGGGTCACAAAAAGTTCAAACCAAGACGTTGACCAAAAAATGTTTTTCTTGCATGGCATGACTCTGAAAACTGCAGATCATTTAAGTTGCTTCATTTTTTTATAATAACAGCCTTGGGTTAATACGCTTTGCGCAGGAGAGAATATCCATTCAACTTTATGCACAACTATACACTTTGTTTTGGACTTTTAATAACAACAGCCCTGGGGTTAATGTGCTTTGCACAGAGCATATAATATTCACTGATCTTTACGCATGCCTATACTCTTTATTTTGGAGTCTGGGTGGAATTTAGGCATTTGTACATAGAAAACCAACCCCTTCAACTGTTTTTTTTAGTCTGTCCAATACAAAAACAGACTCTATAATTATTATGTGATCACATCGAAGAAAGATATGCCATTTCTAGGTCTCTCAATGAAAGAACTGCCATTCTGTAAAAATTTTACCATTTCAGATCCAAATTTAAAAAAGCCTAAGTATAGACTAATAATTATTCTTCAACCCCATATTGTCTGTAAGTATGTGCTGATGAATAACTCAAACATGTGACAAATAAAATTGTGAAATGAAAAAAAAGAATGCATGAATGACAAAAATATTGGGGGAAAAAAAAGAATGAAAGAAAATAAAAATAAAAACAACCATTAACCAATCAGTCAGAAAAAATTGCGAAACACCTTTCTTTCTGTCCTGCCTTAACGAAGTTTCATAATGTTTTGTGAGACAATTTCATTTATTTCTTATCAATACATCGAATTCTGAATTTTTTCTTGCAAATGCAGTTAACAGAAAATCTGTCACTGACAGAAAGCAAACATGTACGGAATTCATTCTGAGTGACTGGCATATTCACAGCTTCACATAAAAAACCAAGTCTCATGTCACATACAATACTCCAATAAGACCCGTATAATTCAAGTTGTCCACTGTCCTGATGAAGGGGAAAACATGTGATTACATGTACAAAGTTTTAAGTTCTTCACCAATACAATCCATTTCCAAAACACTGGTCTGAACTGATGAAGACTTAGAAGTTCAATAGAATAATTGTCTCTGTGTGGAGTTTAATATTCGAAAACATCTCGTGAAACTCGACATCTGAGAGGTTTCAATTTGATAATGCTGTGCCATACAAGTCTTGGGATCATTTTTTTCCATATTAATATCCTGCCGTCCATACTTTATATCACATTTCAGAACACCCTTTTATTCAAACACCAAATACCATGACTCCTAGCTTTGATCCGATAGCTTTTAACATTTATGAATATGAGTTGTCTTCCTGGACAGGGCGATTTTTTTTAGTGTGGATAATTCCTTTTGTTTGGCCAGCAAACATGAAAAATCCACTGCCGCACCAGGAACTAATCTGAGGGGCACAAAATTTGAACTTTCACCCATGGTGACGGAGAAGGTCCTGAGATTTGGTGAAGTTTTTCAAAACTTACAGTGTCACACTGAATGCTGACAAAAGTTGACCCGTAAAAACATCAGATGTGTTGAGTGAACACAGCGCTCTTGATAAAAGAAAATAAAAGAAACAATTTTTCAATCATAAAACCATATACTGTTGGGGTTTGCCACTGTACATTTCCCTGATTGCCACCATGGATGAGTTTGTTCACAAATTTTGCAAATGTCCAGGCTGCTGATGAAGATTGTGTGTCACAAAAAGCCCTAACCTCAGATAAGATCTGTAAAGTGATGCCTCCTGACTGATCCCATGTGGACAAAGGCTAAATGCTGATTGACTATTGCAAATAGCACTCACTCAAATGCCATGCAAAGACCATAGATGCCTTTTAAGGCCACAACATATATCATGAAATCCTAGATGCCTTGGAAATTCACCCCAGATTTGAACCTATCCATGCTGGGACCCCTAAAAAAGGGTAACTACTAATCTTAATTTGCCAAGATGTAATTCTTGAGTTCCTGCCGGCTCAGCCTGAGGATATTTCATCTGTTTCACGAGAGAAGTGTGGAGTGAAATCTTTCAGAGAAGTTTTTCAATATTCCCACATACCCCACAATGCTTTCAAAGTCAGCAGTTAACTAATTCCCTGTACTTGCATTGCAATCCTTGTAGCACTGTGCCGGAACTGAAGTTTACACATATCGAGGAAGCAATGCACATGCACAAAAAATATTTATTTAAAAATCCTTTCCTCTGTAGTTCTGGTGAAGTTCCATTTAGGTACCCGTAGAGCTCCGAACTCAAAGAGACTCAAAATTGTATGGTGTTCTGCACCGTTCTCAAGGCCACAAGGATTATCTGACTGCTGAAATGTACACAGCTGCCATGGGCAGTCTCCATCATCAGCTCACCTTCCCATCCTGGGAATGAAACTGACATCACACAATATGAATACTTAATACCTTCTGATTATCAATTGAAAAAACAACTGCTTGAAGTTTGTACAAGTGTGCACCACCATTTCCAGTACCCGCACTTTCTTTGCATTTTCAGATCTCATGTTTAAGCTTCACAGCATCTTAATTCAAACTGGAATACATTCAGTATTCTCCCAGACTCCAATCAACGAAATCCTATCACATTTGACTCAAATGTTGAGGACATTCAAAGTCCATCACCGCAATTCTTCCAACATAAAGGTTTTCTCCACTCAACCATGCAGCCTGACACCTGTAACTGTTCCACTAAATGAAACTTTTTTCCTGCGTGATGTTTAACTTTTCCAGGATGGACACAACACTTTCCATGTGGTGCCTAACTACGACATTCGCCGGTGGTCCAACTTTTTGTGACTTAAAACGTGAAATTCTATGCTTTAGCTGCTCGTAGAGATATGACCTGTGACAGCGACGTAAATGTCACATGCTGAGCTGCCAGATTTTTCAGACATTATGATGCAAATTACAACAATTTATTTTCCTTTTCAAAAATCCTGCTGCTGAACAATTTCACAGGCAAAATATGGGGTTAAAGCATTTCATGAGCCACTTTGACAGAGGATGTCCAATGCTGAAATCTGACAAAACGGTGTAACTGGAGATATGTGAAAAATGTAGAGTGGAAGTTTGTGTGATGATGTTTCGTTTGTCTCCAAATCCAGTGAGAAGAAATCCTCGTGCGTGTGACATGCCCTCATCTTCTCACTGAATAGTATGAGTGATGACAGTCACCCATCCACTGGTGTCCCTGACGCTCTTGCTTGAAAAGCCTTACTCAGCAGTAAACACGTCACTTTCCACTCCAAGATGCCAGATGTGGTAAAGGCAACATCACTGAAAAGATGACGTCTTTGACAGATGACTGCTCACTGATGCATCATTAGATGAAGTAACTTGTGTATCTGTAAATGTGATGACAGCATGCTGAAGGTGTGATCTGTTACTGTCCAAAGGCTCTGAGAGAACCATGACCTGGACAATATACTCAATGTTGGCACCTGGCAACGTGTGTACTGTATAGGAAAAAAACTCTGCCAAGAAATGGCACAGCACTCCTTGTGCTCTGTGATGTAGTTCTGAAGCTCCCCAGTTCCTAAGCTGTCATTGGTGAAGAAGAGTTTGGGGTCATGTCGCCACTTGCATCAGCTTCTCTGTGATTGGTTGAACCACGTTTGACTGGGCCTGAGAAATTCAAAAATGAAACACACATTGGACATGATATTTTCTAAGAGCATGAAAACGAATATCACAGAGTCAAAGCGAATGAAAATACATCTCATAGACATTAAACACCGCTTAGATTTCTGCCTGTTTATTTTTTTCCTGGGATAAATCTAATCTACGGAATACACATGATAACTATGAACGTCAGTCTCTAGCCATCCTGATACTAACTGGTACATTATTACAAGTATGGTCTTGTCTATTTATACAGACTAAAGAGTCCTCAGCTTTGGTTGAAAGAAATCAATCAACTGATCAGGTGGATTGTCTGGATGTGCCACCTTTTCTAAATTTTGAACCATTCAAGGTTGATTTCCAAGTAAATCAAGTAAATGAGACTTTTATAATCTGGTTTGTAACTCAAAATTTTCCCAAAAATGCATTTAGATCATCCATCAGTTACTGCTTTTTTTTTTTTTTCTGGTATCATGGCTAGCAAAAAAAAAAAATGAAACTTATTCCACCTGTCTTCATAATTTCCACATTTGAATGGTACACTTTTTGAAATATATATACACTGTTAATGGTTTTTCATTCTTGGAACAGAATGATACTGATGAAAGTTTATAGACCACAGGTTATGACACAGACCACAACAAGTCCACAGACTACAAGTTAAAGTCATACACCACAACAAGTCCACAGACAACAAGTTAAGTCACAGACTACACAGAGTTACAGACAACATAATGTCCACTGATAAAAGTCCATAGACTACAAATTAGGCTACAGATTGTATAAAATCCATACCCTACAACTTAAGTCACAGACCACATAAAATCTATGGACCACCAAGTCCACAGACTAAAGTCTATAGCCTACAAGCTGTCACAGACTGAATAAAGTCCACAGTCTAAAGTCTACAGCCTACAAGCTGTCACAGACTGAATAAAGTCCACAGACTAAAGTCTATAGCCTACAAGCTGTCACAGACTGAATAAATCCACAGACTAAAGTCTATAGCCAACAAGCTGTCTCAGGCTGAACAAAGTCCACGGACTAAAGTCTATAGCCTACACACCGTCTCAGACTGAATCAAGTCCACAGACTAAAGTCTATAGCCTACAAGCTGTCACAGACTGAATCAAGTCCACAGACTAAAGTCTATAGCCTACAAGCTGTCACAGACTGAATCAAGTCCACAGGCTACAAGTCCACTGATAAAACACAATAGACTACAAGTTGTCTCAGACAACTTGAAATCCACAGACAAGTTAAATCCACTGATAAAAGTCTATGGACTACAAATTATGCTACAGATTATATAAAGTCCACGGACTATAAATTGAGTCACAGACAACATGAAGTTTACTTATGAAAGTCTATTAGACTATAAACTGCCACATACTGCGTAAAGTCCACAGACTACAAGTTAAGTCAGACACTCTATTAAATCCACTAATGAAAGTCTATACAAGCTAGTCAATTTAAATACAATCCATGTCCAGAAACAAAAGTGTTTAAACAATCCCTGAGAGAGACAACAGTGAGAGAGGGATGAATGGGTAAACCCATGCACTTACAACATGAAGCATCACCTGTATGGGAGTGGATGAACCAGAGGGCTCCCGTCAGGAGGATGCCGATAACGAAAGCAGTGAAAGCAATGCCCACCACAGCCCCGAGGTCCAGCCCCTCGATGATGACTCGCTGCTGCTGACTATGGTTGGACTCGCCCTGACCATTCTCGGCTTTGGTTTTTGTAGTGCCTGCAATGACAAAAGACAGGATAAGTATGGTCATGGAAGTGAGAAAAACCGGGCTTTCATTTCAAATGCCTCTGATTTGGAATTCTCTGCCTCAGTCTTTGAGAGAGACTGAAAATTTAAGGCTGTTGTGTTGTTTTTTTCAAAATTGTAGTGGGCTGTGGGACAAAAAAGACTGAGAAATACAAGAAGAAAAATGTGGAGAGCCTTGTCATTAAGGGAAAGGAGTGCTACATAAAATGCTACGCTTATTTACTTGTGTAGTTCAACAATCTCACCTCTCGAAGGTTGGACATGCACTTCTTGGTCGGTGAGTTGAAGGGGTCCGATAGTCAGTGGGCCACAGTTTGAGCCTGGATCATTTCTGCTCTGGTCGTTGTCCACAGATGCAGTGTCCCGATGTTTGCATCGTTCTAGCTCACTGATGAAACACTATGGATTCCCAATAGATAACAGAGTTATTACCACATCCAATGGATTGCAATACAAAATTGAGATATGCAAAGACTGACGCAATAGCAGCTAATTAGAGTCCATGATCGCTTTGTGCTACCTTCATTTTTACCAATAATTCCTATGAATTAATTTTGTATCTCTCACACCAACTGCGACTGAACTCAGTGTCGGTGTGACCAATATATAAACTGCATAAAATGACCAATCAAAATTTTAGGAGCCCGGCCCCGATAATCATCTCTTAATAATATGAATGTAAAGGGCTCTTCAGTGAAAAGTAGGAAAATCCTGAACAAAACTACTTGTATGCACAATTGTTGCGTAACATTGCTGCACGGAGCCAGAAACAACTTATACTGTTTTTTAACAAAGATACCTCGAACACAAGGCCAGAAAACTGGAAAACCGATGAAACTGCAAACATATCGCCACCTTCATCCTTATTTGTTAACTTCACTTTTTGCACAACAGAGAAACTATACATCAAACATTTTAGGTCTCAGCATTATGGTAAAGAGTTGGAACAAATCGGAACTGTGAAACAGCTTGATAAGTGCCACAGCACAATTTAAACAAAGTCTCAAAGTGTGCATTTGTTACACCTCTTCTGTATGCTAAAAGATTTCCAGTTTTTCAGAAAATGAAGATAGAACAAACAAGGATGACGGTTACGATATGTCCCTGTAATAATAATTATCTGGCATCAACTTAGTATCCCAGACATTTCCATGCCCAAGCACATTATAGAAACACAGCCTGAAAGTCAATGTAGAAAACAGCAAGCCATGCCATAGTCCTACCTTCTGTTTGTCCATGTCCTCGCCCCTCTGGCACATCTTGAACTGGCAGTGCAGATACAAGGGGGAGCGTCCCTGGAACATGTCCGTGACCTTGACCTGGAACTTGGTGTAGCGCAGGTTGGTGTTACCTGGTGCATCCATCTGATCATCCATCCAGGTCACAGAGTCATCCTTTCTACATCTGCAATATGTCATTGGTAAATCTCTTTTTTTTTTTAACCTATTAGAGACCAATGTTCCTTTTTTGAAAAACATCACGAGTGCTGAATACTTTATTTTGGAATAGTTTTTAATTTATCAGCACATGATTTTCAAACATAAATGTTTATACTTTTGTACTTATGTGACCATTTTAAATCAGTTTAGTCTGTTACAAATGAATTAGATGAGGAAATCTACCTCTGAGTATACAAAGTTAACCAATATATTCTAAAAAGTGCACATTCCTAACATACTTAGGTTGCACTAATGTGTTCTCCCATGATTTGTGTTTATTTAATTGAAAATCAAATAAACACGTTGCCTATCGCGGGCAAGGTCACACTCTCGCATGACATAGATAAGTACACTTATATATTCAAACATAATGAATCAAACATGATTAAAATGAAAACAACCCAGTACTAGGTGGAATACGACTGTTGTACACATTGCTGATGAGCGCTACACCTGAATAGAGTTTCAGCACAGTGGTGTGGTGCAACAGCAATCTCTCATTCTCCTGAAACTTTATGTGCAGATGAAAATTTAAAATTAACTACAAAATAACGATCACTGAGCAATAGTCCAAACTTACTCATGATTCTTCTGGCTCAATTTACAGTTAATCTTAGTTTCAAATAAATTGGTCAAAACTTTTGTTTTCCACTTGCGCTGTGGCATAGAGAGGCTGGCTCACTTCTGAGAGCTCCCTGCTATCAAGTGATATTTCACAACCCTCAACTTGTTCTGTGTGAACATATGGTTCTTAAACTTGTCTGCATGTACTAACCCCTGACTTATGATTGTCTTGGTCTCTGCACTACCAGCCTGTGGCATACTGGAGGTTGAAAACCAGCAAGAATCAGCCAGCAGGGTGGCATCTTTGCCTGAGGAACATTCAGTCACAACTGATATACCACAACAAAGAACAATAAATAACAAACAAATGCAAATTTTAAATAAACTATCCAGGGTCTGCTAACCCTTTGACTACTGAGACTATGAAAGCTAGATTTTCTCAAAGCCAGTTTACATTAAGATCCACTTAGTTCAGTCATTTTCAATGGTAAATATGAATCTAAATCAGGCCACTGATCTGTATTTGAAAGGTAGTAATAGGGAAACAAAACCTGTAATTGATGGAGCAGTAAGGTGTTTACAGACATGAACAGGTTAAGAACTGATATTAAAATTTAGTAACCAAAAAAGATGATTTTTTTCCAATTTTCTCAGTGTTGCATTGATCAGTGCATGGAGATTTTCAATACTGTATTACTGAAACCCTATCACTGACACCAACTCAACTCAGTGTCAGAGTGACCAATGTGTGAACTTCATAATATACTGATATACCACAACAATGAACAATCAATAACAAATAAAGAGCAAATTTTAAATAAACTAAATCAAGACAATAGCTGTGAAGAAGAACTGATCACTGATCATGACCCCAAATACTGGCCAGTTTCACTGAATTGTGATCTATCTTATTAGGTCTTGACAGTGCTTTCTAAACTATATTTGTGAAATGAAAATAAATTTTCATACCATTGGACAGTAGTGTTAGAGAAGCAATTCTCCACACTCCACAGTACTATCAGATATACTATCTGAACTATCAGATATACTGACTGTACTATCCGATATACTAACAGTACTATCAGTTGTACTAACAGTACTATCAGATATACTGACAGTACCATCAAATGTACAAACAGTACTATCAGATACACTAACAGTACCATCAGATACACTGACAGTACCATCAGATGCACTAACAGTACTATCATATATACCAACAGTACCATAAGATATACCAACAGTGCTATCAGATGTACTAACAGTCCTGTCAGGTGTACTAACAGTACTATCAGATATGCTGACAGTACTATCAGAAATTCATCTGCTGACAGTTTGATGGTAGTCTTGATTATTTTCTCGTTATGAAAGGAAAAAGGTTTTAAAAGCAATCCATCAACTAACCAAAGGCTCACAATCAGACACCTGACTGAGACCAAACAACCTCTATGCAAGAGAACAACATTATGGAGCAACACCTACCTGTGAGATTTGCCTTGACAAACAAAGACGTATCCTTGGCAACCGTCAACGGGAACTCTGTCCTGGACCGAATAAAGAGCACACTGCTGTAGAGGCTCATGTCACACTTGCTGGTAGTCTCTGAGCCTGTCTGTGTGGATGGCTGAGGTTTGAATCTTGTAGTTTTAGCCATATCCTGCAAATATTGTGATAATACATGGATGACATAATGACAAAGGTGGCCTGACAGATTCTGACCAGCACAATTATTGTTTTCAGAAACTTATTTCATCATTGTTCCCTAAGACCGCAGTATCTCAAAAAATTCAAAAATCAAATAATGTTCATCTTTTTAACTACATTCAAGGCCACATCAAATGATTTTGGTTATAGACTCCAAAGCTGAAAAATAATCAAATAGCAAACTTTCAAAAAATCATAACTAGACCAGTTGCGCTAAAATGACACCATTTTTCGCTTCTCCCGAAAAGTAGTCAAAACCAGTAACCATAGTTTTAGGAAAACAATGACCATCTATAGTCATTCAAAATACTGGCTTTCAATACAGACCCCGATCGAGCTACCCTACGTAAATTATGTAAGACTGGGCTCAGGTCTGCTTATATAAATGACATCCCAGGTCTGCTGATTACACATCGCATCATTATCAATTTGATGTAGAAAATCTGCAAAGCAGTAACCCTTCCAAGTCTACACAAAGCTATGTTGGACGAACATAAGGAATGCTGGCTGGGTATGTAAGGGCCTATGGCTACATTCGACATTTTTTGTTTTTTTTTGTTTTTAGTTTTTATGAATCTCCAATGTTTTACTATAGAATCTGTTTCATAAATACAACAAAATACAGATGAACACAATGCCTATCTTCGCCCAGCATTCTCTCAACAAACACAAACCACATAACTCTAATTCAGCAGAGTAATACCCATTAGGGAGGAATGGGTAAAAATCCTATTTTCCTAAGTTGTTAATAACTTTCCATAAAATTTGGGGTAATCAATCAGAATGAAAATGTGATTGGAAAAATGTATTCAAAATTTTTTTAAACTGCGGTTGCTATGGTAATGGCGGCCATATTGAATTTTAATTACACTTTTTAATCAATAATTCTGTGAAAACCTGTGAAAACCATAGGTTGATATGAGCTCAAATTTTGCATACAAGTCAAGAATTGGTATGCAAAGAGAGTTACAACGCCATATTTGAAATAAATTTATCCAATTGGTCATATTCCAACGTTGAAGCAGTATGTTACATTTTTATCCCCCAGAACACTGACAACACAGTTTTCTAATTACTCTGTCTGAAAAAATATGACATATGACCCAAATCGGCCGTTGTAACATCAAAGTATATATATTCAATGACACATGTGCAAATGTTGAGAGCAATCTGTTCACTAGTTATGAAGAAATTAAGAACTGAAATTGTGAAAATGCGTTAAAAACAAAAGGGCCCTAAGGGCTTTCTAATTGCTCTAGCTCACAAAAAATATCACATATAACCCAAATCGGCCATTGTAATATCAAGAACATACATCCAATTACACATGTGCCAAGTTTGGGGGCAATCTGTCCATTAGTTATGGAGAAATTAAGAATTGAAATTGTAAACACAATTTTGTCCATCTAGTCCCAGTGGTCAAGATTTTGACCAGCTCCTCCCATTAAGTGACAGACTGTTGCACAAAGGAAAAAATGACATAACTGACAGCATGGCCTTTTTCTACTTTATGGTCTCTGATTACAGTCACTTTGCCTTAGTTTGCCATACCAGAAACTATTACAAGTTCACAGCAACGATAAGTACAAAAAAGGGCATGGTGCTAGGTATGTTGCATTTCTTTTGAGCGGCAGAACTATCCGACATGAGAGTACTGCCAACGCACTCACTCAACCAACCTTTTCAGACAATTTGCATTCAACAGGAATTGAGTATGAGAAGTCTTCATCATCTGCAAAGCTCAGGTCATGTGATCCGGATCCCATCTCGCCTTCCTCAATGTATCCGCTGCCCAGCTCATCTTGAAGTAAGTTGCTGACTAGATCGGGCGAGGTCGGGATGATAACCTGAGGGAGGTCATAAGGTCACAGGTCATTTCACAAAATATTATTTTTTTTAAAAACACAGAAAATCTGTGAGAGTCCCAGCCAAGGCTAGAAGCAAATTAAGCACCCACATTTGTTAAATTTTTACATTTTAAAAAATTTCTTTGACTTTTTTTTATTCGTTACTTTTCTATCTTGTTATATTTTTTCCCTGAAGAAGGTTAATACACCGAAAGCTTGACTTGTCTTTGCTCTTCCTCTGTGTTTTATTCATTTGTTGCATCATTTCTTATCCAGGGCTTTGCTACATACAATGTTTTCTTGTTTTTTTTGCCATACTCTGACTTAACAAAAGAAAAGCCATATTATGTAGAATAAGAATATTCACGACCAACTTACTGCATTGGTGTAGGTCACTTCATCGTCCAGTGCTAATGACTGGGTTCCACACATGGACAGTCCCGAGCGAAGGATAATGTATTCATCATTTTCATCACTGGCTCGGCAATCCGGATCCCTTAGAGAAATCTGGGATTTGTCCGCCTGTGAAATCTGGCAAACCCCCACCAAAAATTTTAAAATTCAGATTTACAACAGCAGTGTTTATCAAAGTGTTTCAATTAAGAAAGCAAGATTAGTGGACTTTACACACACACACCCCATATTCGTGCACATCGGTGTTCTGCAATTCCAAAAGGAAAACCAACCCAACTCCCTCTGTAATGATTCATTTGCCAAAGATTGTTGTCACAAATATGTACATCCCCCAAATTTTTTTACACTAGGGGTTTGTATTTTAAAGCTTTTCGTGACTCCAAAGATAGAGAGGATTATGTCAAGTTTGCACATGGGAATGACAGCATTCCTACGAAGATCCACTGATTACAACATTCCACCAACATCTGGATTATGTAAGGAGACTGCCCTTATTGTAATCCTACCAACTCTATGGAAATCTATATTGGATTGACATAGTAATGCTGTCTGGGATGGAATTCCTAATACTTACCCTGAGTAGCTTCTTCGGTACTGATACTTCCATCATCATGGAGGTACACTGTGTCTTGATTGCGCCGTCCAACTTCTGTTGTAGAATAGGTTCTTTATCCCAGAGGTCTCCAGTGTATGGCTTGTGTTGTCGATCACCAAACTGGGCAACTGGAGATGTCACTCGGTCCCGGGTGGAAGCCATTTCTGGGTGTTACAAAAGAAACAATCTCACTTGCAAAGAACCTTACAAGAAATCACACCAACTGCAATGCTGATAAACTGTTGGCCCAGTTCTGCTTAATTCTATCGTTTTTGACATATACTGAGACAAGGACACACTCACTGAACCCTACCCCAACTATATCGCTTTCCCCTGACAACTGCTGCGTACCAACTATATCGGTATGAGATTTTCCCTGAATGGTAACATCAAGCAATATTTTCTCTGGACAAGCCAATAGCTGTACACATTCAGAAACCAATCATCAATGAGAATGTATACTATACTTGGCAGAAATTACTAAAATAACTTTGTAGGCGGGGAAACTGCGACCTGTGGCCTTGATGCTTTGTTCACGTTGTTCAGTTTCAATTTTTTTTTCTCTCTCTTTTTGACCCTTTTTTCTTTTCTCTACAGCTCTGAAACCACATTATACTTTGCAAAACAAATCTAATATCTGGAAAGTACAGCCAATAAATAATCTTCCCACCATGTCCCTTTGCATTTGGTGCATATTTACAATTTTTTTTTGTAACTGTTGAAAAATGCTAGAAATCCTTGGGCACCGACAGCAGCAGGTGACCTGGGGCTCAGGGTTCAGTGAGTTGACAAAGTTTATCTCTATCACTCCAGCGGAAATCATAAAGTATCTAGCTCACCCCTGGAAGCACAATTTTTAAAAAGTTTTCAAGATGAGATACTACTGATAGCCTTGAAACGGAAAGTATTTGACCAATGTATTCTCCTGTATTAAGATACGGTGCCAAATCTGGTCCCTTAAAGAACAACTAACTGATAAACTCGGAACAGCACAAAGAGCCATAGAAAGGTAGATGCTGAATACAAAACTACAAGATAAAGTGCTATGTTGCGAAATCAGAAAGAAGACAGGGATCACAGACATATTCAAGAATGCACTCAAACAAAGAAAGGAAATGGGTAGGGCATTGTGTCCATGAAGACACCAGACTGAGAAAATAACTCCATTTGACTGAGACTGAAAGAACTATTCTCAAAAGTGTTCTCATCAAAGACATGAGAAAAAAATCAATTCCTTTTCTCATATGAAACAAGTTCTTTTGGAATCTAACACTTTCATTCTCACAACAGTTTCAGGAACTCATTGTCGATCTAATTTCTGTAGCTCATAGTACATGGTGAGATTCGTACCCAGATATATCTTAAATTCATCTCTGTCCAAACAAGGGGATGTGAGATCCAAATGAGAGAGTAATACGTTACTATCCCCTTGAACTGTGGTAATCGGTTTTGGCCACATTTCAGGAAAAAGCAAAAAAAATAAAACTGTTTTATTAGCACTATTGGTTTAGTTATGATGAATTTTCAGGAGTTATTCCTTGCGTCTTTGAATGTAGTTGAACATATGAAAATCGATTTTTCAAATTTTTGAGTTACTAGTCTCGGGGGATGTGACAATGTGATCAAAGCTAGAGGGTATCAGAGCGTGGCCTTCGTAACTACATGACCAAACACAGCGGGCGCGTGACGTCACAGCAAGCGGCGATGCTCGGCTTTCGGCAGAGGTGTTTTGATAACCTGATATCAGTGTACCAACGTAATGTGTACCGTACCGGTACTTGTGTTGTCGTATTACTCAAAGCAAGATGTAGCATGCATGTGCCTTAAGATGAAAGAATGTTTACACTGTAGATCTGCAAGTCTTAAAATTCGACCACTAAAAAGTGACTACTACTATTAATTATTATTTAAAACGGAATAGATCAACGGGAAGCCAAGGCTTAGAGTTTGTCCGACGACTTACTTTACTTATCTACCATTATAGACACCAATATTGCTAGCCTGAGTAGGTTGATGATAATATTATTATCTTAAGCAGCATACCGATATATTTAATAAGGAAATATCGACATAATAATAGATTAGGCCACTGTTGTATTTTAATACATGTATAATGTGTTCACCACTCCTATATCTTTCGTGTCTGTAAGGAAAGAAACGAGAAAAATAGGGAAAGGAGGAGAGAGAGAGAGAGAGAGAGAGCACATGCACACTTGATAGACAGGAGAAAAGACAGATGGTGAGAGGAAACTTGCAAACATGAACAGTCTAAGATGCTTTACCTTAGCTGGACATAAGGAGCTGCTCAGACGGATAGAACTAAATCCTTTTGGTGAACGTCTTCACTTTTCTTGAAGTATTTGCAGATGATGCCTGGTCACAGAAGCTTTTAGAATAATTGTTCAGGAAAATATTTACCACTGGTTTGATACATTTGGCAGCCACCTCTTCATAAAGAACCCCGCATTCTTCACATTTTCCTTGACATAATTCCAGATCCATAACTCTTCGCAGGGACAATTGCAAAAGAATTATTCTGTGGTTTGTGGTCTGCAGAAATTTATTCTCACTGTCATCTTTTCCAACCAGAACTTGAAAAACTTTGAAAGCTTCTGTAATAATTGACACGGCAAGATCAGACGGCCACACTAAACATCCTCTGTCTAGAGCAGACAAATAGGTGTAACAATCATCAGTCCCCTCCACATGAAGCGTTTTGTCTAGTCTTAACTCGTTCTTGCAGTCGTCACAGTTGGTGCGCGGCAGTACTTTGGAGACTGCATAACCTGACACAAATACTAAAGCTTTTTGTTGTTCCTCTGTTAATTCGACGTTCTCACAGTCGGGGATCAATGGCAGAAACTCTATATACTGTTGAGCTGAAGAATCTTTCAGTTGGGTAATTGTTTCCTCCAGAGGTTCAGTGACATCTTTGAGTGTTAAAGTCCCTTTGGACGCTGAAACCAGTTTTAGGACGCTAATTAGCTTGAGCTTTTTTTCTCCTTCAAGTAACTGTTGGACCGACACGTGGAAGTTACATCCACTCATTTGTCTGTACTGACTAAATCTAAATTCAAGGTTGTCAGTTTGGAACTTGCCAAGTAAAATATATTTGAACTTTTTTTTATCTAACAGGTAGGAAGAAATTTCTTGTAAGCCTCTCAGTGTATGATCCAGAGCAGTCATTGTCTCGTTCGATATAGTGCCTTCTCTTGGTTTCAGATTTAACTTCTGCCACTCCTGAAGCCATTCAACTGCTTTCTTCATATACTGCATGTTCATATCAGAGATGGGGGTTATAACTTTAAAGTCGTCATTCCTGAGTCTCTTAGCTTTGTATGGATGTTTAACTTTAACTATGTTCCACAGACGTAGAATTATGTCTAGAAATTCTCTAGTGCCTCGTGTATCTTCCTGCCAGTGCTTCTCAAAATGCTGTAAGGCAAAAATATTTCGTTGATCAAAAACTTTAAGCATCAATTTGACGTTCTGCTTTTCAGTAGCTGTTGGATACAAAGCCTTTTGGTTCAGTGCCGGTGCCAGTTTTAGTGCAGACGACTTTTCAGCAGAATACAACTTTCTTAAATGAGAAAATGATGCTTTCATAATTTCAGTACAGGCAGAACTTTCAAATGAAGGAAACTGGAATGTTTTCTCCACATCTTTCTGAGCAAGCCAGTTATTTCTGATACATTTAAATATATGCACAGTATCAAACAGAAAGAACAATTTCTCAGAACTGCTGAAGGGATTCTGTGTAGAAAGCTTCAGTTCTCCTCCACACATTTTGGTAAATGCATTACGATTTACTCTGTTGTTGTCTGAGATCACGCATACAACAGAATATCCTATACTGTGGAGCAATTTCAGAACCTCAAGAAGCATGTCGTACAACAAATCAGTGGTCAAATTTTTGACAGGAACAATTCCCACAACATCTTTACTTTTGCATAACAGGGATGATACCATGAAAACTTGAGCTGTGCTGGCTTCTTGAGACAGAGAATTTGAGGCTGTGCCTTCCAGTTTTCCCTCTTTGTAGGATACTTGGTGCGCGACATGAATTTCGTCTAACATTAAAATTACCATTCTCTCTCCCCCATTCAAACTTTGACACTTTTGCTTCAAATATTCCTCATGAACGCTTCCATCTGTCAATCCGCTTCCAATAGTAAATACTGATGAAAGTCTCTTCAAATATGAAGTATGTGGTAGAGTTAAATGAGAGTTTCTTAACATAGAATAGGTTCTAGGGGCTGCTGCAAAAATTTGAAAAGCCCAAAGCAGTGTTTCAGATGAGTATCATCTCACCGGAGAAGTCAATAGCTTTAACTGTTCCACCAAAAAGGAAAGTTTGTCTTTCAGTGGTAAAACCTGGTCTTCGCTGTGTTCATCAGTTTCTTCTGCTGGTTCGTCTAAGCACAAATTCTGCAAGCCATCAACAAAAACTTGAATTTGCTGTTTGACATCCATCTCTTTGGCGCTGGCACTGGCGAAGTGTGATAGCATTGTATCAAACTGTGACCAGGATGTGAGGATAAGGGGAGATTGCTGACCAAAGAGCCATTTCAAAGATGTGTTTGGAACTTGAACAATACCTGTATTCTCTTGTGTGAAAATCTCTACGTGCATGTCAGAATGTACTCTAATTGCCGAAACTAAAGCTGGCTTGCTGCTAAGTAAATCTTGTAAATTGTAAAAACTCCAGTATGGACTTTCCTTTTCGTCGGATAAATTGGTGCTGGTAGTGGCATGTTTTTCAACATTGTTGTGTAGCCTATAAATCCAGACGGTCCCTGATACATGACTGTTTAGACTGTTACCAAAATCCGAAAAAGTATCTATTTTGTCACTTTCTAACCAATCAGAAAATGATTCCTCATCTCTTTGCTGGGCCTCCCTATGCCTTTCCTCCGGTGTTTTTCTTTTTGGAGCTGGTTCGTCAGACAAATACGATGGACAATTTGGAAAAATTGACGGGTAAGCATCATCCCTAAGTTTTGGTTTTGATCTTTGCACCGTCAAAACACTTCCGTCTGGTCTTGTAACAGAATCAGATCGGATGAGGAACTGATCACTAAAGTGTTTAGCACACACAACAGACTGAGATGTAGGAGTAAAGTCAGCTCTAGGAATTTTACTTAGCCATAGATCTCGCCTTGTCGATTCAGTCGGGAATTTAAACACAGAAACTTTCTCACCATCGTCGTAATTTCCTCTACAACCTGGAACACAGCACTTTCTAGGCATTTTCACATTGAATATTGTGGTGTCGTGCGTGGGTTTTTTAGAATATTACAGAATAACGTAAGTCCTTCTGTATGGTATACAGAGTTGACATTTAATCGACACACATAAGTCTATATACGGATATGAAAGTTACTGTCACTGTATAGGTATACGTTATACACAGAAATAATTTCACATATAAATGAACACTGTACAGATAGGCATAGCACAGGTACACGTCTACTACACCGACTCCCAGGCATCCTACATATATAGTCAAACAAGAACAAACACGGACAACGAACTTGCTTTCTCACGGTGTACAACGACCCTAGGACAGGTGGAGGGGAGACAAAGACAAGGTTAACTGTTAGGAGGGTACTGACCACATAAATATGCCAGTGTCACTGTGTGTGCGGTCTCCAAGACGTGAGACCGACACAACAAATATCCAATCTTGAGAATAACAATAAGTCTAATAAATCCACACAAAGACAAGAAACAGCAGTCAACACACAAGCATTGTTATAGTGCCGGTATTCAAACTTTGTTTCCTGTAGCCTTGGCCTAGAGAGCGCAGCCTTGAGACGGTACCGCCGCATCCCGTGACGTCACTTACCTGCATATCGGCATTGTGTTTGGCCATGTAGTTACGAAGGCCACGATCAGAGCCAAGCCAGAGGATATGAGATCCAAACTGCAGCATATGGAATCCAAGCTAATGAACTGCCTTACCTCGAAGCGGGACCCTCAGTTTGATAAAGTTGGCTTTGCTGACCCCAACATACATCATCACAAAAGCAATGTATCTGTTTGACCATTCTACAAGTTCTCGCTGGGTCACATTCATCTCGTCTGTCCGCAGGGCCACAACACTGAACTTCACGCCATCAGAGTCCACAACTGCGTTGGCATCCACCTGAAATACAGGCCAAACATCTGGTCTTCTTTCTTTAGATTTTGTGTGTGTGTGTGTGTGCCCAACTATCTACTTTTCAGGAACTAAGTATGGTATTTCATGTGCATGACGTATTTACGGTAAAGCTATGTAACCAACTATCTACTTTCCAGAAACTAAGTATGGTATTCCGTGTGCATGACGTATTTATGATGCAGTTGTCTAACCAACTATTTATTTTTAAGAAATTAACTACTTATCATTCGGAAGATTAACTCTTTGTATACCACGCCGAAAGTAGCCAATATTACCATCCCCCGATGCATAAGCGCTCTTTAATTTGACCTGTTTCTATGAAAGTCCTAGTGTTATATTGCTTCCTATATAGGCTTTCATTTTGCTTTCATTTGATATGTCACTTGATATGTCATTTGATATGCTTTTGAACATTATGCCATTAATAATGAGCTGTTAAAGAATAGACCCATTTTTTTTTTTTTGAGTTGGTCAAAAGCAATTGTAGTATACAAAGAGTTAAATTTCTAACACTTAGATTACTAGCCACCTATCACTCAGAATACAACCCACCTGTCATTTGAAATACTCTCCCCCTAATATTTATTAATTGCTTCTCTGTTTCCATGACCCACTTACCACAATATTTACTTGCCCGGGAATCCTCTTGGAGTGCAGTTTCCATGACAAACCTGGCGGAGATTTGACGACCAGTGTAAAATCTCTGGGAGGATCATTGTGAAGGTACCGTCCCCTGATCTCATGGCTGGGGTCCATAGCATTGCAAGCCACAATCTCCAGGTCGATGCCTTCAATGCCAGGGGATGGATCCGGTGCTTCCAGTAGCTCCACAATATAAACGGGCCTGTAGAGAGTTAATCTGAATCAGAATATCTATCTGAGACAAGAAATTTGCCTTGGTGAAGCAAAATTGAGAGAGTATACTGTCTACACAGCATAAAGAACAATTGCACCTAATGTACATAGATTTGCACTCAAGATTAACTCATTTGCTGCGGTAAGCTGAGCATTCGGCTTGTGGATTTTCACTTTGCTACAGAATATTCGGCTCAAGTGGACACCCCCGATTTTCCAACACTAACATCTATGCTAACTTCTTGAAATACTGAGTCCCATCCTGGTTCATTATTTTCCTTTACTTTAATGTCTACTGCATTACATCTTGTGTTTATCCTGACTGAAAGAAAAAAACATCATTGATACTGTTGGGAGTTCCCGTCCACATCCACAAAAGTTACCATAGGGAATGAATTAACACAGTTCTATCTTTCTCTCTCTCTCTTTCTTGCATCACACTTGCATTGCTTAGCTACTGATATATTTAACCAAAGTGCAGTGCATACCACACACAGCATAAAGACAATGGCATCAGCAGTACACAGATTAGTACTTGAGAGTAACACAATTCTCTCTCTCTCTCTCTCTCTCTCTCATCCCACTTGCATTCACTATATCAAAGAAATTTGCCTTGGTCAGGCAAATCAAGAAAGTACACTGCGTACATAGCATAAACAACAATGGCATCTCATGTACACAGATTTCTCCTTGAAATGAACACAATTCTCTCTTTGTCTCTCTCTCTCCACACTTGCAATCACTAGCTGTCACAGCTTAAGGTATGAACATTCTGACAGTGAAAAGGATTAAAAATTCAACTTCTTGCAATATCTCAGCAAAGCTGATAAAATTTCTTACGGCATCCTGATGTAATTACTGTTGTCAGCATCACACCCTGTGATAGATCTGGTCTCCTCATGGTAAGAAAAGGTCCGCAAGCTGGTGGTCAGTGCCTTGAGGTTACACTGGGCAGTGGCGTTGATATCTGATTTAAAAGAATATCATATGCAGAGTCAATATCACCTTGACAAATCTAAGCAACACTGGGAACCAGAAATTGCCAACAAATGAAATTTGCTGTATCACATTAACTGATTCACTCCCATGAGCCACTCTCAGCGGTGCATAGGAAAAAGCATTCAGTTCAAATGCTGTATGAAAATTACACGCACTCACACAAAATGTTTTGTTTTTAAATTTCCAATAATTTGGCATTTTTCTATATCTCATGTTTTCACATAGCCTTACTACTCAGAATGGGTATTGTGAGAGCTGTGGTCATCTTAAGAAAACACTAGGAGTGAGTCAGTTAAAGATGTCTGTGCTCAGAAGGAAATTGGGTCAATGCTACATCTGAACTGAACATCAATGTCAAGTCACAAAATACTCATTATTTGGCTACAGAACTCAACTTCACACTTGTGGCATGAAAACCAAAATACACCAAGAAGTGAAATGATTTAATTTGCAAATTTGTGGCCTTTCAAAAGTTCTATACCAAACTACGACCTTCTGCTTCAAAATGTCGAAAATCAGAGGCACTTATGTATGTGTAAGAAAAACTATAGAGATAAAATCCCACTGCAAACCAAGATACTTGGAGATGATTTTTGTGATCATTTTTCTCATATGATTGAAAGATGTGCACTTCGCATATTTTGATTGGGGGGGGGGGGGGGGGGGGGGTTAAAAATGCCAAAAATTGGGAAAGTCTTGCCGACAATCTGAGTCCCACGGGACACACCAGACCACTCACTAAAGCTCTTAGTGTGTGCCCGGGGAACCATCCATCTAATACCTATGCTCAATTCTGGTCATTTTTAACTGCCCCCCTCCCCTCCCATGTACACTTTTCATAAGCTTGGTGCCGACCCCCGGAATTTCATTAAAACTAACCTTTGAATTTAGTTTTGACTAGGTTCCAACAGCTGGCCAACCACATGGCCATTAGAATGTTGGATGTCCATGACAAGGCCTTGATCTTAACTGGTATTGCTAAAAACTATTTAACTGTTTCATAAGAGACACATGATTGTTTTATATAATCTAACAACTTCATTTGCAGGAGGAAAGGTAAATAAAACCATTCTTTTTAATTCAATGCCCTAACTGAAAAGCAAATCTACGCCTCACAGACCCCAGATCACCACCCTCTTCCCTTTATGGACTTCAAGCATCCTCACTCATTGGCTAGATGTGCTTCTCTGCTGCACCACAAGCAAGAACTTGCAGCTAAGTAGACATATTCTATTTAGATTCTATATATTTCATATTCTATCTTTTTATTATTCGACTGTTTAATCTGTTCAAGTTTCCAATTTTTTTTGTCTACTGTTGTTTTTTTTTTCTTTCTTTTTCTTCTGTAGCCGAAATATCAACCCTTTTCTGTCTTCCCTTTTTTTTAGTTCGGGTATCATTGTATTGTCCGGGTATCATTTCTTACCCGAGGTTTTGCCACATACAAATTTTTCTTTTTGCCAATTTCTGACTTCCCTTTAAGGATAGTACCTTGTCTCTCCACTCCCTTGCTGAAACTAATCCCCACATCAATATCAATAGACAGGACAGATAATAACACTACTTGTCAGACACTCAAATTTCTCTGTAAGACAAACTACTTTGGGGACTGTGAAACTGGAGCACAACTGATGCAAAAAAGATGGACTAATGTGATAAATGTTCCCAAGACATTTGTTAGCCCTGACAAATACCAGCTTTCCTTGGAGATATCCGGGGATTGTATTTCTGGAAATCACATTGGTAGGCAATGACGCCCCAGGTCCTTCAGAGAAACAGTGTGAAGTAGACTCATAAAACATTCTCCCTACTTAGATACAGATGTTGGCAAAGCTTGAAATGGGGTAGGGGTTTGAGTTTTGAGCTTCAGTTTCACAGTGTGTGGGCACAATAATGGCCACTGTACACCTTTCGTCCTTTCACATTCTTTTTTTTTTAAGTATCTCACTGTAACTTGATTTTCAGTACTTGATCAATTAGAATGTCACAAATAAAAATCTAGTGGGAAAATGTCCTTTTAAAATAAGATTATCTTTACAGCTTTGATAAAGTATGAATTTTGAAATTTGGATATCAATGGATCTCGTGAAAGTCCAGATCCCACTTTCTTTTTCTTATTCCGGATTGGATTAAAAATTCTACTGACGTTCAAAACAGCCTCCATTTTTCATTTCTACTGATCTGGGTTGCCCTAGAAAAATCCATGCTGCTAAGCCCATGACATCAAGCACAACCAAGTTCATAATAATCTACATAAACGTGTGCTGTGAGATTTCTATGAAATTACGGCCACCGTGGACACTTCGCAGTGACTGAGTTTCTTGCGGGCTAATTCCAGATTTCTCGGCTTCTCTGAAATGCCACATGTTGCACATCACTTTTGTAGAATGTTCACGAAGCTCTAAAAACAAAACGTCTATAGGACCCCGAGGGTCTGGCAGAACCCACTTTGGGAACCAATGTCAGGGGGGGGGGGGGGGAATAAGTTTTACGAAATTGTGTGTTGAGCGTCTTTATTTGGATTGGGCAGCACCCTTTAGTCTTTTACATCATCAGTGGTTTTAAATAGTTTTAAATAGAACAGCTGGTCTGACACAAAAGGAGTCCCACAGTTCAAGCTGATCAGGTTTTTTTCTGTTCTCAGGTTGTGGTGTGAAGTTTAATGATTAATCTATCTCCCCCTGTCTTGTCTAAGCTGACTGGTAAAGTAAATGAATACACAATGTGAAGTTTTGCTACGATGGTGCATTCTGTAGGCTTACCACTGACAAACTACACAGAAACTGACCTCTTCCGGTGTAGAACTTGATATTCCGTTGGGTAATCTCACTGTAGGATGTCACGCCCCCTTGTCGACGTTTTGTCCATTGGTAAATTGCACGGCTATCAGACGATAAGGGCAGGCGTTTTCGGCTCTTGGCCATAATTTTGGTTCGTTTTCGCTGGAATCTAATGGAGGAGTCGCGGGACAACTGAAAAATACAGAAATAAAGCAAGACATTTTAACCTTTTTTGATATAGGTAAACTCTGTATTGACAGTGAAGTCTTCCCCTGCTGTAAACATAACATGGAGAAATCAAGTAATAAATAAATAAATAAATAAATAAATAAATAAATAAATAAATGAATAAGTAAAGAGTACCAAATATAAAAAAATAAAACAATAACAAACAGAAAAAGGGATATGTGCAGAACAGGCCTGTTTTAATGAAAATCATGATATCAAACATTATAAAATCAGTCAATAAGTCATAATGTATAAAATCAATCAATAAGTCACAATTGTCCCATGAGAAATTTCCTAATATCACATCTGAACAGCATCCACAGATGGCAGAGAAGAAGCCGGATACAATTTTGTAGTCTGTTTTTGGTTTAATTTCAGCCGATTAAAGGAAAAAAAAAAATCTTATTTCAGCTGAAACCCTCTAAAAAATTGACATTTTTCATCTATGGTACATGTTTGGGGCAAAGGGTGGGAGGTTTGCATGTTATGTGTAGAGACGATTATAAACCATAAGGTAATGAATATCAATGTAATACCAGGCGTGTGCCTGTATCCAGCAAATGTGTCATGTCTCTTTACAGACGTACTCGCTAATGAGCAGGAGAAACGGGCCTGTCATTGTCTACACTTTATCTAACCATGGCAGGTCGATGGGGGGGGGGGGGGGGGGGGAGAAGGAAAGGGTGAGGAGGGGGAGGAGAAGAGATTGTTCTTATTTTGATGTGTGTTCTAGCCAAATGGTATGCTCACTTTGTGCATGGAGACTCCCTCAAATTCTTCTTTTCATTTCGTTTTTCTCTTGGGGGGGGGGGGGGCAGGCAAAGAAGAAGAATACAAGGTGTGTTTTATGAGTTGGTTAAGGCTCCAGAAAGAGAGAGCGGGGGGGGGGGGGAGAAGAAGAGAGACATGGGGAGGGAGAGAGAAAGCAAGACAGAAGAGAAAGAGAGACAGATTGAGAGAGGGGGGTGAGAAAGAAGAAAGAGACAGAGAATGCGAGCACACTCTTCTCTGAGGGATGAGAGAGAGAGAAAGAGGAGAGAGAGAGACAGAAAGAGAGAGAAGAGAAAGAAAGTGGGAGGGAGAGAGAATGCGTGCACGCTCTTCTCTGAGGGATGAGAGAGAGAGAGAGAGAGAGACAGACAGACAGACAGACAGACAGACAGACGGATGGACAGACTGATAGAGGGAGGGATGAGAAAAAAAAAGACAACCGAACAATCATACACACACACTTGAACACGGAGATCACAAAACATAAAAAAAAAGCAATACATAGCACTACGACTGTGCACACCGTGAGTGAGGCTGGCGCTACAGCTCGAGTAACGACACGCTCGTGCGTGCCCACGTGTTGCAGAGGAGCAGTGCAGTGCAGTGCAGTCACCTCTCGCTCGGCTCTGCCCGACTAAGTGATCATTATGTAACGGGCACGGCTCCAATAACCGATTTTCTCTCACCCCCCTCCCCCCTCCTCTCCCACCAACGCCGACAAGCGTTTCTTCCTACAAGTTTTTTTTTTTAAATCCTCGAGACACACCCCCCCCCCCCAATTTAAAAAAAAAAAAATCTCTCATCTTTACTGTCACCAAATAATAAAAACAAAAATTCTCTCTTCATCGACCACAACATTAACCTGACACCATCACTCACGTGGAAAGAAAAAAAAAGAGTCAAACACACACACACAGAGGGCGGGGGGGGGGGGAGGGGGGAGGGAGAGATCTGAAAACCTCTTCGCACTCAAGCATCAAACAACCAGTTAAACACACTCTCCCAGAATAGTGCCAAGGACATGCTCGCGTTTCACGGCTGTTCTGATTAAGTGAGTACCCGCATACCAGTGCTGTACTGTACTGTACTGTGCTGTATTGTAGGCTACTGTAACAAGCGTTTCTAAAACTAGGGCAGCCAATGAAAATCTTTCACTAGGTCGCAATTTCCCGGGACAAGCTTTTTTTTTGGGGTAAATGTAAATCTTTCACCAAGACACGATTTCGCGGAACTAGATAACAAAACAAAATACATCCAAAAAACAGTACTAAAAACCGCGACCTTGGTTCTTGTTTGTTGCATCTACGTTTTCAGAAAAATTGGAGATGCTTTAGTATGTAGAAGAGGTACATACAAAATGTACAACTGACAAATTCGACGTCAAACGTTTGCGGCTTTGGTATTATGATACGGGATGTGAATAAATCGAACCTGTGAAACAGCTTGATAAGTGTCACAACGCATTTTAAACACTTGTCAAAGTGTGCATTTGTTACAACCTCTTCTATGATCTCCAGTATTTTTTTTTTTAGAAAATGGAGATACGACAAGCAAAAAAAACTAAGGTCTCATTTAATGTGCGTGTGTATTTGGGGTGGGGGGGGGGGGGCGAAGAGAGAAAGAGAGAGAAAGAGAGAGAAGAGGAAGGAGGACGACAGACTCTGGGGTCCTGCAGAGCCAACTGTGGGAACCGCCGTAGAGTGCAATCTGAGGAGGTCAGGGCCACGATGTGAAGTTTTTAATCATAGCCAACAAATCTGCACTGAATGGGTTTTATCACAATAATTGCTCTCTCCGTTTTCAGGGTTGACATGATAATAATACGCCACACGGGACAATTGTGTTATATTTACTAGATGACAGTACCCGGAATTACCCTCAATAAACTCCTGTTTGCTCTTTCTCTCTCTCTCTCTCTCGCTTTTTCTCTTTCTTTCTCTCTCTCTCTCTTTCTTTTTCTCTCTCTCACTCTTTCTATCTTTCTTGCTCTGTCTTTCTCTCTATCTCTCACTCTCTTTCTTTCTCTCTCTCTCCTTTTCTTTCTCTCTATCTCTCTTTCTTTCTCTCTCTTGCTTTTTCTCTCTCCCTCTCTCTCTTTCTTTCTCTCTCTCTCTCGATCTTTCTCTCTTTCTTCGATTTAGGAAGTTTCCAACCATAATCAGTCTTGCCACACATCTCTTCAATGCACACTCATTTCTGAACAGAGAAAAGGCACCAAACTGATGGCACGTCAAGTACAGTCTCTCGTGAGATGGGAAAAATCAGGGCCAGCGCGGAAAAGAAAAAAAGCCCCGCTGCCTTTACATTTTTTACAACTTAGCAAAAAAAAAAGTCTGAAACTTGAAACACAATGGACTGGCAAAAACCCCATTGTGTTAGATTAGTTGACACAAGTGAAAATTAATTATACATTTTTTTTTAAAAGTGTCATTCAGGCTGCTTAGCATTGAGCAAAATAAGGGGCGAAAATTGCAGCAGAATGAAGTAATCCCGCCAATCTTTATTTTTTATAATAAGATCAGATTTTTTACGTGTGGTTGCTATGCATGAGCTTCGTCAACACTTAACCCAGTTGAAAATCAAAACGCGACAAGTCCTATTTTGACCGAATTTGCGATTTGGGGAAAGGTGGGGGAGGGGGGGGGGGTGGCTTCAGAAAGTCGGTATTTGTACCTAACGCTTAAAAGTGTTGAAAATTGAAGACAACTGAAGTAAAAAAAAAAAAATTATGTTAAAAAGCGATAAAGATGATATCTTTAAAACTTTACAGTAACCGCACACAGTGCCAAATGTAAACAGCGTGGGGCGTCAATTGGCAAGGCCATAAATAAAACACCATGAAAAGGGGGGGGGGGGCGACGAGCAGATTAACAGCCAGCAGGTCAACATCACGTAGATTTATCACGCTGGTCCAATCATAAAACTGCGTAAATGCAAAAAAAAACAACAAAAAAACAAACAAAATAATTGATTTCACAGAGGTGAGATAGGGCTGATTTTCTTGGAAACGTTTCCATTTATGTTATTTTTATACTTTTCAATAAACATACATAACTAAACACTTGAAATAATTCTATACCTTCCCCCCTCCCTTAAGCAGTTGGAGAAATGAAATCCCTACAAGGACTTACATAATAATTGACACAAAGAAGTTGTCATCTACAGTGTTGTGGGAATGCACTTGCGCGGTTTCACCAAAGAGCCAGCGATTAATTCACTCCTAACACCCATTTAATTTCTTTATAATTCTTCTCTTATGACAAAAAAAAAATAAAAATCCATGATTTATTGATTAGGGAGAGATAAAAATAGACTCTCTGATAATACGGGCCCCCGCATAATCGATACGTATACAACAAAGAAGCAAAACTATGAACTTTTCTATAGAACGCGATTAACTAATCTTCACACTCTTATTTTAATTTTCCGTTTTTTAATTTTTTTAAAAATATTTTTGTTGTTGTTACAGTTGCCCTGCAAAAAAAACCCAAAACAAACCATAAGCAATCTCGGAGTATCACAATCTGTCCCCCAAAAGAATTCAGTTCAACGTGATGCTCATTCGAAAAGGAGGATTTTTTGTCAAAGATATTGCTTTTATAGATGCCAATGGTTGAGAGTGTGTGTATGGGGAGGGGGTGGGGTGGAGGGAAGGAGTTTCAGTTTAGAGAAAGCATGTCGACTCGACAATGGCCATATCGGCACTGCTCTACGCTAATGGCGTGTCATTTTTCATACTTTTGAGAATGTTTCTTTTCCTGTCATTTGGCGTCTGATACCATGATGATTCTGCTGGGTTATTACATTTTCCTACTGGTACTGGCGCATTTCTTTTCCTATAATATTATCTGATAGCCCTCATCTTCAGGCATGCACTGAATATTTAGCTGCCCTTTGACATAGGTCTGACATAATTATATGCCACCATTATCGTAGAGCAGCAACCATACTGTACGAGGAAGAAACAA